>CM060929.1:210601121-211028621 GCA_030765085.1 Allium cepa
TTGGGGTTGGAAATCACGATTTTTAAGACAAGTTCGAGGATTTTTAGTGAAGTAGAAAGAGCGTAGCATTGAGATGAAAGGAATTAGGTCTTCGTCGAAATTGTAGTGACTTGGTCGAGGATAGGCGCTTGGCATGGAGGAAGGAGAGAGGAAGGCGCGGCTGGGAAAAATGCTACAACATTTTTTTGTGGGGTGTGGCGATGGGTCGAGGCGGCTTTAGGGTTTAGGCTCATGTTTGTGGGTGGATCGATTTCGGGGCAACGGCGTTGACTGGCGACGAGGTAGGTATGGTGTAAAAAGGGAAAAGAAGGAGTAGGTGTCGGTGAAACTCTGGGAGAATTTTGAAGGTTGATAGTGGTCGGTGGTGTCGTGGCATTGTGGTGAGCACGGCGGTTCCAGAACCTTGGATTGGGTGTTTGAATTTTTGAACATAGAGTGTGCGTGAGATCCAGGAGAGGAAGTGAGGTAGGGTGGCCGTAGGCGATGTGTGGGATAGATTGGCAACGAGGTTCGATCATCATAGTATGTGTGCACGTGCACATGTTAGTGCACGATGGCAGTTCGAATGGGGGAATGAGAGAATAGGAAATAGCAAGGGAATTAAGGAAAGAGTAGGAGGAGAAGAAGATGGGCCTGTGGTGGGCTAAGAAAGAAAAAAGGGTATTTTCTCTTCCATTTTTAAAAATCAATTAACATGATAAATTTGGAAAACGAAATCCTATTACCCATATTTTTAGTCTAATTAATATTATTGAATTTCCTGTGATTTAAATTTTAATTATACTACATATTTAAAATGAGAAATTAATTACATTCTTAGTTGACTTAAATCTTATGCTAATAAATTAATCAGTTCCTAATAGATTGTTTAACTTTTATTTAACTAGAAATAAATCATTTATAACTTCTTTAATCTATCCTTGTAACGACCTGCTATTTCGAACCATTCGCATCCACACATGTCAGACTTGAATTGTTCAAAATGTCACATTGTTAATTTATATTTGGCAAAACTCAGCATATACAGTAACTAATAAAATCGCAGAATTACAAACACAGATAATATAGCAATAAGCAGCAGAATAGATAAATAGTGGTTCATGAAACTACTAAACATCATAATTTAAAACAAAATACAACAGAAATCTCAAATAGAGAGTAGCCTCAAATATAAAAGTAACTAACAAGACAGAACAGAATGACTAGAAACAACTGAAATCTGACTAGATGTCAAATAGATCTTCAAGCAAAGCCCCAAACTCTAAAGGTGAGTCTCAAATGCTATGTCACTCAGTCTGACCCGAGCATAAAGCAAAACTCAAAACACTCGAGCCGGGATTAACATTCTTATATCAGTAAATTCAACTCAAGTGAAATGTCAACTGAAATACAAATATCTTAAAGGATGTTTGGGATACCCATCCTCTAAGGATCCATGGAATATCTACTATGTAACAATATACGCTATCATAATATGTCTATAGTAAAGTAAACTATTAAAATAGCATTAAGGCGTTACTCGTATCCCCCTTAACACATTTTATATATTAACATAATCTGTACAATGTCGTACGCTCCACCAAACAGGTGGTTTACACAGAGGACACCACATAAGTACGGTACAAAGCAAACTCGTAGAAGGCGCGATAAGGCAATTAAGGCAATGCTAGGGTAGATATACCATTTGCACTCCCGAACGGGGGTAATCATAGCAGCTACTACGGCTTGTCTCATGACACACTCCCAAATCAAAGGTGCACCTAATCAAATCACAAAAGCAATAAAATGGTATCGAAGAAATGTGCCCGATCAGGGCCCCACTTGGCCTGGTATAGCTCCTGTTTTAGCCACATAAAGCTGACTTACGGGGGTCAGGGCTATGTAAATACCATATAGATTCATCGCCAACCATCCTATTTCATTCTAGAATCTCCATTATGTACACAGTTGTTAAAGTGGTTTTCGGTATTGGCAGAGAGTATGACAATATCCGATCCCGGTCTCTTTAATAACCAAACGCTTATTTCACACCGTGGTCATATGATTTCAAGTAGTTTATACTTCATATCAAAATATCATATTCATTTCAAACTCATATCAATTCAATATCGTTATTCACTTTAAATAATATTCATTTCCAGAATTGTAACATTTTCAATTTTACAACACTTTCGAAATCTTAATATTTTCGAAATTATAACGGTTCCAACTTAAAAAGTTTAGATATTGAAAATAGTATGTATATTAAAATAGCTATAAATTAAAATAGTTTATATATAGTAAAAAGGTTATATATTAAAATAGTTTATATATATTAAAAATACTTTATATAATGAAAATAGTTTCCTTCATTTTCGCAAATCGATTCAAATCATCTTAAATTCTAAATTCAACATAAATTAATTCCAACTTAACCATTTCAATTTAAAGTTCAAAGATTCAAGTTTAATTATTCAAACATTTACAATATAGATTTCATTTGTATTTTAACATTTAACTATAATTTTATTCAAATCGAAAAATATTCACTTAATCATTTTATAGAAATTAAATAAAATCTCAATTTATAAATTCAAATTATATTAAATATTCAGTCTCAATTTTATTTAAATTTTGATAATATTCATTTAATCACTTTTTATCAAATCAAGTCATAAATCATATCTTTCAAAATCCCAAAACCAATAAGTTCAATTCAATTTTTATTTAAATTCAATTATTAACCAATTTAAATTCCAAGTCAACATTAATTTATCTTCCAAACCTCTATTATTAAAGTTATAGAAATCTATTTTAAAAATATTGATATAAATTTAAATAAATGCTTAAACATATTATGAACCAATTAAACCAAATTTTTATTAAATTAAATCTTATTATTAAATGTATTTTGTATAAAATCTTATTTTTTTTTTGAATTAATAAAATTATAAGAAAATCTTAAAAATTATATTTTCAAAACTAACTTATAAATTTTAAAATTTCCAAAATATATAATTTTTTAAAAAAAATAGACATATAAAAAAATAATATTTATACATATTATATTTAAAAATAATATTAGAACCTATATATTTCCTTTCAAAACTTTGGAAATCCTTTTCAAAATATAGACCAACGATGTCCGTATATAATTTTCTATCCAATGGTCAAATGATATGGATATTTATCATTTCAATCAGCAATTTAAATATCTACGGATATATATATCATTTCAACCCGCAATCCCAAAAATTCAAAATAAATGAATATCGCTTAGGTTAATCATTTCAACCCATAAAGATTTTTGCCTATTCTACAAGATTGTTCGGGTATGTATCATTTCAACCCATTGAGATTTCTAAACTAACAGGGAACTTATAGAGTGAGAACAAATGTGATAATAACATACAATAGGCAAATATCATTAATAACAAATTTAATCACAATATAAATAATAGTTATGGTGTCAAATATCACAGGTAACAATTGCAAATAATTGCATATCATATTTAAAAATTAAATTACTTAACAGTTTAAATTTAGCAGTATATTTCAATTGTCATTTCATGGAATTAAGTTTGTTGAATATAAGAATGTCAATGGTGAGTGATTGCTCACCTTTCATGGATATGGAAACAATGATAACAAGATGTAGATGGACACGGATTAGCACGGATCGACAATGGGATGGCGAGACAAGCGATAAATTGCTGTGATACAGATAGTGACAAGTAGGATCTAGAATTTAGTGGAGTAAATATATATTTCTTAAAAATCAATATTTCGTTAAAATGCCTATTAAGAATTAAAATTTTATATCATACCCTAAAAAAATCAATATTCATTGAAGCCCATAGTTTACAAAAATGTTTTTAAATAAATATTAAACGTAATATTTATAAATGTTTTAAAATCATAAAAATCTTTTTCAAGATCCTAACAACATATTATATACATGTATACTTTCCAAAATACTAACACAAACAATATATATTCATTATTAAACATACCCATAACAATAACACATTTTTATGTATATAGGTAAAACTACAGAATATATGTACAAACCTATGTATAAACTCAACTCGATATAAATTATATATTATAAAAACTCAAACAGATAATTTATAAACTAACATAGGCTTAGGTATTATGATAATCAATGATATAACTAAGCAATATATATATAACTTGAATAATACCAGGTTTCAAATAAGAATCATACAACTATATATATATGAAGCTTCTAAATAAATATACTCAAATGAACATACTATATATAACTAGTATAAATATATACACATTAACCAACATATCTTACATTTCTTATACAAACTTATACATAAATGAACATATATAAGATTAGATTAAAGAAACAAATATGTATATAAACGATATATATATATATATATGATCTCATGCAATAAAAAGATGCTAACATATATATAATACATATACACCAGAGCATACGGGTTCAAATATATAACATATATATTTGTATATATGCTGCTTGGTTGCTTGACAAATGGAAGATGCTTGCAGGAGTTCGAAAAAGCACGGGCGTGAAACAACCTGGTCAGTGGAGCAAGTGCGACTGGACGACAGGCTGTGATGGATAGCGTTCGTTCATGGATGAAAGCAGGTTTGAGTAGGAATATGCGGGCTGGGGATGATCACGTGGATAGTTGGTGATGACGTACGATAGGAGATGGGGTTCGGTCGGGGGTGGCAGAAGCTCGGTTGGGGATAATGATGAAGGGTTGGTCTGTAGGGTAGTGGATCGGTGTAGGAAAAAGTGGACAGCTTCACAAGCTGTAGCAGGCGGGTAGGCTAGAGTGCAAAGAGAGGGAGGGTGAGGGGGAGATGCAGTCGATGGAGGAATGTGGAAGCGGCCGAGGTGGTTGCACGGAGATGTCTGTTGCGAGTGTGGATGCAATTGTCAGGTGAGGGTTTGGCAACCAAGATCTGCGTTTCCAAATGCAACAGCAAACATATATATCAGTTTAATATATATAGGAATATATATTTTTTAGCATGAAGAAACGACAACAGACAGGGGAAGAACAAGAGTAGGGAGGAGAATGGTAGGCAAGATTCTCTGAATAAAAGAATAAAAGAATGCTTTCATATATTTTTCTTTTTGAAGAGGCAAAATGAAATGAGTAGAGAGAAAGAGAGAAGGTAGACGAACCAAAATGAAATGAACCGCCATATAATTGAATATAGTGGGAATATCAAAAACCATGTACGTTGAATTTCAGAAAATAATATTTGCTAATGGCTGTTGGTTTTCAACTGGGACAAATGAAAGGATACAGAACCCAAAAGGCCTGAATATGGAACCGATACGGTAAATCGTTTTGCCGATTTCACCATTTACCGGACACCGAAATACACAAATGAATATACTACTAAGATCAGCATGATGAGACGAACAAAATGTACAATGTATGAGTGATAAGATCAACCTATCAAAACTCTAATTTTGGTTGCCGAAAATGCTGCTAAAATACCGAAAATAAGATAGATGGAGCAATAATAGTCCAAATTTGGCGAAACGAAATACAACATCTCACCCAAAAAATGATTCACATTTTTATTACATAAAAATATTCAGATTTTGAAAACATTTTATTTTCATCAATTTAACTGATTTTAAATTGAAATTGAAAATCACAAAACAGAACTAACTTTCATATTTTCTGATGAAAATTTACCATTTGCTATGTTTAAATGGACGCATTGCCAATATCAAATTTTCATTTCTAAATTCAATTATTTAATTCCAAGAAAAAATTCAGTTAAATACGTTATTAAAACCGTTAAAATTTACCTTATTATCCGGAACCACTTCGATTTCGTAGTCACTGCGAACCTCTACAATTTTGACTAAAGAGTCTATTAGGCTGGAATTGAATAAATTTAATAAATTTGACCATTTTAAATAAGTATTGTATCTAGACATTATGATAATATTGATGGATTTTGCAAAAACTGTTTTGGTTATAATCAGATAAAACTCGTCGGTTTTTATGAGTTACCTTGTTTTCAAAAGATTTTTCATAACTTAAGTATTTCAGATCTAGTGGGTTTTGCTCATGTTGGTTTCCAACCTGACTCAGGTGTTACTTTATTGTAATGCTCGGATCAAACCCAGTATTACAGAATTTCAGGTTAGGACGCTTTTGTAGCTCAGGAGACGAGCTGAATGACAAAGATGTATTGTACGTATTTGATGATATTCCGCTGTAAATTGTGAGCTGTAAATTTAACATTTAGGAACAAGTTATTATATCTAGATTTGGATGTGATGATTGTACTCCGATAACTTGTATGTATAATAACAGTTATAGCTTTGTTATTGTACATTATATTTTGTTCCACTACGATTGTGAGATTCTGACGCAACGGATTAATCAAACAAAACTTCAATCGATGGATTGTAGCAATCGGTGAGTTGAAGATACCAAAAATGCCCAAGTTCGTTGATCCAAAGATACCGAACTCTAGCTATCTCAAACACGTTGATAGCGCACTATACCGTGTTCAAAGATCTACGATTCTTCGCACGTTGATCTAGCGCACTAGATTCCGTGAATCGGCTTCAACAAACGTGGATTCGAGCGCACTCGAACGACGTAAGTGGAGATAGGAGATTACACTCAACTACCAATTGGTATGAAAGCACAAAGCTAACAAAAGAGAATTTTATTCCAAAATCAACAACCCAAAAATTTACAACACACCCGCTATTTATAGGCATTACAACTCAACACAACATACAACACTCAACTCCTAGGTCGGCACCGGCTCAACAAATACGACTCATCTCGGCCGACTCAACATAAGTCGCTGCCGACTCAACAAGGCACGACTTAAAGACACAGCGGGTCACACGACTCAACACATGTACAGCCCCAACAATACACGACTCAAAAAATGCAACCGACTCATCAAACCCAGCAACCCACGACTCAATTATATACCGACTTAAAAACTCGCGACATACGACTCATACAAGACCGACTCATATAGTATATACATGACTCGTCTCAACACGACCGACTCAAGATACACAGCTTATCTCCTTGCCGACTCATCTTAGGTCGTAGCCCCTTAGCTCGGTTCCGACTCATCCTTTCTGCATTAACTCGCACCTTTCCTTCCTGTGTTCCATTGAATCGGGAACGACTCATACTAAGTCGTAAACGACACATCTCCGAAGCCCACTTTGCTCGACCTATGTTATCTCCCCCTTGTAAACTCTTAAACCGGAAACGACTCATCACTTTAAATTGTGGACGACTCATCAAGCAGGAACTCCTCCAAGCTTTGTTAAATCGGCACCGTCTCATGCTCCCCCTATCTCGTGACCGACTCATCAAGCATGCATGTTTTAAACTTGTGTACGCCTTACGAGTTAAATCCGAAGCTCCTTGACTCGTGCATGATTTAATATGGTTTAACTTCTGAATTCCTATATGCCTTGCTGCATCATCCTTCCCAGGTTGAGAAAAATTCGACCTCGAATTTGCAAATTCTTTCTCATCAAAATGTTCATCCCCATGATACGGAATTAAATGTTTAACGTTAAAAATATCAGAAGTATAAACATCATCTGGTAGCTTTAATCGATAAGCATTCTCATTAATTTTCTTCAAAACTTCCACTGGACCAATTTTTCTGGCTTTCAACTTGTTGTAAGCACCCACTGGAAAACGATCCTTTGTCAATATAGCATAAACCAAATCACCTTCGTTAAATTCAACATTTCGACGTTTCAAATCTGCAGACTTCTTATACTTCTCATTCGACTTCTCCAATCGTTCCTGAACGATTTTATGACATTCATTCAGCTCTTCAACAAAATCAGTAGCTCGTTTAACTGTTCTCTTTGACTGTGGTACAACTGCTAAATCCAACGGCCCCCTGGGTAAATTTGAATAAACAATCTGAAACGGACTGAATCCTGTGCTTCGATTTACTGCATGATTATGAGCAAATTCTGCCTGGCATAGCTTCATGTCCCAACTTCTCAAATTATCCTGTACAAGACAACGCAACAAATTCCCCAATGACCTATTAACAACTTCTGTCTGCCCATCAGTTTGCGGATGATAAGCACTACTAAATTTCAGTTTCGTTCCTACCATCTTCCACAAACTCAACCAAAAGTGACTCAGAAAACGAGTATCTCTATCAGAAACAATAGATTCTGGTAAACCATGAAGTCTATAAATCTCCTTGAAAAATAACTGTGCTACTCGAACTGCATCTGCTGTCTTCTTGCAAGCAACAAAATGTGCCATCTTCGAAAATCTGTCCACCACAACAAATATCGAATCATTTCCCCTTTGAGTTCTCGGCAAACCCAAAACGAAATCCATGCTGATATCAACCCATGGCTTAGATGGTACTGGTAATGGCATATACAACCCTGCATTCGTTGCTGTCCCTTTTGAAACTTGGCAAATATGACATCGCTCCACAAATCTCTCAACTTCTTTTCTCATCGATGGCCAAAAGTAAGATTGCGAAATCAACTGTAAAGTACGATCACGGCCCACATGCCCTTCTTCATGTAATTCCTTCACAATCTTCATCCTCAAACTACAATCCGGAATACATAAACGATTTCCTTTAAACAGAAAACCATCAACCAACATGAATTCATCGGCAATCCCATCCTTCACTTTTTCAACATATTTCACAAAGTAAGGATCTTCTTCAAGCATCTCTGGCAACATTTCAAACCCCGTCACTTCAATCTTCATTGTCGTTAGTAAATGACTCCTCCTACTCAAAGCATCTGCTACTCGATTCGTCACCCCTGATTTGTGTTTAACGACGAAAGTAAACTGCTGCAAATAAGCAATCCATGACGCATGTCTCGCAGAAATCTTATCTTGCCCCTGTAAATGTTTCAAAGCTTCGTGATCAGTGTACAGAACAAATTCCTTCTGAAATAAGTAATGTCTCCAATGCTTAACCGTCTGAACAACAGCATAAAACTCAACATCGTATGTACTGTATCTCATCTTTGCCCCTGACAACTTTTCGCTGAAATAAGCAACTGGCTTCCCATTCTGGCTCAGAACTCCTCCAATACCAACCTTCGAAGCATCAGTATGCAATTCAAACAACAACTGAAAATTAGGTAGAACAAGAATTGGTGCAGACGTCAACAATTCCTTGATCCTTTCAAAGGCAACCCCCGCTTCCTCTGACCACACAAACTGTTTACCCTTCATGCAATCAGTCACTGGAGCCATCACGCTACTGAAGTGTGGTATGAACCTTCGGTAGAATGACGCTAGCCCATGAAAACTTCTCACTTCTGTAATTGTCTTTGGCTGTGGCCAATTCTTGACTGCTTCAACTTTGCTCTGGTCAACTTGAATACCTTTCCCTGAAACAACATAACCCAGGAATAAAACAGTAGGTGTCATAAACACACATTTCTTTGTAGCAGCATAAAATTGTTCTTCACGAAGAATAAGCAACACTTCCCTCAGATGTAGAACATGCTCCTCCGTACTCCTGCTATAAATCAAAATATCATCGAAATACACCACGACGAACTTTCCAATGAATGGTCTAAAAATTTGATTCATCACCCGCATGAATGTACTAGGTGCATTAGACAAACCAAATGGCATAACCAACCATTCGTACAACCCCTCTCTAGTTTTGAAAGCTGTCTTCCATTCGTCTCCAGGTCTGATACGAATTTGATGATAACCACTCTTCAAATCAATTTTCGAGAATATAGTTGCCCCACTCAACTGATCCAACAAATCATCCAACCTCGGCATAGGAAATCTGTAACGAACAGTGATCTTATTCAAAGCTCTACTATCAGTGCACATTCTCCAAGTTCCGTCCTTCTTTGGTACTAACAATGCAGGTACAGCACACGGACTCAAACTTTCCTGAATACGACCTTGTTCAAGTAATTCTTCCACCTGCCTTCGTAACTCCTCATGTTCCTTCGGACTCATTCTGTAATGTGGTCGGTGTGGTAACACTGCTCCGGGAACAAGATCAATCTGATGTTGAATGTCTCTAAGTGGTGGTAACTCCTTTGGCAACTCCTCTGGAAAGACATCTTCAAACTCTTCCAAAACTGGCTTTGCTTCTTCGGGAATCTCAACTTCTTCACTACTCTCTCTCCCAATCAACAAAAACACTTCCGGTTCTTCCTCCACTTCTTTAACAAACTCCTTCAAAGTCAACAGAGTTTTCAATTCTTCAATCTCTTCTAGCTTGCTCTCCTTCTGCTGCTGTCTCTTAGGAACTAAAGTGATTTTAGTACCCTCGAACATGAAACTGTAACTGTTGGCACGACCGTCATGCTGAACTGCTCTATCAAACTGCCATGGTCTGCCCAACAATAAGTGACAAACATCCATATCTACGACATCACACCAGATTTCATCTTTGTACTTCTTTCCGATTGAAAAATTCACACAAGCTCTTCGACACACTTTCACTTCACCTCCTTTCCTTAACCATGCTAGCTTGTATGGTTTAAGATGCTTCTCGGTCTTCAAATTCAACTTCCTAACTGCCTCTGTAGAAATAATATTATCACAACTCCCCGCATCAATAACGAACTTGCAAACTTTCCCCAGAATAGTACATGTCGATTGAAAAATATTGCTTCTCAGCCAACTACAATCCTCCTCTTGCTTAGGTGTCAAACAACTTCTCCTCATCATAAGATTACAACCTTCATCACCCGACACTTTTTCTTCCTCCTCAACATAAGGTACATTTGAATACTCTGCCTCCTCACCATCATCTGCTTCAACCTCTGCAACCATGGTTCTCTTCTTCGGCTTCGGACATTCGTTGCTTTTGTGACCCAACTCCTGACAATTATAACATTTGAAAATACTGCTAGCCCTTGCCTTCTCAGCCTCCTTCACCACTGGCTTGGTAACTAGTTTAGGAGTATTAGAACTTCCGCCAACACCCCTTGCTTGGTTATTGGAATTAGTAAACACACCACCTCCACGCCTTCCTTGTTTCTCCCAAGCTAACGCTTTCTGATGTGCCTCTACAACGGATCTAGGATCAAACATATTAACCATATCCTGGATCTGCATTCTCAAACCCCCAACGAATCTAGCAGTTAACTGCTCTTCTGTCTCCATGATATCATTCCTGGCAATGAGTTGGTAAAATTCATCAGCATAATCACTAACAGACTTTGTCCCCTGCCTCAGATTCTGCAACCTCTGATACATAAGTGACTGGTAATTATAAGGTAAGAAAGTAGATCTCATCAACTTTTTCATCTTCTCCCAAGATTCTATCTTTGACTTCCCCATTCGTTCTCGAGTAAGTTTAGTTTGCTGCCACCATGCCAATGCTCTCCCCCTCAGCCTTGTAGCAACTAACTTCACCCTTCGATTCTCCGGCACCTCCTTGAAATCAAAGATTTCCTCCACATTAGACAACCAATCTAAGACTTCCTCAGCAACCATCCCGCCTTTAAACTCCGGAATCTCCATTTTCATACCCGACTCCCAACGACGGTCATCCTCCACATCACGGTAAGAATTTCGAACTTGGTCTCGATCTCGATAATGAATACTTGCTCTATCACCCTCTTCAACAAAATCAAAAGTACGCCTACATCGATCTCGACCAATGTCATCCCTTTGTTCATGCATGCTTCTTTGACTATGTCTCTCCTCATCTCTATATGCTTCATGGTCAAATTCACGTTGACTTCTTCTCTCTTCATGTGCATAGTCATGATGATCTCTTCGTGATGAAATTGATGTTTCTCTTCTATCTCTACAAGAATGTGGCGATACCCTCCTCGCTTCCGTAACCGATGGCGAAACTCGGTTTCCTCCATGGTTCGAGTTTGGTGATCTCCTTCTTTGATTCAAATCATTCATCAATCTCTCCAATTTACCAATGCCTTCATCAAATTTTTCATTAATACGTTGTTCCATAAGCTCGGCTTCTTCTCTACGATACAAAGCTTCAACGTTTTGATGTCGGTTAGCTCGCCTCGGTGGCATGGTTAAAAACTTCACAAAACTTCACACAATACAACCAACAATGTCTCGGCTATGCTTATATACGGCTCTACCTTAACTCGGCGCACTTGTCTCGGCAAGGCTTCACGACTTAACTTGGCTCAGTCCAAACTTGTCTCGGCTACCCATTACAAACACTTCAATGCACACAACAAGGCACGGCCACTCCCAAGTATACACGGCCTTCACACTTTAATCCTTGGCGCGCAAAAACCCAAGACCAAATTCAAACACCTTTGCTCCTTTTGATCCAAAATGAAATGGATCCAACACTCCAAACTTGATGCAATCCAATATGACACGATGAACTACTTCAAACTTCAAAAACTTGGCTCCAAGAATCAAACTTAGCTATGATTGGCTAAGTATGGCTCTGATACCAAACTGACGCAGCGGATTAATCAAACAAAACTTCAATCGATGGATTGTAGCAATCGGTGAGTTGAAGATACCAAAAATGCCCAAGTTCGTTGATCCAAAGATACCGAACTCTAGCTATCTCAAACACGTTGATAGCGCACTATACCGTGTTCAAAGATCTACGATTCTTCGCACGTTGATCTAGCGCACTAGATTCCGTGAATCGGCTTCAACAAACGTGGATTCGAGCGCACTCGAACGACGTAAGTGGAGATAGGAGATTACACTCAACTACCAATTGGTATGAAAGCACAAAGCTAACAAAAGAGAATTTTATTCCAAAATCAACAACCCAAAAATTTACAACACACCCGCTATTTATAGGCATTACAACTCAACACAACATACAACACTCAACTCCTAGGTCGGCACCGGCTCAACAAATACGACTCATCTCGGCCGACTCAACATAAGTCGCTGCCGACTCAACAAGGCACGACTTAAAGACACAGCGGGTCACACGACTCAACACATGTACAGCCCCAACAATACACGACTCAAAAAATGCAACCGACTCATCAAACCCAGCAACCCACGACTCAATTATATACCGACTTAAAAACTCGCGACATACGACTCATACAAGACCGACTCATATAGTATATACATGACTCGTCTCAACACGACCGACTCAAGATACACAGCTTATCTCCTTGCCGACTCATCTTAGGTCGTAGCCCCTTAGCTCGGTTCCGACTCATCCTTTCTGCATTAACTCGCACCTTTCCTTCCTGTGTTCCATTGAATCGGGAACGACTCATACTAAGTCGTAAACGACACATCTCCGAAGCCCACTTTGCTCGACCTATGTTATCTCCCCCTTGTAAACTCTTAAACCGGAAACGACTCATCACTTTAAATTGTGGACGACTCATCAAGCAGGAACTCCTCCAAGCTTTGTTAAATCGGCACCGTCTCATGCTCCCCCTATCTCGTGACCGACTCATCAAGCATGCATGTTTTAAACTTGTGTACGCCTTACGAGTTAAATCCGAAGCTCCTTGACTCGTGCATGATTTAATATGGTTTAACTTCTGAATTCCTATATGCCTTGCTGCATCAGATTCTGTGTTTTATTCTGTTTTTTTCTTCTATCTCTTTTCTTCTTTAACCCTAACAACCTGGTATTTCTGGCACTCAATTGCTCGGCACTCTATATAGTGAACATATTAGTGTTGATTTTTGGAGGTCGAAAATCACCCGGTTGTTACATGTGGTATCATAGCTAAAGGTTAAGCGAGAACCTTGGCTCTGGTGGTTATTACTCATTAGAGATAGGGTCAGTAGTACCCTAGAATGAGTTGAGTGTATTATATATGCGGGCGTACTTATTATTTTCTTATATAATGATTTTAAAAACAATTTTAAAATAATTTTTATATAAGATTATATTTTGATATATGAATTAATTTTCTAAATTATTACACTATATTAAGGTGATTGGTTGTAATTATTATAATCAAATAAAATTATAAAATTTAAATGGTAATATATATATATATATATATATAAGCAAATAGAAATTTAGGTAAGAATGAACTACGCAAGTAAGTTAAGCTAAAAATGGACTTAAGCTAGAAATTAAAATTTCGAAAATTTCGGAAGTGTTTTTCAAAGTATTTGAAGTAAAATAAGTTTAACCCGATTTCATTATATATATATATACATAAATAATTTTTCATGAAATATAATGGAATATATCGTATGTTTGGTTTCTAGATACGATAATATTGATTATTATCATCAATTTGTTGTTGTGTCTTAATAAGTTTATTACAGAATAAACAATGATGAAGCAGAGTGAAATGTTTTATGGAAGTGAAATTATATAAGTTGAATTTATAAATGTGACTTATAAATTAAATGAATTTAAACTGGGAAATTTTGAATCTAAGTCTTGGAAATTTTGAGATGTATTTCACAGTGTTTGAGGAAAAATAAGTAATATTATTAGAATATTTTGATATAGAAAATTTGTTTTGGAAATTTCAAAGAAAATTGTTTTGGATAGAAACCAAGGTTAGTTTAAATTTAAAGTATGATTTGGTATGTAAAAAGGATATATATATATATATATATATATATATATATGATTTCAAAGTTGATTTGACATGAATATTGATGTTTGAATTCTGAAATCCCCCTTGAAATGAGTAAGTATAACCCAAAGAAAAATAAGTTTTGAACTTATAAGTGGGAAGTGATATTAATAAGGAATTTAAATTTGGGATGTGAAAATTCAAATTTGAGTAGGTTAAATGGATTGAACTAATTGGAAATTAACTTAGGGGAAGTTAAATAAGTTTTGAACTCATAACCTGAAATTGAAAATTTCAAGGTGAAATTAAAATTTAACTTATGGAAGTTAAATGAATTAGATTGTGAAGAAAAGGGTATAGATTTGATAAGAGTTGCGAAAGAGATTATGTATGTATGAACGATTTCAAAACGATGTTTGGAATAAAAACGAGTTTCGAATTTTGGAAAAGATTGTGATATATGCTATTGGTTAATGTTTTAGATATTTTGGATGTTTATTTACCTTAATATATCATGTTATCATTCTGCATATTATTTACAGTATATAAACTGTAAATTGGATAATTTCGAACAAGTTAGGTAGTGGATTGAAATGACATTTATTTGGATTGAAATGATATATATCCATTCCTGAAATTAGAAAGAAATAAAACTTTGATTTGAAACTATTAATGATTTTGATTTTAAGGAATAAAATTGAATTTATGGAAGTGAAATCATTTTGAATTTGAGTTTGAAATGTCAAAAATGAACTTATCAACGAAAATGTTTAAAGAATCGAGTTTGAAATTTTTAAGTTGTAATTGGCAAATAAATTGAATTCCAAAATTTTATTTTTTTAAAAGGATTTCGACTCTTACTCGAACCTTCGAATAAATCCAAGTAAAACGTAATTTAAATGAATATTTGAAATTTGGGCTCGGAATTGAATTATAAAAGAATTAGATTGTTAAATTAACAATTAAAGGTTAATTTGATTTAAGTGATTAAATCAATATTTGAAAATCTAACTCGAATTTACATGAGACTGGAACAGTTAAAATCGTGAATGGAATTGAAATTAATTCAAATTGGAATCGGGTTGAATTAATTTAAAATTGAGATGGGAATAGAATCGAATAAAAGAGGAATCGAAGTTAATTCGAATTGGAATCGGGATTGGATCAATTTAAATGGAAATTGAGACTGACTTGAATTGGAGATTGGGAATAGAATCAGTTTGACTTTGAGACTACTTCAAATAAATTATTTTTATATAAACTGTTTTAAATCTATCTTCTTGAATATTTAGATTATTTTGATTTTCCAAGCTACTTACTATACAAACCATTCTTTTTAATACCCAAACCGTAACAACCCGCATATTTTACGATTATATATTTAAACATAGCATCGTTAGTCGGATTTAATTCCGAAAAGCTACTTTTTGCAAATAGTCGAATTAGGACTCGAGACCACTTCCATTGAGTTCAAAATGACGTTTACGACCTTTTTGAATATCGATATGTTTGGAGTTAGCTTGTATTTTGATATTTTCACTTAGGGCTTTGGGTTTGGGTTTCAACCCAATAACTTAACATAAGACCCTAGCTTCACCCCTCCCCTCTTCATTCATTCTCATTTCCTAACACTTCAAGCTTTAAGCAAAACTAGGAAGAGAGAAAAGAGATTTGGAATTCCTAAGCCCTAGCTTCATTTGCAAATCCAAGTTTTAGCTCCAAAATCAAAGAGAAGCTAAGATGGAGCTTTTAGAGTCGAGATTGAAGAGTGGTTGATCTTTCTTTGTTTTCGAGCTTCTCCTTATTGTTTTCGGGCTTAATAGTGAGTTTTTGAACTCACATCCATGTCTTTATCTTTGATAGTTGTTAGGTAGTGATTCCTAACATCTATTTCTTGTCCATTTGCTTTAGATTGAATTGGTTTTATTAATATTCCAATTTTTGGTGTTTTGAAGTTAAATCTTTAAAAATCCTAGCTTTGATGTTTAATCATGCTTTTGGTGGCGAATCGAAGAGCCCATAGGGCTGGGATGCCGATTGGCGTAAACCTCTAGCGCCCATCGCTCGTCCAGTCACAAAATGTTTGGGATTTTGCCCCTTGGGGGCTAGGCTGAGAATACTGGAATTTTCAGTTCAGTCGACTGAACTGGAAGGTCAGTCGACTGAACCAAACCCAGGAATTTTCTCGGGCCAGTATCAGTCGACTGACCCTTCTTAGTCAGTCGACTGAGCCTGGAAACCGAAAGTTTCCAAGCGTGATTCAGTCGACTTACCACTTTGGTTCAGTCGACTGAACTTGAAAACAGAAAGTTTCTAGGATTTGTGTCAGTCGACTGATCACCCTGGTCCAGTCGACCGAATCTGCTGTCTCTGCCTATTTTGCCTTTTGTGTTTGAATTTCTCACTTTTAATCGATTCTTGTTTCTCCAATTTGTCATTATCACCTTTGTTGACATTGATAACTTCTTGTTTAGGATTTTTGGGGAATATCCATTTTGATGGATTTAGAATCGATTTCTTTGGGTTTAATTCACGTCTTTGAATGTGAATTTTTGGCGATTGATTGTTTCTACAGTCATTTTTGTGACCTATCAATTTGAAATACAAAGGTTTCTATACTAATAGTAAATATTCAAACTCTTTCTCAAATATGATTTCAACTCTATTTTCAATACAAATCTTGTTTATAAAACCATTTTCTAATCTATTAGTATACACAAAACTTTACCTCATTCGTTTGAGAAATCTAACTAAACGGCTTAGAAAAACTAGCGGTATGAAACGCTGGCGTTTACTTCATCGGTTAATATTTGGACTTGTTCGATTGAAACTCTTATGACAATTTTCGAGTGGAGATCCACAATTTGTTCGTAAATACTTAGGTTAAGCCAATGGTTATGGAACATGAAGCTGAACTCATTTATTTACTAGCTTAGTGTAGTTGACACTTCTTGATGATCGACGATGATCATTTTTGTGATTTTGACTAGCGATATGCTCAGTCTCTTTGTCCACGTAGGGGATTGCACCTCTTTTATTGAGTTTCATCTCATTTCTTTTATGTGCTAACGTCCTACGGGTTCTTTGGAGTTTCGACTCATTTTTGTGGGCTAGCAACCATGTTCTTTTATGGAGTTAGGTTCATCGGACGTACCATTGTACTACATCATTGTACCGGCTTATCAGGTTCATCGAGCGTATCGTTGTACTACGTCGTTGTTTCGAATTATTTGAGTTTCAATTTCCTCTGGTATACCGTTATTGTACTACGTCGTTGCACCGGCTCTATGGTTAGCGACCATGGGTTAGCGACCCGTTTGTGATACACGTGTTGGTGAGTTTTCATGCTCCCATTTTGTGATAGGCCTCCCTCTTTTGTGATTTCTGGATTTCTAGTTGATGATTTCCAGAATTTGAGTTTTCACCAATTTTGTGATTGACATTGATTGTCAATATTTGTGGTTTGGTGAATAAAATAAAGAATATGACATTCTTTTAGTGCTTTGAGGTTCTTGAGATATTTTATGATTTTTGTGTTGCCTAATGTATACTTTTCATAGTATGGCATTATTGTTATCATATGTTTTTGTCATATCTCTTATTCTATCTCACTTTATCTGATATTTATAGCTAGACTGATCTGTTTATTATTTTCTTATTAAATAATACTCATGTCAGACCGAGATGTTACAGGTGCTTCTACTTGACTCATCTTTTGGGAACATTATCCGACTTTTGACTAACTACTCTAATTTAGTAGCTTTTGTTGTTATACATACGAGATAGAGACTCCTTGATGTATACATTTTCTTTTGCCTAGCACTTGTATCTATTCTTTTATGATATTGTGGATCTTGTTTGACCACTACTCTAATGTACACTTCTATGTATTATATTCATATCTGTTTCCGCCTTTGTGATATGGATATTTGTGTCTGATTTATGTTATGCTTATTTCTATATTTGTTTCTAAAGATCATATAGCCACTGTGTAGTAGCTTTGAGTTTGTATCGGTATGTCAGACTTCCTCTTGAAATGAAATGCATGTTATACTATCTGACATATCAGTGCTCGCACAAAGCAATTACACGGATGGTCACTCCTCAATAGCCTTATTCTTCGTGCTAGTTGACGGCATTACCTCGTAGTGTCCTTGGCTAGCGTGAGTATAGAAGTGGGGCGTCACAACTTGATATCAGAGCCAAATTTTGGAACAATGTAGAATAATCTTGCAAGGATCGTCGTCCTAAGTCCTTCTTAGGAGTCATGCTTTAGGATTTATCCGAGTCTTAGGACCCGTTCTATCCTAATTTCTTTTGTGATGCCTTGTTTTATCAATTATGATTGTTTGATATTTATTTTGAGAATAACGTTTTCTTCTTCTTTCTTTCTTTCTTAAAGAAGAGAAATGGTTAGACCAGGCTATCCTAGCGCCGGTCAATCCAGTGCTACTCCTCAGGATGGAATATATACGTCTGCCTAACAGCTTCTAGATCTTGTAATGAATGCTCAAGCTGTCGGACCCATTCCAAAGCCTACTCACCCAAAATCCGGATTTGCACGCCTGTGCAGTGATTATACAAATTTTGGTGGAAAGCCTTTAGGGGTTCCGAGGGCGTTATCAAAGTCCAAGCTTGGCCTAGAACATGTGATTGCATCTTTTCTCACATGAATCCCATTGATCTGTATCGAGTCCAAGCGGCTTTTAGCATGCTCCAAGAAAGAGCACTAGATTGGTATGAGCTTCTGATTTTTGAAATTAGTGAAGCGGATCTTACTTGGGAGCAATTTCGGGAATGATTCGAATTAAAGTTTGTGTCGAAAGATGAGAAAGTAACTTTAGCTTGGTGCTTTATTGGCCTTGTTCAAGGTGAATCTTTTGTGGCAGATTATATCGCATCTCTTGAATCCCTCTCTAAATATGGGGTCGAGTACATTAATACCCCATTGAAGAAAAACGAGAGGTTTGTCTATGGCTTGAATAAGAATCTCAAAAAGCCATTACTTCTAAAATTAGAAGTTCCTTTCGATCAGCTTGTTGATATCACTCTTCGACTCGAAGAGGCCGATAAAGAAGAGGATGTTGAAGTTATGGGTGTCAAACCAAACTTCAACAACAATAAGGAGAGGACTATTAAGTTCAAAGGCCCTTATCCTAATAAGAAAGGGAAGCTGGAAACTCCGATAGCAAAGACTCCTACGCCTAATCATGGGTAATGCTACAATTGTGGTTCTAAGGACCATTTGCTAATAGATGTCCGAAACCTCTCTTTTGTCATTATAGGTGTGACGACCCAAACTCGATGTTTGATAAACAACACCAAATTCGCATCGCCGGAGCTTATAACAACAATTAGATGAATATAAAACAGCGGAACAGAATCAATATCATAAATATCATCACAGTTACAACATCAACATAATATCATACTGCAACAGAGTACATAATACATGCACTACAACTCCAAATACAACATCATGATAATACAACAGTAATCATAATTCCAAAAGTCCTCAAATGAGAGAGATGATTACGAACTCCCAAAAGCTAAACACCTGTAATCTCCATAAGCTCCTAATATAGCTCCAAGATGAGAGCTCCAAAATACTGCTACTCCTAAATAAAGAAACCTGCTACTAGGCTGCCCGTGTGGAAATAATGGGCACCCAAAGTTTAGGAAAGAAAACAATAAACTCCGGATCAGTCATGGGACTGGTATGAGTAAACAAAAACAGTTGCATTTAAATAAAACAAGATTTATAAAAGAATTTTCGGAATGCTTTTAAAAATGGAACTACCATAAGACCTCCCGCCACACACACAATGCAAACGCAGAATTGGAGGAGATTTCTTCTTATGATAGTTAAATATGCTTGGTACGAGAAAAGAATTCTTTGATATTATACTAGTGTATAGTGAAGTAAATCATTTCGAAAATAGAATATTAATCTTAGCCAGCATAGACATTTCGAACTATGCCTACTATAGCTACCATCTAAACAGTGGTGACCACCATAAGTAAATGGCAGGTTCTACAACTAAAACCGTACAGGTTTTCGTATTGGGAATTGGATTTTCAACAAATGGTCAGGCCAAGAAACTTCCCATTGCCACATGAGAACGCCTCTGGAAGGACGTCCCCGAGAACCAAACCGGATCTCTACCAACACAAGGCCGGGTTACCCCTAACTGGGTAACTACTGACACGAGTATGCCATCTCCCGGTCGTAACCAACCTTTAACCGGGGCCCCAGCAACAAATCACAAAATCATATATATATATATATATATATATATATATATATATATATATATATATATATATCTGCGATATCAACATAAGTTAAGTATCTGGGCTCCATACCATGATACCACTTCTATCCAGAAGGAAATGCACATACCCTAAGGGGTGCTACCCCCAATAACCTTGCTGCATCTTTCCTGTTTCGACCATTTCGGGGTGTGAGGTCCGACGAAGTCTCGTCCACAAAAACACGCTTTATACAAAAGCTGTGCTTTGGGTCAACAAATGATCATAGAAATGATCACCAAGATAGACGATCAAACAAATGATCCTATCACAAATGATCAACACAATGATCATTTCACAGCAACACGCAGCATGTCACATTACCAAATTGGGAATATATTGCTGATAACCTTCAACTACATAACCTCTGAGCTCGTACGTCTCAGAGAAGGGTGTTAAGCTAAAAGAATAAATTCTCCGCCACCAACAGAAATATATTTGAAAGAAATCGGCTTTATATCTCAATTTGTAATGTCAGACATACTATCCATACAAGTCTGTTCCGGGCTCGAACAGAACCGAAGGCACTTCCAAAGAAGTCCTTGCAATCCGGATATCCACAATCCTGATCGGATTCCCCATCACATATGGAGAACTCTATACCGGAGCAACTCGGTGCAGAGTCAATCGACATGTCATCCTATCGCTCTCGCAAATACCCGTCTTCAACACCGGTCTTCAAATGCTATCCATAACGTCGAATCACATATTCGAAATGGGTTATACGACCCAAAGGTCCTTTCCCGGCTAATTCGAATAGTGAGTGTCAAATTTTAAAACATGTGGATGTCATTCACAAATATTCACAGGTTCGATGTGGGTTTCGGATAACCAATTGAAATCCGATTCCCTGTCGCATCGAAGTTTAAATGCCGTTTTACGGACAACAGGGTTTTCACATCAATACAGAACAAATCATAATCACAGTGCAATAACATGGCAATTACATCATACAGAATTACAAACAGAACAGAGATATCAATATAAGTTAACAACAATAGTTAATTATTTACTAATCAAAACGAATGAGATAAATTAACCAAATATTTATTTTATTGATTATTCAATCAATGATTTATTATTCTTAATGATAATTAAATTAATCTTAATCATCTTGATACATTGATTTTTGCTTAATTAGTTATTTTAATTAACTGCCAATTAAATTAATTAACTTGCTTTATCAAATCAATAAATTCTTAATTATAAATTTATTTGAGTACTTAATTGTTTATTAAATCAATTTTAATCACAATCTTTAAATTATTCTAAATTCCTTTTCAAAACTATTGATAAAATCGTTTACCTTAATTTTCATTTGAAAATCTGTTTTATACTTTAAAAATTAATTTATTGTTACATTGAAATTTTAATGTAAATTTATTTAAAATTCTTCTTTTAAAATTTAATCATTTAATTAAATTTTGATTTTTAACTTTCTTTACCAATTAAAGAATTTACAAATTCTAAAGCATTTGTTAAAAATTTAACTTAATAAAATCTAAACTGTTTATATTGCAAAACACAAATTTTTATTAACATTGATGACTTAAAGATTTGAATGGGCTTAGCCCATATAAAACAACCCGAGTAAAAGCAGTGTTTCACTCGCGTCCACCCCGGTTCCATCACGTCTTCTCCCAAAGACTTCCCATTTCTTTCCTCTTCCCAGTTTCTTATCTCCTTCCAGTTTCTTCTTCTTCTTTTTTTCTAAGCTAAGTTATAATTATTAAATTTCAAACTAAGAATAACAGAGTGTGAATTAATATTCTCGAGTTGCCTCCTGAAGCCATACATGATTTTTTTTTTTGAAAGTTTCAACTCACCTTTCCCCCCAGCAACTCACTGACACCAGAACAATATTGTGCACGTGCACATCATCGCGGCGCCACTCCAGTGGCCATCGCGATCGTCAGCAAATCGCGCTTCATTCCCCTATTCGAAAACGATGATCAATTCAATGTCAACGACCCCACAACGAAATCGAGCTTCCAGCTCGAAACTCGAACCCATCCTCCCCAACAAATTCGCTTCGCCCTCGTTGCTCCAACCATCGGAGCAGCTCGAACTTCGTCACCATCACGTCCACACCTCATGCCATCATTCCCCTCAAAATCCCCTAACCCGATGCGTCAGTGGTGGCGTACACATCGCGTTCCCAGACCGTATACATTTCGAGACTAAAACCCTAGTTTGATCTCAAACTCCAAATTCACGAAATAGAAAAATCCTTCGATAATTTTCTCGAAGCCTCTGACGTTCAAGCTTGCTACAAACCCATTTTTAGCATTTATAATTGAATCGATTATTATAAATTCATACGAGTTCCATTTTTATTCAAATACAGAATACTCTTGAAAAAACCAACTAAAAATCCTCACTTTATTTTTAAAAATCATGGATTGAAGTATTGATTCAGATTAAAATCCTGAATCGATGTTTTACAACCTTTTATTTTTATCAAATTTCAACTTAAAACCTATAAAACATGTTTCCAGTGGAAGATAATGTACAGTAAGTTCAAACAACTTTACAAAAACTTGTTTGAGGATTAAAACAACTTGAATTATTTGAAAACCCAAGCTTGTCAGTGATTTAAAGCAAATAGACTTCAGTTTTGAAACAAAAAAAATCCCTGTATAAAGGTTTACAGAGACAGAGCATCACTGGGAAATCATCATAGTGAAGCATGAACCAAAGCAGTTTATAATTGAAGTTTAAACTATTTTAAACAAACTTAAAATCCTTTACAAAAACATGTTTACTCACATGGCAATATTTGAAACAGAGAATATGTTGATCTTCTTTGAACTGCAGATTAGAATCTCCACTCTCTGGTTTGGTTTTTAACTTCTTTTCATTTTCTGTTTTGCTCACTTTTTATTTCTTTTCTGATCTTTTCAAAATTTGTTGAATGATACTTGAGTTGTTTTTAACAAATGAACTAAGACAATTCTCAAGTATATAAAGAAGTGGGCAGGTTTAAGTGGACAGCTTCCTTATACTGTATTTGTACTTTGTGAATATTTCAATTTACTGGTTGAAGTTTGAAAGCATTTAATGTATGTAACACTTTCATGTATCTACAGCATGTCGTGCTCATGCTTTGATTTAGGCTGATGTATGTTTGTGTATGGGCTGAGGAGAAATAGCATTTAATGAGAGCATGTTTACAGCAGTCTTTATTTAAATTCTTGCCAGTACAAGTTTGGTTTGGCAGATCTTGTTTTATGGCTGAAGTGTATAGCATTTATTGTAAGTATGTATGCCATGTTCATTTTTTTTCTATTTAAAATACTTACTTTCCTAGTTTACTTTATAAAATAAAAGTGCTTTGTTTTAAAAATACTTTCTTGCATAGATTTTGTTTTCTAAGTTATCTTCTTGTTTGCATGCAACTCACGGCAAACTACTTACTGGTTTGTATATTCTTTTTGCAAGTACAAGTTTGCTTTACTAAAGGTTAGGAATTTGTTTATATGTAAGTGCTGTTTTGTTTAATTGTATTTGTTCATTTTTTTTTATTTTATTGTTATAAACAATTTCTTGTTGATAAGTGTTGTTTCCTTTAATTATTATTGTTATTATTTTTATTATTTATTTAAACTTTATTATCAAAATTTATTTAATTCCATCCAACCTGTAATATCAATCTCAACAATATTAAATTTAGGTTGAATTTCACTAATTAAATTCCAAAGTTCAAATAATTTATCGAATTTTAAATTCAAAAAATTTCGGGATGTTACAATATCCCCTCCTTTAGAAAATTTCGTCCTCGAAATTGAAAGAGAGAGAACATAAACAAAGAATAGACGAATTTATAAATAAGGAAATGACTTACAGTTTTAAGTCGAGATGTCAATTCTGCATTTGGGATATGATTTCTTCATATTATCTTCGGTCTCCCAAGTACAGTCCTTTGGATCGCCACTCCATTTAACTTTGACCAATTTCACAATTTTGTTCCTCAATCGCTTCTCATCACGATCAACAATTTTTATCGGTTCCCATCTAACTGCCAAGTTAGGAGTGATTTCAAGATCCTGCTGAGCAGCTTCTTCAATAATATCATCTGGGTCGTGTACATACTTCCGAAGATTAGAAATATGGAACACATCATGTACGCCAGACAACCAGCTGGGTAACTGCACTCTATATTCTAGAGGACCAATCCTTTCCAGAATAGGAAAAGGACCAATATAACGCGGTGCCAACTTTCCAGTTTTCCCGAATCTCAATACACCCCCCATCGGAGATACTTTCAGAAATACAGAATCTCCAACTTGAAATTCCAAATTTCTCCTTCGACGGTCATAGTAGCTCTTCTGACGGCTCTGGGCAGTTAATAACTTCTTTCGAATAAAGTTTACCTTCTCAGTGGCTTCTTTTATCATATCCGGTCCAAGAACAAGTCTATCACCTGATTCGATCCAGCATGTAGGTGATCGACACGGACGACCATATAAAGCTTCGAAAGGAGCCATTTCAATACTGGCCTGATAACTGTTGTTATATGAGAATTCAACCAGATGCAAATGGTCCTCCCAAGAACCACCAAAATCATGAACACAAGCACGCAGTAGGTCTTCTAGAATTCGGTTAACTCTCTCAGTCTGCCCATCAGATTGTGGGTGATAAGCAGTACTGAAATTTAATTTCGTTCCCAATGCGTCCTAAAATGCTTCCCAAAATCTACTAGTGAAGATCGGGTCACGATCACTCACTATACTGCTGGGAATACCATGGAGGCGAACAATTTCCTTTATATATATACCTGCCAAGCTTGCTACAGTCCGAGTAGATTTAACTGGAATGAAATGAGCATTTTTGGTTAGACGATCCACAATAACCCAAATCGCTTCATTGCCTTTCTTGGTTCGTGGCAATCCGTCGATGAAATCCATCGATACCTGATCCCACTTCCATTCCGGTACTTCTAAAGGTTGAAGTAAACCGGCCACTTTCTTTTGGTCGCTCTTGATTTGCTGACAAGTAGCACAGCGACTCACATAAATAGATATGTCTCTCTTCATTGTTTTCCACCAGAATGTTCTTTTAACATCTCGATACATTTTATTGACTCCTGGATGGATGTTGAATTTGGTTTTGTGGCATTCGTCCAATACTTCACGTTTCAGATCAGGGAAGTCTGGAACACAAATCCTGCCTTTTAATCTTATAACTTCTCTATTATCTATTTCAAAACTAGTGTCTTCACCCTGGCATATTCTTTTATGGATTCCTCGAAGAAACTCATCTTCTTTCTGCCGTCTTGCAATCCTTTTGAGAAGAGTGGGAGTGATAACAAGATAAGCAAGAACAGCATAACTTCTGCTCAAAGCGTCTGCAACTACATTGGCCTTTCCGGGTGTATACAGAATATCTAAGTCATAAGATGCTAGAAATTCCAACCAACGTTGTTGTCGCAGATTCAGATCCTTCTGGGTGAAAAGATATTTCAAGGATTTATGGTTGGTGAATAATTCGAATTTTTCACCTAAAACAAAGAGAGTTTATTAGATATATTTCTTTAGTCAAATTAATTTCATAAATCGTTAGGAAAGCTGAAAAGATTCTTACCCAGAAGATAATGTCGCCATATTTTCAAAGCGAAAACAACAGCCAAAAGTTCCAAATCGTGCGTCGGGTAGTTTTTCTCATGCGGACGTAATTGTCTACTTGCGTAGGCAACCACCTTTCCATTTTGCATTAATACTGCACCTACCCCTTCACCACATGCATCAGTATAGATAGATAGGCCTCGGTTCCCGTTAACAATAGTGAGAACAGGAGCAGTGGTCAATCTCTTTTTCAACTCTTGGAAAACTTCCTTACATTCTGGAGTCCAAATGAACTTTGCATTTTTCATTGTTAACTTAGTCAGCGGACTAGCCAACTTAGAAAAATCTTGAACGAATTTCCGATAATAGCCTGCTAAACCCAAAAAGCTTCGAACTTCTCTTGGAGTAGTGGGTTGTTTCCAATCAAGAATAGCGGAAATTTTGCTAGGATCTACTGAAATTCCTTCTTCATTAACAATATGGCCAAGGAATTTGACTTCATTGACCCAGAAGTGGCATTTGGAAAATTTTGCAAATAGAACATTTCTCCTCAATATTTCCAATACGATTTTAAGATGTTCGGCATGCTCTTCTTTAGTCTTAGAATAGATCAAAATATCATCAATGAATACAAGCACAAATTTATTCAAAACTTCCTGAAACACACGAGTCATAAGATCTATGAAGTATGCTGGAGCATTGGTTAGCCCGAAAGGCATAACTAACCATTCATAGAACATATTAGGACCTCTGAAAGCAGTCAAATGGACACAATCTTCGGCGATTCGTAGTTGATGGAATCCTTGGGCTAGATCCATCTTTGCAAAGAAACGAGCGCCGTGCAACTGATCAAATAAATCATCAATTCTGGGCAGTGGAAATTCATTTTTAAGAGTTTGTTTATTTAGATCGCGGTAATCTACACACAATCTCAAAGATCCATCTGATTTGGCAACAAATACGACGGCTGAGCCCCATTCAGAAACACTGGGTCGAATTAATCCTTTTGCTAGTAGCTCATCGGTTTGATGAACCAATTCAATCTTTTCCCTGGGTGCCATCCTGCGACTTGCGTGAACAACAGGACGAGTATTAGGTACAAGATCAATTCGGAATTCTATTTCTCGATGAGGAGGTAAAGATTTCACTTCTTCAAATACGTCGAAAAAATCCCGAACAACAGGTATAGACTGCAAAGTGGGTTCAAGACTTCCCAAAGTATACATCAACCTATCTCTCCTTGGACTTGGATCTTCACAAGAGATTTCAATAAAATTTCCAAGGCTTGTTTTGATTAAAACTGTCCGATTACTACACTCCAATATAGCTTCGTATCTCGATAACCAGTTCATACCGAGTAAGATTTCAAATTCATTATATTCGAGGACAAAAAGGTTGATAGGAAATTTATAGCTAGCATATGAAATAGGAACTCTCTTACAATATGAACTAAGATTTGCGGGACCTCCAACCGGATTTTTCACGCAAATAAGATCGTTAGCAAATTTAGTTTCAAGTCCAATTCATTTACGGTTTGTTGGAAGATAAAGCTATGTGAAGCTCCTGTATCAAATAAAACTCTAACAGTTCTATTATTAATAGTAAGGTTACCTTCCAAAACGCTTTTCCCTTTATCAGCTTTTGAAGTCGAGGGGTCCTTCTTAATTGCATAAACTTTTGCCACCTGCACTGGCTTCATCACTGGGCAATCTTTAATTAAATGTCCCGGTTTATGACAATTGTAACATTCTTTAGCTGGCTTCTTCGGTTTTGGGCAGTCATTTGAATAGTGGCCCTTCTCTTTGCAGTTGTAACAAGGGACATTTTTCTGTTGTGCTTCCTTGAATGCTCCTCTTCTTCACATTGCCTTGCCAAGGTTTCTTGCCTCCGAATTTCCGCTTGTGACGACCACTTGTGACGAGCCAAACTCGATGTTCGATAAACAACACCAAATTCGCATCGCCGAAGCTTATAACAACAATTAGATGAATATAAAACAGCGGAACAGAATCAATATCATAAATATCATCACAGTTACAACATCAACATAATATCATACTGCAACAGAGTACATAATACATACACTACAACTCCAAATACAACATCATGATAATACAACAGTAATCATAATTCCAAAGTCCTCAAATGAGAGAGATGATTACGAACTCCCAAAAGCTAAACACTTGTAATCTCCAAAAGCTCCTAATATAGCTCCAAGATGAGAGCTCCAAAATACTGCTACTCCTAAATACAGAAACCTGCTACTAGGCTGCCCGTGTGGAAATAATGGGCACCCAGAGTTTAGGAAAGAAAACAATAAACTCCGGATCAGTCATGGGACTGGTATGAGTAAACAAAAACAGTTGCATTTAAATAAAACAAGATTTATAAAAGAATTTTCGGAATGCTTTTAAAAATGGAACTACCATAAGACCTCCCGCCACACACACAATGCAAACGCAGAAGTGGAGGAGATTTCTTCTTATGATAGTTAAATATGCTTGGTACGAGAAAAGAATTCTTTGATATTATACTAGTGTATAGTGAAGTAAATCATTTCGAAAATAGAATATTAATCTTAGCCAGCATAGACATTTCGAACTATGCCTACTATAGCTACCATCTAAACAGTGGTGACCACCATAAGTAAATGGCAGGTTCTACAACTAAAACCGTACAGGTTTTCGTATTGGGAAATGGATTTCCAACAAATGGTCAGGCCAAGGAACTTCCCATTGCCACATGAGAACGCCTCTGGAAGGACGTCCCCGAGAACCAAACCGGATCTCTACCAACACAAGGCCGGGTTACCCCTAACTGGGTAACTACTGACACGAGTATGCCATCTCCCGGTCGTAACCAACCTTTAACCGGGGCCCCAGCAACAAATCACAAAATCATATATATATATATATATCTGCGATATCAACATAAGTTAAGTATCTGGGCTCCATACCATGATACTACTTCTATCCAGAAGGAAATGCACATACCCTAAGGGGTGCTACCCCCAATAACCTTGCTGCATCTTTCCTGTTTCGACCATTTCGGGGTGTGAGGTCCGACGAAGTCTCGTCCACAAAAACATGCTTTATACAAAAGCTATGCTTTGGGTCAACAAATGATCATAGAAATGATCACCAAGATAGACGATCAAACAAATGATCCTATCACAAATGATCAACACAATGATCATTTCACAGCAACACGCAGCATGTCACATTACCAAATTGGGAATATATTGCTGATAACCTTCAACTACATAACCTCTGAGCCCGTACGTCTCAGAGAAGGGTGTTAAGCTAAAAGAATAAATTCTCCGCCACCAACAGAAATATATTTGAAAGAAATCGGCTTTATATCTCAATTTGTAATGTCAGACATACTATCCATACAAGTCTGTTCCGGGCTCGAACAGAACCGAAGGCACTTCCAGAGAAGTCCTTGCAATCCGGATATCCACAATCCTGATCGGATTCCCCATCACATATGGAGAACTCTATACCGGAGCAACTCGGTGCAGAGTCAATCGACAGGTCATCCTATCGCTCTCGCAAATACCCGGTCTTCAACACCGGTCTTCAAATGCTATCCATAACGTCGAATCACATATTCGAAATGGGTTATACGACCCAAAGGTCCTTTCCCGGCTAATTTGAATAGTGAGTGTCAAATTTTAAAACATGTGGATGTCATTCACAAATATTCACAGGTTCGATGTGGGTTTCGGATAACCAATTGAAATCCGATTCCCTGTCGCATCGAAGTTTAAATGCCATTTTACGGACAACAGGGTTTTCACATCAATACAGAACAAATCATAATCACAGTGCAATAACATGGCAATTACATCATACAGAATTACAAACAGATCAGAGATATCAATATAAGTTGACAACAATAGTTAATTATTTACTAATCAAAACGAATGAGATAAATTAACCAAATATTTATTTTATTGATTATTCAATCAATGATTTATTATTCTTAATGATAATTAAATTAATCTTAATCATCTTGATACATTGATTTTTCCTTAATTAGTTATTTTAATTAACTGCCAATTAAATTAATTAACTTGCTTTATCAAATCAATAAATTCTTAATTATAAATTTATTTGAGTACTTAATTGTTTATTAAATCAATTTTAATCACAATCTTTAAATTATTCTAAATTCCTTTTCAAAACTATTGATAAAATCGTTTACCTTAATTTTCATTTGAAAATCTGTTTTATACTTTAAAAATTAATTTATTGTTACATTGAAATTTTAATGTAAATTTATTTAAAATTCTTCTTTTAAAATTTAATCGTTTAATTAAATTTTGATTTTTAACTTTCTTTACCAATTAAAGAATTTACAAATTCTAAAGCATTTGTTAAAAATTTAACTTAACAAAATCTAAACTGTTTATATTGCAAAACAAAATTTTTTTATTAACATTGATGACTTAAAGATTTGAATGGGCTTAGCCCATATAAAACAACCCGAGTAAAAGCAGTGTTTCACTCGCGTCCACCCCGGTTCCATCACGTCTTCTCCCCGAGACTTCCCATTTCTTTCCTCTTCCCAGTTTCTTATCTCCTTCCAGTTTCTTCTTCTTTTTTTCTTTTTTTTCTAAGCTAAGTTATAATTATTAAATTTCAAACTAAGAATAACAGAGTGTGAATTAATATTCTCGAGTTGCCTCCTGAAGCCATACATCATTTTTTTTGAAAGTTTCAACTCACCTTTCCCCCCAGCAACTCACTGACACCAGAACAATATTGTGCACGTGCACATCATCGCAGCGCCACTCCAGTGGCCATCGCGATCGTCAGCAAATCGCGCTTCATTCCCCTATTCGAAAACGATGATCAATTCAATGTCAACGACCCCACAACAAAATCAAGCTTCCAGCTCGAAACTCGAACCCATCCTCACCAACAAATTCACTTCGCCCTCGTTGCTCCAACCATCGGAGCAGCTCGAACTTCGTCACCATCACGTCCACACCTCATGCCATCATTCCCCTCAAAATCCCCTAACCCGATGCGTCAGTGGTGGCGTACACATCGCGTTCCCAGACCGTATACATTTCGAGACTAAAACCCTAGTTTGATCTCAAACTCCAAATTCACGAAATAGAAAAATCCTTCGATAATTTTCTCGAAGCCTCTGACGTTCAAGCTTGCTACAAACCCATTTTTAGCATTTATAATTGAATCGATTATTATAAATTCATACGAGTTCCATTTTTATTCAAATACAGAATACTCTTGAAAAAACCAACTAAAAATCCTCACTTTATTTTTAAAAATCATGGATTGAAGTATAGATTCAGATTAAAATCCTGAATCGATGTTTTACAACCTTTTATTTTTATCAAATTTCAACTTGAAACCTATAAAACATGTTTCCAGTGGAAGATAATGTACAGTAGGTTCAAACAACTTTACAAAAACTTGTTTGAGGATTAAAACAACTTGACTTATTTGAAAACCCAAGCTTGTCAGTGATTTAAAGCAAATAGACTTCAGTTTTGAAACAAAAAAATCCCTGTATAAAGGTTTACACAGACAGAGCATCACTGGGAAATCATCATAGTGAAGCATGAACCAAAGCAGTTTATAATTGAAGTTTAAACTATTTTAAACAAACTTAAAATCCTTTACAAAAACATGTTTACTCACATGGCAATATTTGAAACAGAGAATATGTTGATCTTCTTTGAACTGCAGATTAGAATCTCCTCTCTCTGGTTTGGTTTTTAACTTCTTTTTATTTTCTGTTTTGCTCACTTTTTATTTCTTTTCTGATCTTTTCAAAATTTGTTGAATGATACTTGAGTTGTTTTTAACAAATGAACTAAGACAATTCTCAAGTATATAAAGAAGTGGGCAGGTTTAAGTGGACAGCTTCCTTATACTGTATTTGTACTTTGTGAATATTTCAATTTACTGGTTGAAGTTTGAAAGCATTTAATGTATGTAACACTTTCATGTATCTACAGCATGCCGTGCTCATGCTTTGATTTAGGCTGATGTATGTTTGTGTATGGGCTGAGGAGAAATAGCATTTAATGAGAGCATGTTTACAGTAGTCTTTATTTAAATTCTTGCCAGTACAAGTTTGGTTTGGCAGATCTTGTTTTATGGCTGAAGTGTATAGCATTTATTATAAGTATGTATGCCATGTTCATTTTTTTCTATTTAAAATACTTACTTTCCTAGTTTACTTTATAAAATAAAAGTGCTTTGTTTTAAAAATACTTTCTTGCATAGATTTTGTTTTCTATGCTATCTTCTTGTTTGCATGCAACTCACGGCAAACTACCTACTGGTTTGTATATTCTTTCTGCAAGTATAAGTTTGCTTTACTAAAGGTTAGGAATTTGTTTATATGTAAGTGTTGTTTTGTTCAATTGTATTTGTTCATTTTTTTTTATTGTTATAAACAATTTCTTGTTGATAAGTGCTGTTTCCTTTAATTATTATTGTTATTATTTTTATTATTTATTTAAACTTTATTATCAAAATTTATTTAATTCCATCCAACCTGTAATATCAATCTCAACAATATTAAATTTAGGTTGAATTTCACTAATTAAATTCCAAAGTTCAAATAATTTATCGAATTTTAAATTCAAAAAATTTCGGGATGTTACAATAGGAAAAGTTCGGGTCATCTTTTGTCCTCTTGCCCCAAACTTCAAAGCAAGAGAGAGAGAAAGCTAAATGTTGTGCAAGCCCCGAGTAACACTTCTCGTGGTCAAGGTATTTCTCATTCTATCCTTGATGGCATTATTATGTTTCGTGGTCATCATATTCGAGTTCTTTTTGATACGGGTGCATCTCAATCTTTTACATCAAAAGAACTTGTTGATACTTTTTCTTTGAGTGTTATGGTTTGATGACTTCTTTGAGAATTGCGAATCCGGTTGGTGGATCTGCAACACTCAGTTTACTTTGTAAAGATGTCGAGATTATTTTATGTGATTATGCTTTCCAAATAGATTTGCATGTTATGCGGTACTTAGGCTTTGGAATGATTTTGCGAGTGGATTGGCTTAACCGTTATGAAGCATATATCCTATGTCCCGAGCGGACTATTCATCTTCGACATCCTCAATCCGTTAAGCAGATTTTTGTTATTCTTAAAGATTTAGATTCTAAATTAGCAGCATCCTTGTATTCTATAAACCCTCATGAAGACGACAATGATGATGAGGAAGATGTCATTTCTCTCATTCACGTTGTTCGTGAATTTTTCGACATATTTGAGCCCGTTTTAGGATTAGCACCTAAGCGAGCAATTGAGTTTCGAATTAATCTAATCCCTGGAGCTCTACCTATAACTCGTCCTCCTTATCGTATGTATAATAAGGAAAATGAGGAAATGCGTAAACAATTATCTGAATAGGAGACGAAGCAGTTTATTCGTTCTAGTTCCTCTCCATGGGAAGCTTCGGCTATTTTTCTGAAGAAATTCGATGGTACACTTAGGCATTGTGTTGACTACCGCAAGCTTAATGATCTTACCATTGAGAATAAATATCCTTTACCTCGAGTTGATGGCTTATTTGACCAACTTTACGGTGCTAGAGTCTTTTCACAGTAAGACTTAACAATCGGTTTTCATCAGCTTCGTATTGCAGAGGATAGCATTCCTTTGACATCGTTCCATACTCGTTATGGATCTTATGAATGGCTTGTTATTCCATTTGGTTTAATGAATGCTCTAGCTTATTTCGTTGACCTTATGAATCGATTTTACAAAGACTTCCTCGATCGATTTGTTCTCATCTTTATAGATGATATTCTTGTTTATTCTAAAACCGAGGAAGAGCATGAAAAGCATCTTCGAATTGTGTTGGAAACTCTTAGGAGCAACCAATTAAAAGAAAAAATTTCTATGTGCCACTTTTGGAAATCTCGTGTGAAATTTCTCGGTCATATTATTTCTGAATCCGAAATTTCCGTAGATCCTTCAAAGATTGAGCGATTCAAAATTGGAAGAGAGCGGAGAGTGTGACAGAAATCCGTAGTTTTCTTGGATTAGCGGGTTATTACCATCGTTTCATAAAAGACTTCTCAAAAATTTCCATGCCTCTTACTAGTTTGACAAGGAAGGGTGTTAAATACATTTGGTCGGACAGATGTGAAGCTTCTTTTCAGAAATTAAAAGAACTCCTTTCCCATGCTCCTATTCTTGTGATTCCCGAGGGGAACCAAGATTTTATTGTTTATACAGATGCTAGTCGTGATGGTTTGGGAGCCGTTCTCATGCAAAGGGAACGTGTTATTGCTTATGCTTCTAGGAAATTAAAGCCTGCCGAGGCTAGCTATGCCACTCATGATTTAGAGCTCGCGATTATTGTTTTCGCCCTTAAAATTTGGCGTCATTATCTTTTGGAAGAGAAATTTTCTCTCTACGCCGATCATAAATCTTTGAAATATTTATTTTCTCAAAAGGAATTTAATTTGCGTCAACAACGTTGACTTGAACTTCTTGCATCTTACGATCTTGATATTCTTTATACTCCTGGAAAGGGGAATCGTGTTGTCGATGCCCTTAGTCGTAAGCAACAAGCTGTTGTTTCTATGATGATATCCAAATGGAATAATCTTCGAATTTGGTCCACTTGTGAGATCCGAGATCGTGAATCTGATGTATGTTCATCTCTTGTTCTATGTAGCCTTGAGGCTCATCCTTCTCTTTTAGACCGCATTCTTAAAGCCTAAAAGCTAGATCTCGAATTGGCTCTTCTTAGCCAAAGTTGTAGGGATAAAATCGATATTGAAGGTTTGAAAGACTTTGACATTGATGCTCGTGGAAGTATTCGAAAATTTGGTAGACTTATCGTGTCAAATATTAGTGATCTTCGTAAAGATATTTTAGAAGATTCTCATCGTTCTAAATTTACCATTCATCCCGGTAGTAGTAAAATGTACGCGAATATGAAGCGACTCTATTATTGGGATGTAATGAAATCTAATATTGCTAACTTCATTAAGCATTGCATGACTTTCCAACTTGTTAAGGCCGAGCATCAAAGGCCCGGTGGGTTATTGCAACGTTTGGACATTTCAATTTGTAAGTGGGGCCAAATTTCCATGGATTTTATTGACGGTCGTCCCTATTCTCGTTCGGGTCATGATAGCCTATAGGTAATAGTTGATAGACTTACAAAATCTGTCCATTTTATTCTCGTTCGGTCCAATCGGACCGTACCTCTTTTTGCCAAGCTCTTTATTAAAGAAATTGTTCAATTGCATGGGGTCCCTACTTCTATTGTTAGCGATCATGATCCATTGTTTGCTAGTGGATTTTGGAAGAGTCTTCAAAAAGCTTTGAGAACGAAGCTTAATTTTAGCACCGTTTATCATGGACAACCGAGCATGTGAATCAAACACTTTAAGATCTTCTTCGTGTATGTGTTCTTGATTTTGGTGGAAGTTGGAAAGATCATATTTCTCTTGTTGAGTTCCTATAATAATGGCTTCCAATCTAGTATCGGTATGGCACCTTTCGAGGCAATCTATGGTAGGCCATGTCGATCTCCTTCTTATTGGCTTAAGGCCGGTGAGAAGCTGGTTTTAGGTCCATATTTTATTCGTGATTCCACATAAAAGATTTACCTTATTCGTCATAGGATGAGAGAAGCTAAAAATAGACAAAAATCCTATGCCGATAACCGAAGAAGGAAATTAGAATTTTCTGTGGAAGATTTGGTGTTTATTCGTGTTTCACCTATGAAGGGTGTTGTGCATTTCAGTCGATCTGGAAAATTAGCACCTCGATATATTGGTCCATTTTCCATCATCGAACATATTGGTTCCGTGGCTTATCGCCTTTTATTACCAGCTCGGTTTTCTGCTATTCACGACGTGTTTCACGTTTCTCAGTTACGGAAATGCCTTCGAGATTCTGATTCTACTCTTGAGCCTGGTATTGTGGAAGAAATTGAAGTTTTACCTAATTTGACTTATGAGCCACATCCTATTCGTATTATTGCTTCGGAGGTAAAACGTCTTCGAAATAAAGATGTTCCTCTTGTGAAAGTTCAATGGTCCTCAAATCCTAAGGATTATTCTTGGGAATCTAGAGAATTCAACGAGCGAAAACATCCGGACTTACTCTCTTGTGCTCTTTGAGGTGAACTTATTTCAAATTTCTTTCGTGTTGATATGCTTTTATGGTTGTTACTTTTTATTTTCTTCTTAAATATTGCGAGGATGCAATTTCTTTAAGGAAGGTAGTCTGTAACAACCCGCATATTTTACGATTGTATATTTAAATATAGCATTGTTGGTCGGATTTAAGTTCGAAAAGCTACTTTTTTCAAATAGTCGAATTAGGACTCGAGACCACTTCCATTGAGTTCAAAATGACGTTTGCAACCTTTTAGAATATAAACATCGATGTGTTTAGAGTTAGCTTGTATTTTGACATTTTCACTTAGGGCATTGGGTTTTGGTTTCAGCCGAATAACTTAACATAAGACCCTAGCTCCACCCCCTATCCTCTTCATTCATTCTCATTTCCTAACACTTCAAGATTTAAGCAAAAATGGAGGGAGAGAAAAGAGATTTGGAATTCCTAAGCCCTAGCTTCATTTGCAAATCGAGGTTTTAGCTCTAAAATCAAAGAGAAGCTTAGATTGGAGCTTTTAGAGTTGAGATTGAAGAGTGGTTGATCTTCCTTTGTTTTCAAGCTTCTCCTTCATTGTTTTTGGGTTTGAAAGTGAGTTTTTGAACTCACATCTATGTCTATATCTTTGATAGTTGTTAGGTAGTGATTCCTAACATCTATTCCTTGTCTATTTTCTTTGGATTGAATTAGTTTTATGAATATTCCAATTTTTGTTGTTTTGAAGTTAAATCTTTAAAAATCCTAGCTTTGATGTTTGATCAAGATTTTGATGGCGAATCGAAGAGCCTGTAGGGCTGGGATGCCGATTGGTGTAAACCACTAGCGCCCATCGCTCGTCCGATCGCAAATTGTTTGGGTTTTTGCCCCTTGGGGGCTAGGCTGAGAATACTGGAATTTCCAGTTTAGTCGACTGAACTACAAGGTTAGTCGACTAAATCGAACCCAGGAATTTTCCTGGGCCAGTATCAGTCAACTGACCCTTCTTGATCAGTCTATTGAGCTTGGAAACCGAAGTTTCCAGGCATGATTCAGTCGACTGACCACTTTGGTTCAATCGACTGAACCTGGAAACGGAAAGTTTCCAGGATTTGTGTCAGTCGACTGACCACCCTGGTCTAGTCGACTGAATCTGCTGTCTCAACCTATTTTGCCTTTTGGGTTTGAATTTCCCACTTTTAATCGATTCTTGTTTCTCTAATATGTCGTTATCACCTTTGTTGACTTTGATAACTTCTTTTTCGAGATTTTTGGGAAATATCCATTTTGATGGATTTAGTATCGATTTCTTTGGGTTTAATCCACGTCTTCAAATGTGAATTTTTGGTGATTGATTGTTTCTACAATCATTTTTGTGACTTGTCACTTTGAAATAAAAAGGTTTTATACTAATAGTAAATATTCAAACTCTTTCTCAAATATGATTTCAACTCTTTTTTTAATACAAAGCTTGTTTATAAAACCGTTTTCCAATCCATTAGTATACACAAATCATTACATCATTCATTTGAGAAATCTAATTAAACGGCTTAGTAAAACTAGCGGTATGAAATTCTTGCGTTTACTTCGTCGGTTAATTTTTAGACTTGTTCGATTGAAACTCTTGTGACAATTTTCGAGTGGAGATCCATAATTTGTTCGTAAATACTTAAGTTAAGCCAGTGGTTATAGGACATGAAGCTGAACTCATTTATTTACTAGCTTGGTGTAATTGACACTTCTTGATGATAGACGTTGATCATTTTTTTGATTTAGACCAGCGATATGCTCTGTCTCTTTGTCCAGGAAGGGGACTGCACCTCGTTTTATTGAGTTTCATCTCATTTCTTTTATAGGCTAACGATCTATTGGTTCTTTGGATTTTCGACTCATTTTTGTGGGCTAGCGACCCATGTTCTTTTATGGAGTTCGGTTTATCGGACGTATTGTTGTACTACGCCGTTATACCGGCTTATCAGGTTCATCGGGCGTACCATTGTACTATGTCGTTGTTTCGAATTATTTGAGTTTCTAGTTCCTCAGGCATACTATTATTGTACTACATCGTTGCACCGGCTCTATGGTAAGCGACCATGTGTTAGCGACCCGTTTTTGATACACGTGTTGATGGGTTTACATGCTCCCATTTTGTGATAGGCCTCCCCCTTTTGTGATTTCTAGTTGATGATTTCTAGAATTTGAGTTTTCACTAATTTTGTGATTGACATTGATATATTTGTCAATATTTGTGGTTTAGTGATTAAAACAAAGAATATGACATTCTTTTAGTGCTTTGAGATTCTTGTGATATTGTGTGATTTTTGTGTTGTCTAATGTATACTTGACATAGTATGGCATTATTGTTATCATACGTTTTTGTCATATCTCTTCTTCTATCTCATTTTATCTAATATTTATAGCTAGACCGATCCGTTTATTACTTTCTTATTAAATAATACTCGGGTCAAACAGAGATGTTATAGGTGCTTCTGCTTGAATCATCTTCTGGGAACATTATCTGACTTTTGACTAACTACTCTAGTTTAGTAGTTTTTATTGTTATACATACGAGATAGAGACTCCTTGATGTATACATCTTTTTTCTAGAACTTGTCACTATTCTTTTATGATATTGTGGATGACCATTACTCTGATGTACACTTCTATGTGTTATATTCATATCTATTTCCGCCTTTGTAATATGGATATCTGTGTCTAATTTGTGTTATGATTATTTCTATATTTGTTTCTGAAGATCATATAGCCACTGTGTTGTAGCTTTGAGTTTGTATCGGTATGTCGGATTTCCTTTTGAATTGAAATGCATGTTATACTATCTGACATATCGGTGCTCACACAAAGCAGTTACACGGATGGTCGCTCCTCAACAGCCTTATTCTTCGTGCTAGTCGATGGCATTACTCGTAGTGTCCTTGGCTAGCGTGAGTATAGAGGTGGGGTGTCACACAAACTATCTTATATTAACTATTTAACTATTTTAAAACTATTCAAGCTAAATTCCAAATTCAAACTGGTCAGAATAGAAATTATTTATATTTAAATCATGAATTTAAATACGAACTGGGATAAATTAACGTTATAACTCAAATGGAAATTCGAAGCAAATTCTAAATGGGAATCGAAATTGGAATATTAAGGCAAATATGATTTTGAAATGAAATAATGCACTTTGAGAAATTATGATTACTTAAAGATGAAGATTTAATAGTTTCTATAACTGAAACTTACTTTATAAGGAGAAAGAAATGTTATAAATAACTTTGAAAAGGTAATTGAACTTGAAATTTTGATTTGCCATTAATAAGGTTATATATATTTGTTATATATTTAAACTCCCCTTATTGAAATTATAACCGAAAGGAAATGATCTTTAAAGGATATTTGAAATACTAAATGGAGTTTATATAAGTATGAAGTGGACTCAGAAATTATTGGTTTGAAAATTATTCGAGTGGAAAGGAATGATTTTATATGTATATGAGAATGGAACTAAAATAGTTTTGGAGCTCTTTGATTTTGAAAGGCTTTTGATTTTGGAAAATAGCCAATTTTGGAAATTTGGTAGACCAAATTTGAAAACTTTCAATTTTGAAGATATCAATTTTGTATGGATAAAGTTTTTATGTGATACATATAAAGAGTATGATTTTGAAAGGAACTATATATTACTATATATGGCATGATATGTTTTCAGACAAAAGTATGGAAAGGCACCCCATGAAAGTCGAAACTTATAGTGGGAGATCCACTGGATGGTTCTACCTAGGAATCCAAAGGATGGGTTCAATGAGAACTGGTATCCCAGAGGATGTCCGGAAAAAACTCAATAAGCTCCTGATGATCATTCATTGGGTAGCGTAAGTCGAGTGGTGCTGATGTCTATAGTTACATTGGGTTTTGCTGTGATGGCAACGTAACCTTTGTGTATCTGCGTTCTATCACAGTTCCATAGCATAAGTCGAGTGGCGATGATTGCCTACAATCTATATTTGATTTCCTTGGAATAGCGGCGTAACATCGGTAGGTTGTGATCTACGTGGTTTGGTTCCATAGCGTAATTTGGGTGGCAGAGAGTTACTATAGTATACATTGGATTTCACTGGGATAGTGGAGCAAACTTTGTGTAGTCTGCAATCTATGTGGTAAAGTTTCGTTTGGCAGCGTAATTCGAGCGGCAGTGATTGCCTACAGATCAATTACGGTTTTGCTGTGATAGCAACGTAACCTTGTGGTAGATGCGATCTATGATGTTCCCATGGCGTAAGTCGAGAGGTGCGAATGCCTACAGTTCTCTTATGGATTTCGCCAGGATGGCGACGCAATCATCATGTTAGCTATGATCCATGGTGGTTAAGGAGGGTGATACTTTCCATAAATTTTTGAAAAGTGATTTTTCAAGTATTTCACTGGGTGTTGAAAGCGAATCTACTAAGTATTTATATATTTTCAGTCCTACGCCTGATAAACATAGGACTAAATTTCTATGAGAACAAGGATGGACTTGTTTGGACAACGAGTTATGAAAAATATTTTTACATAAAACTAGTTTGGAAGTGCTATGTGGTTTTAAAATGTGTGTATCCTAAACTATAAAATAAAGAGTATGGAATTAAAATGTTAAAAGACGATTATTTAATAATACACATCAAATTCTAATTCTCGTTTCGTTCCTTTTCGAGGATGACAAATTCTAAGGGTGAGGAATGTAACGACCGGATTTTTAGCCATCAAATATTAGGCAATTAACTGATTTCAATTATTGGAATATTAATTTTTATTAGTCTAATAAACAAATTTTCTGATGTTTAAAAAATTTGAATATGTAAATTGATTAAAAACTATATTCAAATTTGAATTGTAACTTTCTGGATATAATAAATTTATAAATGTACGCATATTAACTCCACCATTAAAATTCAAAGTAGAATATCCATATATTTGTATATATAAATGTATACAAGTATTGTGATGTTTAAATATACATATATATAAGTGTGTGTGTGTGTATATGAATGTATGCCCATATGAAGCAATATATATATATATATATATATGAAAGTTTGTATAAATGTGAATATATATAATAACAAAATATACATAAGTATACGTATATATATACGTTGTATGAAATAGTTAAGGTGATAAATGTAAATGTAAATATATATATATGACAAACATATGTAAGTAAATGTATATGTATATATGTCATGTAAAATAGTGCATATAATATATAGATGTGTGCATGAAAAAGCTTCATGATGGAAAAATAATATATATATATATATACACACACACACATAAGTTAAGATGTATATAGTATTTTTAAATATGAAAATATGTGTGTGTGTGTGTATATATATATATGATGATAAAATATACATAAGTATATGAATATGCATATATGGTCAAAAAAACTAGTATACATGGAAATCTATATATGTGTATATATTTGCATGATGTATGCATTTATATATATAAGGAAGCATCATCATGGCAAGGCATCACTTCAAGTAGACAAAACATTTAATCAAAGTCAAAACAAAATAAAATCAAGTCATATGAAAAATCAAATCAGCTTTATATCTAAATCAAGTCATAATTTCAAAATCAATTAAAGAACAAAAATAAATGAGAAAATGCAAAAGTCTACCAGTAGCTTTTTGACCCAGCTGAGATAAGGAGCAAATTACTGCCCGTAGCCTGATAATTTCCCCTGACTTGGCATACTACTAACCGGGAATCACAAAAGAATTGTAAATTTTTCATTCCCAATTCTTTGGCAAATTTGAGCCCAGCAATTAGAGTTCCATTTTCAGCTTCATTATTTGTTGCAGGGACGTCGAGTTTCAAGGCATAGCAGATCGACCATTCCTTAAGAATCACTAACATGACTCTAGCCCAGAACATTGATCGTTGGATGCTTCATCCATGTACATTTTCCATTGATTGGTCGGTTCTCCATTACTCTTCGGAGAGTCATCTGTTGTAGGGAATTCAACAGTGAAGTCTACCAATGTTTGTCCATGGATGGATATCCGAGGGAGATAGGTAATGTCAAATTAGCTCGATGTTCCACTTGAATTACCTTCCAGACGTCTCAAGTCATTGTACGACCTATCAAAATGGCTGATTGGGGAACACCTTGATGGGATGAGCCTGAAAATAGGGGTGGAGCCTTCGTAATGCAATCAATAGGTAGTACGCAAGCTTTTCCAGCTTTAGGTAGTTTCCCTCGGCACCTGTTATTCACTTGCTAACATAATGTACTAGCCTCTAGATCTGGTTCTCTTCGCATAGTAGTGTGACATTTGTGGCATGTAACGACACCACTAAATAGATGTATATGTCTTCACGAACTAGTGGCTTGGATAGGATAGTAGGTCTCTTTGAGTGATCCACTAGAGCTTGAAACATAGCCATGCAATCCTACATCCATTCAAAGTTTCTCTTTCCTTCCTGATTAGATTGAAGAAGAGAGTTCACTTGTCGGTGGCCCTAGAGATGAATCGACTTAAGGCGATGATCTTTCCCTTGAGGCTCTGTACCTGCTTAATCGTTTTCGACCCTTGGATGTTTCAAATTGCTTGAATCTTCTGGGGATTTTCTTCAATTCTACGAGAATTTACAATGATACTCAGAATTTCCGTACCACAACCTCGAAAGAGCATTTCAAGGGACTGAGTTTTATTTCATAATTTTAGAGAACACTAAATGTCTCCATTGAGTCATCGATGTGGCCGTTTGATCGCTATGACTTCACGAGCACATCATCAATATATGCTTTCATCAATCGTCCGATCTGATTTTTGAACATCCGATTGACTAGTCTTTTCTAAGTAACTTCAGCATTAGTTAATTCAAACGGCATGAAAACATAACAATATAGCCCTAGATCAGTAATGAGGCTGGTGTGCTCCTGGTCGGGGACATGCATCAAAAGTAGAAAGCTGTCTTTTGGGTATGCTTTGTTTAGGTCAGAGTAGTTGACGTATGTCCACCATTTTCCATTAGCTTTTCTCATAGGAACTAGATTGGGTACCCATTTTGGTAGAGGGCGTCGCAGATAAACACATTGATTTTGAGTTTATCCACCTCCAGTTTAAGTGCAGCATATCTCTTCGGATCCATGCCACGTCGCTTTTGTTTCACCGGGACTGCCTTTATTTAATATTAAATGCATAGCTCGTGATAGTTGGTGAGATCACACACATGTCGGAATGGGTTCGAGCGAACACATCAAGATTCGCTCTTAGAAAGCTGGCTAATTCCTTCATCATCATTGCATTGAGTTGTGATCCGATCTTTAAGACCCATGAAGGGTCATCATGCTGGTGGTAATGTCGGTCGTTAGCTCATCGGGTACATCTTTGGATTCTTTGGGCTCCTTTTCTTCATCGTTGTGTGGTCTATATCTTTATAGAACCGATTGTGTTGTTATGATTGATATTGGCCTTATGTTGTGAGCTCAAAAAATGCTTAAATGGATTTGCCCAAATAGTGGGATCGATTCTGATCCCTTGTTTTAGTGGAACTTAAGCATTTTTTGATTTAACATGAACATATTAGACCATGTGAACTCGAAATCGAACAATTGGATATGCCATATATGGCTTGCATACTAGAACTAGCATAGGCTTGATATGCACATATGTAATTATTTCTCAAGTCTATTTAGGTTTATTTAATGTTACACATTTATTTTATACACATATCATATAAGTTTTATTGCTATATAACTTTTATATTTCATATCTATGATATCTCAGAAATTTTAAGAAAATTTAAATGTGATAATCTTCTTTATAAATTATTTAAAATTGATAAAACTGTTATTTTCAAATAAAATGATAAGGTGATGTTTTTTAAAAATAGATAAACAAATTTTTATAAAGTTACAAATTGAATTTGGGTTTGTGTAAATATATGTATATATATATATATGAATTGATTTTGAATTATATTTTAATTTGAATTTGAATTTAAATTTGAATTTGGATTCAAATTTGAAAACTTAAAAGAAATATATCCTAAATATATTTTGGGTTTAAAAATATATACATATGATTGTATTTTGAATATAATTGGTTTTTATTTTATTTTCTTTAAAATAATTTTATTTATATATATTTCGAAAAGTATTTATTAATTAGTTAATAAATACAAAGGCATTTATTTAAAATTTAAAAATTAATTAAATTGCATGATTACAAGTGTTTGTTTATAAATCATGTTAGTGACATGTGTTGTGTAATTAAATGGTATAATTGACAAATGTTAAGTAAATTAACATGTGTCACCATTTTATTTCCATTTTCTTTAATTTTTAATAAACCATAAATTAGTCTATATAAAAATACATCTTCCCTTTTCTATTTCTTTTTCTATTCTCATTCCTATAACAAAGAAAAAGTCAAAATCTAAACTGTAAAACAATCACCAAATCAACTCAAATAATTTTTCTCAAAGCCTGTAATTTTTCCAAACCTGAAAATAATTCTCAAACCTGTAAAATTAAACCCTGTAAATAAATTCAAGCTGAAACAAGATTATCTCAGATCAGTAGGAAATTCAAGTTTAAAAGCAAGCTCCAACCAGTAATCTTTTTCAAAGTTTAGTCATCTCAACAACATCAAGATTTCCAGCAATTCAAAGTTACAAGCTTTTATCAAGGCTTTCCAGTTTTTTTAGATCTGCTTCAAACTCTCTAACAGGTGAGTGAACATATATTTAAAAAGGCTTAAGTAAAACTAAGTATGTGCATGTGATTCTTGGATTATATTATGCTTTGCATGTATATATATATATAAATGTGAATCTCCGTGTATATGTATGTTTGATCTGTGCATGTTTGGTGTACCTATTCTCCTCTGTTTCCAAAGTACAGAGTTTAAAAACAAATTAAAAAATCAAAACTTCTTATCCAATCACTGTTAGGCTTAGAGTTTCAAACAAAATAAGTTTGTGTAAACATAATTTAGGCTTTAGAAACATGTTTAAGTATTTTAAGTTTGAAAATCTTCTGAAATTGAGTAAATAAGTAAGATTTTTGAAAATGTTAAAAATCAAACAAATTAATTCGTTGATTCAAGTATGCAACTTGAATCATCTCTAAAAAATATGACTATTAAGATAAAGATTATAAATTATAGTTTGGGATTGAGGTAGTATTGCGGTGATGACCAGAAAAGTGTTTTTGAGCAAATTCTGGTGACTGGGAAATCCTTGGAGGTCGGCAACTTCATTGGAGGGGGTCGGGGTGTAGGAGAGCTCGGTAAAAATACCTGAAAGGTGGATAAACCACTATGGCGTCGGTAGTGGGTCAATTGGTTTTTAAACCCTAAATTGGATCGTGATCAGAAAGTGGATGATTATCTCATCTCCGATGAATCGAGTGGCGTCGGACTGGGGGCATAGATTGCGTGGAGGTCTGACGAGGCTAGGAGCAGGATTACATGACCTCTGGTGGTCGATGTCATGGGTTCGAAGGGTTTTCAAGCGAGGTTGTTGTTCCAGGAATTGTTCGGGTTACCTCGATTTTGATATTGAGTTTGTGATTAAGTTTGGAAGGTCGAAATCTGGTGTAGAGGCAAACATTGTTGGATTGAAGGTGTCGACGGTAAGCGACGTCGTCGCGACCACCTGTGCAGGTGCACCAGTGGGTCAATTGTCAGTGTGGATTGGGATAGGAGTTGTCTCGAGGTTTGACATGGGTTTTGGCCGGGTGACTCGAGTTTGTACTCGAGTAGTTCGTGAGTGTAAAGCATGGTTCCAGTTTTTAAAAAACTTAAACCAAATCTAAGTTTCAAAAATGAAAGAAAGGGGGGTTTTCTCGGGGTATGTCTCGGGAGAGACTCAGGGTAGAACCCGAAGTAGGTTCAGAAATATAGTTTTTAAAAAGTTTTTTTAAAAAAAAAATTAAATTGAATATTATTTTAAACTATTGTGTAAAATAAAATGTCTTCTTAAACATTTGATTAAGAAGTTTTGAAATTTCTTTAACTTGAAATTTGCTAAGTTAAATTGGTTGGTTATTTCAAAAATCTAAAATTGGAAATGAATTTAAAGGATTATTTAAAAGTATAATGTTTTAAATGTGTATGTGAATGATAATTACGTCATTAATAAAAATAAAGTTTTATCTTAAAGTTAATTAAGATTTTGATAATTAATGGCTAATTAATTTAAGGAGTAATTAAGAGTAATTAATTACTTTAATTAATTAATCATCAAGAATTAATTAATTTATAATTAAAAGTTATGATTAAGTAATTAGGAAATTAACTAATTGATAATTAAGAATTAATTAATTAAGTAATTAAGATTAATTAATTTATAATTGGAGGTTGATTAATTAAGTAATTAAGGAGTAGTTAAATTATAATTAAGGATTAATTAAATTGTAATTAGAGATTAATTAATTAAATAATAGGAATTAATTAACTAATAGTTGAGGATTAATTAATTTGTTATTAATGAATATTGATTAATAATTATGGTTTATTAATTAATAGTTAAAGGATAATTAATTAATTAATTATAAAGGTAACTAAGGAGTGATTAATTAATTAAATGATTATAATAAATTAATGATTGATTCAGCAAGGTTAAGTGATTAATTCTTAAGAAATTAATTTAATTTGAATTAATTAAATTAATTATAATATAGATTAATAACTCTTGCATGTAGATGATTATTGAATAGAATGTCTGGATTGGTTGATATCTATTGGATGATAATCTATGATATTCTGTGATGAGATATTGGTTATATCAGTGATAAATGGATGTCGTTTATCTGAAATAAATGCTGTGGATTCAATGTTTTAAATTGAATTGAATTGTTTAAACTTAAACAGTTTGACCTTTAAAATGGCGTTTGGATTTCGATGAGACGGGATCGGATATTAAATTTGATTATCCGAAAACCACATCGATCCAAGTTAAACATTAGGTCGTGAAATCTCAAGTGAAGATCGACATGGAGTTTTAGGGTGCAAGGGTTATTGTCGTTAACTCTTAGGGTGATTCCAAAATGAGTGTAACGAGATAATACCTTCGGTTTCGTTCGAACCCATAATGAACTTGTATGGATTGAATGCTATCAGACCATAATCAATGGAGGACAATGAGCATTCCAAGATATGTTCTTTAAAAGTAATCATAGCCTCAAGTCTCATCAACTGGGAATGGCTAAAACAGGGGAGGTGCAGCAAGGTTGAGTGGGTAACACCCAAGTAGGACGAGATGTACCCATGTCTAGAGGTCCCTTTTCATTTCGTCTTAGTAGGCAGTTGTTGGCCACAACTGCAAGGTTGTCTTGGTCGGGATGTCCAGCAAGGGATGGTTCTGGCCTTGTGTTGTAGAGGATTTAGGGTGGATCCTCGGTACGTTGATATAGGCCATGTACCGTGACGGGCGGTACCCAGTGGCCCTGCGATTGTATGGAATCCAATCTCCAATAAGTGCCTGTACGATATTGATTGTGCCCAACTATGTTGGAATGTGAGATGTAAGCATTCCAGCTATTTCTGTATTTTATATTTGAAATGCTAGACATTATTATAATATCACTGGATTTCTTGTCAAATGTTTTGGTTAGCTGTTCGTCGATGGAAATTCTATCGGTTTAGAAAACCGTCGAACGAATTTAGAGATAAAAATAACCGCAAGCGCACGGTGTACGAATGTAGCACGTGGCGAATACGGGTCGATCCGCAGGGAATTGATGATTTAAATTTCCTACTCAATCAAATTATACCAAAGTCGAGACTGTATTTAAGCTAGAAAATGAGAAAATGAACTAACTAACAAAAAGAAAAGAAATGCAAATATGAGAGTTTTAGAGAATAAATCCACTCTCTAGATCATGTAGTTCAACACATGAAATCATGATCTCTCTTTTATGGTCATTAGTGTTTTAATTAATGTGTTTATAATAAGTATGACATATATGAGCTATTAATTAGCCAACATAAGTCATAAAACTATAACACACCCCTTAAAACACTTACTAACTTTCATGAAACTTGACAAAGAAAATGAAAATGAAATCTATTTTAAGTATGGCCTATTAACTATTGATTAGAAACATAGACCATCAAATTTTAATTTCAAATCACTTTCTTATGCCATAATCATATTTTGATGAAGAGGCAATTAGTGTTAGTGATTGTTTAAGCATAGCCTATTTGATGTCAACAATATAGGCTATCAAAATTCAATGCTAAACAACATCATTAAACCACTTCAAGTGTTTCCATTAAAGCACAAAAAGAGAGCATAAACATCAAAATGTTGCATCTACATACTAGAGAGCTTCATTACCCCTAAATTGTAGGGATTAAGCTCTCATATTTGTTATCAAATCAACAAATGTAGAAAGCAACATGAAAGCAAAAAAGAAAGGAGAATGAAAGCTAATGGAAAAGACAACTAATCTAATTGCATAAAGGTAGGTCTAAACTATTACATAAGAAGAGAAGAAGCATGTAAATAAAAGAGAATTAACATTGCATAAAAGAAAAGAAAATTACATGAAATAAAATAGCTAAGTAGCCATGGAAAGAAAGAGAGCTTTGACTTATTTTCTAAACTAAAACTAACTAACTAAGAGGGGGAGGGCTACATGAAACATAAGGGGTATTTATACAAGTGTTAAAACCATAATTCATTTTTTTGGGGAATGCCCAAAATGCCCCTTAGGAATTGTGGAGGCGAAGTTATCATTAACATGTCTTAATCCCCCATTAAGTGTACATGAAGCCATTAACTCCAAAAGCATGTGCATTAGCCTTTAATTTGTACATTAAGGTAGGTAGGTAGGTGGGGTCCACCATGTTCTTCACTTTGAATTATTTCCATCTTTATTCCTTTGTATTAATTTTGTGCATGCATATCTTCATGAAACTACTTCTATTTGAGATCAAATTCCTACAAAAATATATACAAATTTTCAATTAATTTTTCTCAAAGAAATATATGCACATGAATGACCGTTTTGCCCATATAAGAAGATGAATATGTGACAATTTGGAATAATTTGAATTTTTGGTTTAAACAAGTTAAAATACCCAATATGATCATTTATTCAATTTAAATAGTTTAAATATGGTGGTAAAAGTATGCATATTTAGTGCACATCAAATACCCCCACACTTACCTTTTTATTCGTCCTCGAATAAACTAAAACTAAGATAAATCCATTTTCGTTGGAAGCACGATTGCATTGAGCGTATGCAACAAGCTGTTAAACCTCTGGGTGTCTCCAGTAGGACGAGTGTTGTCTCGTGAGGGTTTTCAACGGATACTACCCACAAAATCCAAATGCAGGATGAAAATATTTACAAAATGTAAGATTTATTTACAAAGAGAATAATGCAAGTTTTTGAAATATTTACAAATGAAATATTTATTTTTAAATTGACACAACTAAGTAAATATAGGTTTTGGTTATTATCTTGAAAATTTATGTCATTTACTCATCAATATTTCCAATAAAAACGAAGTTATCATAACAAATAAATTATAGTTTAACTCATTGTTTTGGTTAATAACATAGCGTAACTATGAAATGGATCCTTAGTTGATTATCAAAGTTTATCAAAGTGGTATTTTCATTTCTTTTCAATAACAAATCAAATCAAATAAGTAAAAATAGTGCTAGGATTTCAATGCTTGCTCTCTCATTATTTGCGAGAAAAATTGCACACCTAGCTCAGGTAAACTGAGGCCAGATATCCCACCATGCACTGCCTTTTGGGCTTATGTGAGAGGAGTACAGAGCATGGCGAGTGCACACACTTTCGTGCATACACCTATTGACCGTAGGTGGTTTTTATTAAGTCTGTTTTTTTACATGTGTTCCATACATGCACAACCGTGAGGACTTTTAAATGAGCATGAAAGCACATAATCAAAGATTCCAAGTAATTCACTCATGCATAACCCTGAGTACTTTTAAATGAGAGTGAATACTTGGATGTTATTATTTTTTATTTTTATATATTTTTTTAAAAGAGAGAGAGTTTTGCAAAATCATCTTAGCACCATTTAACTTAGAAGGCAAAAAAAATGTTATATCCTTTACTTTAAATCAACCACTTTTTAAAACAAAGATTTTCAATTAGGATGTACTTCATAATTAACACGTATGAATCTTCCTATATACTAGTTAAACCATATTATTTGTAATCAAACTTCATTTTTATTTTTGTTAAGACCAATAAATTTTCAAAAAACTTCAATTTAATAAACCAAAGCCATATATTTGTCTTATAGTGTTTCTTTTAAAAATAAATCAAAAGAAAATATGTTTTTGGGATTTTTTTTTTTGTTTTTGTGATTTTAAAGCAAAAATAAACCATGAAAAAAAAATGAAGATGAGTCTCCCCCCACACTTGATTTTGACTGTGTCCCCACATTCAACCCAAGCGGAAGGAGAAAATTAAAAACATAACCATTATTTAAATGAAAATGAAAAAAAATGATTATTTACAAGACATCAGAAAGTATGCCGTTAAAGAGTAAATGAACCGGTCTTCCAAAAACCGATTCATTTGTCTTGCCAAGCATGCGAGACACAGCTCAAACGCAGAAAAACAAACCGTAAAAGATTTCGAAGTTGCATGTTGATTTGGAAAAACGAATGTCGTTTTATTAAAAATTGTATGAGTTGTTTTACTTTCGATGTTTTTCGAGGTTGATAAAACAATTGGTTGAAATTCAAGTTTATTTTCACCAATTTGAAATTCAAGCTTATCATTGAAAACATTTCCAGAGTTATTGATTTTAAAATCAAAATGGTGACTTTCATCTTCCCCATCGGAATTTAACAACTCGTCAACCAAAAGTCCAAAAAATTCATGTTCATTAAATTTGTTTTCCTTTGTTGGATTATCAACAACTTTATTGCATGTCTCAAGTTCAAAATTCAAAGTTGTTGTATTCAAATTTTCGAAATCGAGAAAAGGAAGATCGAATTTTAAATTTGGTTCCACACTCTTAAAAGAATTGAAATCCAATTCAATTACCATGTGTTCAACAACTTCATTAAGATTTTCGTTTTCAATTTCAAAAGTTGTTATTTGAAAATCGTCGATTTGGATAAAAGATGGATTCTCACTTGACTCGTCACACATTGGAATTTGATTTTGCTTTTCACGTTGTTTCATATATGTTTCAATCAACAAATCCGTGTGATCATCATAAATTTCATTCATTTGCTTAACAAAATCCAATTTATAGTTATTCACTTGATAATTTTCAATTTGGATTTGTTTAGAACAAAAATTTTCACTCGTAACATGGTTAAGATTATTCCCATTGCCAAATTCGTTTGAAAAGTTGTTCCCATTTTCATATTGAGTTTGAAATTCATTTTGGAGTTCGAAATTAAATTGGCATGGGTTATAATCTTAATTGTTTGAATTTTGAATTGAACTCAAATTTTGAAATCCTTGACTCGAGTTATTACACAAATAAGAATTACATAAATCATTTATCTCTTGATTTTGTCGTGTAGAAAGTTCGAGTAAAGATGAAATCATTTCAATGCTATTTTCAAGAGTCGAAGGTTGGTCATTGTTTTGAAAATTTTGTTGTTCGAAATTTGAATTATTTACACAATAGTTGTTGTTAAAGTATCCATACGAATTTGGACTGAAATCATATGGATTATATTGATTTTCACAACTATTGTAAAATTCAAGTGAATATGGAAATTCTGACATTTTCAAGAATGTTTTTTGGTTTTTTTTTATAAGCAAAAAAAAAAATATTTACAAAGAGAATTTATTTTTCAAAAGGGAAATCTATTTTTGTTTTGCTTTTATTTTTCAAATTATTTTTTGTTGAATTTTGGTTTTTCTAAAAAAAAATTTTGGATTTTTTTGTTTTGTTTTGGATTTTGAATTTTTTTTTAAATATGCATGAACTAATGCAACTAAATGAATGCAAGGGTTAATTACAAATGATTTATTCTAAGTGAACCCAAAATTGTATACTCACAAACTGTCTTAAATAAACAAGATAGTTCTCAGCCAGGTAATGGGCAGGATTTATCGGTGCACCACGAATCACCGTAGCAATGCAGCCGTAGATTTAAGTACCTTCAGAGGAACAACCACTATAATATTTACGAATCACCGTAATATTTATAAATGGTTATTACTCTGCCGTAGCCTAGACACCAAGAAATTAAATTGTTCAAAGAAGACAATTTGTCAAAATACAATTAAGTGCTGTTGATTTCTAATCGTTATTATTAATCAAAATCTAGAATGGAATGCAAAGCAGAAAGTAAACGTGTATTAACAATGCGACTACGAAATGATTTTCGTTTTGTTTTTTTATATTAATGCAAATGCAAACAACCAACAATGCGAATAAAAACAATAGATATAGCAAGCAAGTAGTCTATTTTTTTTTTGGCAAGTAGAGCGAAGCAATTATTTTTGGCAAGCGGCTCCTTCTCCTAATCTGCTTTGACAACCTGAAATGAAAACAAGATATATACAAGGATTTTTGTTTTGTTTTTGTTTTTTTGTGTTTTTAAAACGATCCAAATTAAAACAAAACAAAATTAATTTTTTTTATAGGAAAAACAGAACTAAACTAAAAGCAAAGAAATTAAACAAACAACTTTTGCAAACCCTTTTTTTTAATTAAACTAAACCAGCAAACTCATTTTTTTAAACAAACCAAAATAAAAATAAAAATAAACTAAACAAAAAAATAACAAACAAACTCTTTTTTTTAGAGAAAGTTAAGACATTTCAAAATATAACCCGGCCCAACATTTGTTTGTCAATTTGTAAAAAAAAGAAACCAGCGTTCTAACTTTTCAACAGAACTCACTCTTCTCTTCAACTTCACGAAATGGAATTTCTGTTTTCAAATTCAAAACATAAATACGATTTTTGTTTGTTCTTGAGTTCGAATTGGTTTCTTGATTTCGAATTGGTTGTGGCGTTCGGTTGCCGATTATCGAATTAGGTTCGCGTGTTGTCGAATTGGGTTTCGTATCACTGCTCTGGTGAAGGCGAATTGCAGGAGGCGTGAGTCGTGTGGTTTGAATTGCGAAGTTTGGGTTCAGCGTTGTTCGGGCTTGAAGCTGGTGATTGGTGATTTCGGCAACAGTTTGTAGAAATATAGGGTTGCAAGTGGTGATTGGGCAAGGAGATGGAACGATGTGAAAGACAGTGGAGTGGTTTAGCGGCTATCGCTGATTTGGTTTGAGCGAGGTGATGGTTGCGGTTTGTTATGCGAATTGTTGATGAATTGAATTGGGTACGGTTTTGTGAAGTAGGATGAATGGAAGTTGGTATGCGAAATATAACCCTGGTTTGTGGGCAGGAGAAAGTTTGCTGTCGAGGCTGGGTTATTGCTGGTGAGTAAAAGTTCCTTTTTTTTGTTCAACGTGGGAGGTCAGTGAGTGAAAGTTGTATGGATATGGGTTGCTATGGAGGTCAATGTGAATGTCAATGGGTGAATTTTGGTGGGAGGAAGTCGATGTGAAGGAGATGATATGTAGATGACTGCTAGTTTGTTGTCGATGGCGGTGGTCCCAGAAGAAGATTGCTGTAGTGGGATGTAGTTGTAGGGTGGTTGTGATGTTGAAGTGATGAGCAATTTTGTGAGATGTTTGTTTGGGATGTAGTGCACTGTCTGTTATCAGTGAAGAATGCAGTAAGGGTGTATGTGCCTGCAGTTGCGTGGTGTAGTGTTCACAGTTGAGGCCGTGATGTATTGTAGGTAAGTGATGGTAGTTGTGGTGAAATGCTGTGAGGAATGAAATGTTGCAATGGCAGTTTAGGTCGAGGGGAGTGAAGTGGAAGAAGCAGTGATGTAATGGAGAGGTAGACGGCAGTTAGCTGCAGTGAAGTGATGGCAGACGAGGTTGTTATGTAAAAACAGTGGGAAAGTTGCAGATTGTAAGGTGAGTTGAGGATGATGATGTCAGAGGGGTTGCAAGGTGAAGCAGTGGTCTGTATGTGGGATGATGTATTGACTGTAGCAGGGGATGATTTTGGTGTGAAGAATGTGTGCAGGGTTGTATGGGGTGAAGTTCAGTGGTTAGACATTGAAAGTGGTGTGTGAATGTTCGGGAGTGAACTGCTTGGTGGCACAGAGGAGTAGTGTTGATGGTAAAGGACAGGGGTGTATATGTAAGCTTGCAGTGGTGATAGTGGGTGATTTGCTTGGTGGTTGAGTTTGATATCAGAAGTGAAGCTGTTGTATTGAATGATGGTAGTGGTGTTGCTCTGGGCAGTAGTAAATGACAGTGGGGATGTTGTTTGATGTTTGAAGTGTGTGATGAAGACTGGGTAGAAGTATGGAACAGGGTAGTTGTTGAAGTGGTAGAAGGTAGTGATGTTTGAAGGGAAGGTTGTTGGGCAGAGGAGTGAAATGAATTGTGCAACTAAACAGAGAAGGAAGAGAATCAGTAACAGAATGGTTGTACAGAGAAGAGAATGCAAAATTATAAATAGACAGTGCAAATGCAAAGAGAAATTGAAAAAAGAAAATTGTAAATGCAAACTTGTAATGGAAAGAAAATGGAATAAAATTGTTTTTTTTTAACTGTGTATGTTGATTTTTTTTTCTTTTAATATGAAATGTAATGAACAAAACAACTTGAAAACACAACAACCATGCAAACAAAAATCAAAAAACACACACACAGCACAATTTTTTTTAACACACAAAAGAAAATCAAACAAAAATAATTCGAAGAATAGGCAATCAAAATCAAATCAATTCCCCGGCAATGGCGCCAAAAACTTGTTCGTCGACGGAAATTCTATCGGTTTAGAAAACCGTCGAACGAATTTAGAGATAAAAATAACCACAAGCGCACGGTGTACGAATGTAGCACATGCCGAATACGGGTCGATCCGCAGGGAGTTGATGATTTAAATTTCCTACTCAATCAAATTATACCAAAGTCGAGAGTGTATTTAAGCTAGAAAATGAACTAACTAACAAAAAGAAAAGAAATGCAAATATGAGAGTTAAATGTCAATTTATAGAATAAATCCACTCTCTAGATCATGTAGTTCAACACATGAAATCATGATCTCTCTTTTATGGTCATTAGTGTTTTAATTGATGTGTTTATCATAAGTATGACATATTTGAGCTATTAATTAGCCAACATAAGTCGTAAAACTATAACACACCCCTTAAAGCACTTACTAACTTTCATGAAACTTGACAAAGAAAATGAAAATGAAATCTATTTTAAGTATGGCCTATTAACTATTGATTAGAAATATAGACCATCAAATTTTAATTTCAAATCACTTTCTTATGCCATAATCATATTTTGATGAAGAGGCAATTAGTGTTAGTGATTGTTTAAGCATAGCCTATTTGGTGTCAACAATATAGGCTATCAAAATTCAAAGCTAAACAACATCATTAAACCACTTCAAGTGTTTCCATTAAAGCACAAAAAAAGAGCATAAACATCAAAATGTTGCATCTACATACTAGAGAGCTTCATTACCCCTAAATTGCAGGGATTAAGCTCTCATATTTGTTATCAAATCAATAAATGTAGAAAGCAACATGAAAGCAAAAAGAAAGGAAAATGAAAGCTAATGGAAAAGACAACTAATCTAATTGCATAAAGGTAGGTCTACACTATTACATAAGAAGAGAAGAAGCATGTAAATAAAAGAGAATTAACATTGCATAAAAGAAAAGAAAATTACATGAAATAAAATGGCTAAGTAGCCATGGAAAGAAAGAGAGCTTTGATTTATTTTCTAAACTAAAACTAACTAACTAAGAGGGGGAGGGCTACATGAAACATAAGGGGTATTTATACAAGTGTTAAAACCTTAATTCATTTTTTTAGGGAATGCCCAAAATGCCCCTTAGGAAGTGTGGAGGCCAAGTTATCATTAACATGTCTTAATCCCCCATTAAGTGTACATGAAGCCATTAACTGCAAAAGCATGCGCATTAGCCTTTAATTTGTACATTAAGGTAGGTGGGTAGGTGGGATCCTCCATGTTCTTCACTTTGAATTATTTCCATCTACATTCCTTTATATTAATTTTGTGCATGCATATCTTCATGAAACCACTTCTATTTGAGATCAAATTCCTACAAAAATATATACAAATTTTTAATTAATTTTTCTCAAAGAAATATATGCACATAAATGACCGTTTTGCCCATATATGAAGATGATTATGTGACAATTTGGAATAATTTGAATTTTTGGTTTAAACAAGTTAAAATACCCAATGTGATCATTTATTCAATCTAAATAGTTTAAATATGGTGGTAAAAATATGCATATTTACGTGCACATCATTAGCGTAAGGTAAAAACTTACCCATGTTTATGTGTGGGAAGTCTTACGTGATACCTTTGTTTTCAAATGATTTTCAAAGTTAAACAACGTTAACCTGTTTACTCACACTAGACCCATGTCTGACCCGGAGTTTATTCTGTTTTTCTTAAATTCTTGGGTACTCAAATTTTTATGAGTAGCCAAGTGATCAGGTTTGGCTTGACAAAAAAATTTGAAAGCTTGGAGCTGTAGTCGAAACGTATCTATCTACCTATTTCCGCTGTGTGGTGTTTTTTGACTGTTGTATTTTGGATGTAATGGTTAGACAGGCCTTTATAATTGTCTAATGTAATGAAGTTGTACAATTGTGTGTGCTCTGATGTATAAGACTATGTTATAGATATATGAAATATTATATTTTGTTCCATTTCCGCTGTGAGATTATGATGTTGTTGTTCTTTCTTTCTATCTTTTCTATTTCTACCTATTTCGTTTCTTATTGATGATGCGTCTTTTTGTGGAATGAAAGGCAGGTCATCACAGTTGGTATCGGAGCACAGGTTGAGGTAATACCTAGGCTCTGGAGTAGTTTTTGTCCTAAGAGTGCGTATTTGTAATTTTTGTATAACTATATACCTGTCTAAATTTGTTGGGTTATCTGTCCAAGTTGCCAACATGAGTTCAAGGGGCAGGAGAGGCAGAGTTGTAGAGGGCATGTCAACCAATAATGAAAGAGGTCAGACTGTTAGCGAGGCTGTGAATCTAGAACCCTCGAGTTAGTTTTGCTGCTTTATGAAAAGATTTCACCAACTTTAGAGGGAGATTTTTTAAAGGATCAGAGACTATAATTAAGGTCCAGGCTTGGCTGCGCTCATGCGAGCGCATCTTTAAGAGTTTGGATTTGTCTTACGAGCAAAAAAAGAGTAATGGCATTATGGCAACTGTAAGAAGGTGCTGCAGCTTGGTGGGATGCGGTTACAGCAAATATCTCAATTGACGACATTTCTTGGAGTAGATTTAAGGAATTGTTTGAGGAACAGTTCATGCCAACAGCTAGAAAGACCTGTTTATATAGAGATTTTTTGGATTTGAAGCGGGGAAGCATGACTATAGCAGAATATGAGACAAAATTTAATGAACTATCTCGCTATGGTCCAGGACTCATAGACACTCCCCTCAAAAAGAATGAGATGTTTGTGCAAGGAATGAGGCCAGAGTTCCACGAAAAGATGACAGCGCATTTGAAGGGATCTTTTGTGGAGTCGATTGATATGGCACTTAGATATGAGGAGTTGATTAATAAGAAACCCGTGGCATCTGTAGCAGCATCCGGAGGGAATTCTTCCAACCCTAATAAGAGAAATTTCATTCCTAATAGGAAGAAGCAGAATAAGAACAAACCCGGAAGCAACAGCGGACCTTGGAAATGTCAGTGTCCTCAGGGTAGAACTCAGCAGCAGCAGCCGCGTCAGAATGGACCGGGATTAGCAATGGTGCAGAAATCGTTATGCTTCAACTGTCACCAACCGGGCCATATGGTGAGAGCTTGCCCGCCACTTAAAAAAGCTCCGTAGAACAAGGTGTTTTCTTTGGAGGGTGCACCATCGACTTCTTCCAAAGCCAAAGGAGTATTGGAAGGTACATTATTTTTAGATGGCAAGTATATTAAAGTATTGTCTGATTCCGGTGCCTCTCTTAGTTTTATCTCTTTGGAACCAGTAGAGAAGTTTCATCTTACCCCTAGTACTGTAGACGTCCTATTCTTGTATCTAATCCTATAAGGGGAGTAACCAGGTTAGACATGATCTGTAAAGATTTGAGAATTTCCTATTTGTCCTGTAGTTTTTCATGTGACCGTTATGTGTAGGATTTTAAGGGGTTTGACCTTATATTAGGGATGGATTAGCTTGATAAGTATAAAGCTGTCTTGATGTGTAAAGAAAGAACAGTTTCGTTGGAAACTGATCTGGGTAGGATTGCGAAAGTGATGTGTGATAGTTCTGGAATTCACTTAAGTAGTCTTTTACATGGAGTTGAGACTTCTTAAGAGGAGGATGGAGATATCGAAGTGGTCCAAGATTTTCTAGATGTATTCGAGGAAGTCAAGTGTATACCGCCGCACAAGGAGATAGAGTTTCGCGTTGATTTGGTTCCAGGAGCAGTACCGGTGATTCAACCAAGCAGGAGGATGGCTTCTAGAGAGAGGGAGGAGCTAGTGAAGCAGAATCAGGATCCGTTAGAGAAGGGATTGATTAAGCCCAGTTTTTCTTGTTGGGGTTCTGCTGTAGTCTTCGTCACCAAGTCGGATGGGCCTCTAAGGTTCTATGTTGATTATCGAGAGTTGAACAAAGTGACCATCCGAAATAAGTATCCTTTGCCTCGTATAGATGATCTCTTTGATAAGCTACATGGAGCTTCTGTTTTCTCCCAATTAGATTTAGCTTTAGGTTTCTATCAGTTAAGGGTAGCTGAGTACAGTATACCCTTGACTGCGTTTAGGGGACCCAATTGTTTCTATAAGTGGTTAGTTATGCCTTTAGGGCTGACCAACGGTCCTGCCTACATAGTTGACCTGATGAACCGAGATTTTCGAGATGTGTTGAATAAATTTGTTCTCGTGTTCATCGATGATATTCTTGTCTATTCTATGTCGGAAGAGGAGCACAAGCAACATTTGGGAATAGTCTTGGAGACTTTGAGAAGGCATGTTTTGAAGGCCAAGTTTTCGAAATGCCATTTTTGGAAATCGGAAAGAAAAAAATATAATGCATATTGTATCTGGAGAGGGCATTTCTGTAGATCCAGCTAAGGTAGCAACTATTCTGGAATGGAAGAAATCGCAGACTCCAACTGAAGTCCGCAGTTTTCCATGTTTAGCAGGCTACTACAGGAAGTTCATCAAGGATTATTCCAACATCTCTTCACTCCTAACTAAGTTGACTAGGAAGGGAGCAAAGTTCAAGTGGACCACTAAATGTGAGGAAGCTTTCCAGAATCTAAAGGCGAAGTTGACAAGTGCTCCTGTGTTGGCTATTCCGAATGGGAAGATTAAGTTTGAGGTTTATACGGATGCCTGTATAGTTGGGCTGGGTGTAGTTCTGATCCAAAATGGAAGAGTAATTGTGTATGCGAGTCGGAAATTAAATCCACATGAAAGGAACTACGCTGGGCACGATCTGGAGTTTTTGGCCATCATCTTTGCTTTGAAGATCTGGAGGAACTATCTTTTGGGAGAGAAGTTCGAGCTATTCACGGATCACAAACCTTTGAAGTATCTTTTCTCCTAGAAAGATCTTAATTTGAGACAGCAGCGACGGGTTGAGTTTTTGGCATCGTATTATTTGGATATCTTATATACTCCGGGGAAGGCGAATGTTGTGGCAGATGCTTTGAGTAGGAATGCAGTTTTGTCCCATTCGGAAGTTGTTCCGTCTCTCCAGGAAAGAATCATAAGTAGTCAGATAAAGGATAGATCTTTTGAGGAATTGATTCTTGGAACCAAGGATGGTCGATATTCGAATTTCGAGGTGGACGATCAAGGAGTTTTGAGGATCAGCGGTCGTTTGTGTATGCCAGATGTGGATGGTTTGAGTCAGGAAGTCTTATGGGAAGGCCACAAATCAAGGTTGAGTACCCACCCAAGGATTTCAAAGATGTATAAGGACATGAAAAGAGTCTTCTGGTGGCCGGGCATGAAGAAGGGTATTGCTGCTTTCGTTAATGGATGTGCAATCTGCCAGTAGGTGAAAGGTGATCAACAGAAGACCCCATGATTGTTGCAGCCTTTGGAAGTCCCGAAGTGGAAGTGGGAAATGATTTAGATGGATTTCATCGACAGTTTTCCAAGGACCAAGAAGGGAAACAAAGGAATATGGGTAATTGTGGACCGTCTAACCAAGAGCGCCCATTTTATTTCGGTTAAGGCAACCCGTACTGCAGCTTCTTTGGCTGAAATTGTCATGAGAGAGATTGTTAGATTGCATGATGTTCCAGTCAACATAGTAGGTGGTCGTGATCCTATCTTCACCACCAAGTTCTGGAAGGCTTTGCAATCAGCTATAGGTACGAGTTTGAGTTTGAGTACAGCATATCATCCCCAGATCGACGGACATACGAAAAGGTTGAATCGAATTTTAGAAGATATGCCGAGGGCTTACGTTTTGGATTTTGGTGGTTCTTGGGAGAACCATCTACATTTAGTGGAATTCTCGTACAATAACAGTTACCAGGCGAGTATCAAGATGACACCCTATGAAGTTTTATATGGAAGACCTTGTAGATCCCCATCATGTTGGATAGAATCAAGAGATCATCTTATTCTTGGACCAGATTTGATCCGTGAGGCATCTACGAAGGTAGAGCTTATCAAGAAGAGAATGAGAGCAACCCAGGATTGCCAGAAGAAATATGCGGACAAGAGACGAAGACAATTGGAATTTGAAATTGAAGATTTAGTCTTTGTCAAAATTTCCCCAATCAAAGGAGTGATAAGATTTGGGAAGACGGGAAAACTAGCCCCAAGGTATATTGGTCCGTTTCGAGTTCTTGAGAGGATTGGTGCTATGGCCTACAGGATTGAATTGCTGGTCTGGATGGCTGAAATTCACAATGTTTTTCACGTATCTCATCTGAGGAAATACGTGCACGATCCATCTCTTGCTATGGAGGCAGCAGTGCATGAAGATTTAGAGATTGAGACGATCTTATTTGTTGTTAGGCATCTGGTCCAGATCATTGATCAAGATGAGAGGCAACTCAGAAGAAAGGTGGTGAAGCTTGTCAAGGTCCAGTGGAGCGAGGATCCCAGAGACTGTGCTTGGGAAACTCTAGATAGTTTTAGGAAGGCTTATCCGAATTTGTTTCTGGATAACTAGTGATGTTTGTTCAATGAATTTTTGTTTGGATGAATTGTTTATTTGGTTGCTAATGTATGAATGATATGTATGCTTGGTTTGTTGAAATAAAATAAAAAATTTGGATTAACTTTTGTTTAAATTTGGGGGGAAAAATTCATTTAAGCAGGGAGGAATATGATGCCCCGGAAATTTCAAGCAAATTTAAATGTGATAATCTCCTTTATAAATTATTTAAAATTGATCAAATTGTTATTTTCAAACAAAATGATAAGGTAATCCTTTTTTAAAAATAGATAAACAAATTTTAATAGAATTATAAAGTTACAAATTGAATTTAGGTTTGTTTAAATATATATATATATATATATATATATATACACACATATATATTTTAAATTGGTTTTAAATTGAATTTGATTTTGGATTTAAATTTGAAAATTTAAAAGAAACATATCTTAAATATATTTTAGGGTTAAAAAAATATATATGATTTTATTTAGAAAATAATTGGTTTTTAATTTATTTTCTTTAAAAGAATTTTATTTATATATATTTAGAAAAGTAATTATTAATTAGTAAATAAATTCAAAGGCTTTTATTCAACATTTAAAAATTAATTAAATTGCATAATTACAAGTGTTCGTTTATAAATCATGTTAGTGACATGTGTTGTGTAATTAAATGGCATAATTGACAAATGTAAAGTAAATTAACATGTGTCGCCATTTTATTTCCATTTTCTTTAATCTTTAATAAACCATAAATTAGTCTATATAAACATATATCTTCCCTTTTCTATTTCTGTTTCTATTCTCATTCCTATAACAAAGAAAAACTCAAATCTAAACTGTAAATAATCACCAGATCCACTCAAACTTTTTTCTCAAAGCCTGTAATTTTTCCAAACCTGAAAACAATTCTCAATCCTGTAACATTAAACCCTGTAAACAAATTCAAGCTGAAACAAGATCATCTCAGATCAGAAGGCAATTCATGTTTAAAAGCAAGCTCCAACCAGCAATCTTTTTCAAAGTTTAGTCATCTCAACAACATCAGGATTTCCAGCAATTCAAAGTTTCATGTTTTTATCAAGGCTTTCTATTTTTTTTAGCATCTGCTTCAAAATCTCTAACAGGTGAGTAAACATATATTTAAAAAGCGTTAAGTAAAACTAAATCTGTGCATGTGATTCTTGGATTATATTGTGCTTCGCATGTGTGTATATAAATGTGAATCTTTGTATGTATGTATGTTTGATCTGTGCATGTTTGGTGTGCCTGTTCTCCTCTATTTCCAAAGTACAGAGTTTAAAAACAAATTCAAAATTCAAAACTCCATATCCAATCGCTGTTAGGCTTAGAGTTTCAAACAAATTAAGTTTGTGTAAGCATAATTTAGGCTTTAAAAACATGTTTAAGTTTGAAAATATTCTGAAATTTAGTAAATAAGTAAGATTTTTAAAAATTTTAAAAACCAAACAATTTAATTTGTTAATTCAAGTATGCAACTTGAATCGTCTCCGAAAATTATGATTTTTAAGATAAAGATCGTAAGTTTTAGTTTGGGATTAAGGTAGTATTGCGGTGATGACCAAAAAAGTGTTTTTGAGTAAATTCTGGTGACTGGGAAATCTCTGGTGGTCGAGAACTTCACTGGAGGGGGTCGGGGTGTAGGAGGATTCGGCAAAAATGCTTGGAAGGTGGATAAACCACTATAGCATCGGTGGTGGGTCGATTGGGTTTTAAACCCAAAATTGGGTCGTGATCGAAAAGTGGATGACTGTGTCATCTCTGGTGAATCGAGTGGCGTTGGACTGGAGGCATAGGTTGCGTGGAGGTCTGGCGGGAATGGGAGCAGGATTACGCGACCTCTGGTGGTCAGCGTCATGGGTTCGAAGGGTTTTCAGGCGAGGTTGTTGTTTTAGGAATTGTTCGAGTTACCTTGGTTTCGATATTGAGTTTGTGATCAAGTTTGGAAGGTCGAAATCTAGTGTAGAGGCGAACGTTGATGGATTGAAGATGTCGTCAGTGAGGGACGTCGTCGCGACCACCTGTGCAGGTGCACCAGTGGTCAATGTGTCACTGTGAATTGGGAAAGGAGTTTTCTCGAGGTTTGATGTGACGACCGCCCATGACTCCCGCACCAAATCAAGGAAATAATGCGCTAAAAGGTGTGCCAGGCAGCCATGGACGATAGTCAGGGTAAAACAAAACAGAAGAATCTCTATCGCATAACTCACAGCGCATGGATAAAATACAATAGAGAAATATAATATAGTGAAGCTCCATAGAACAGAACATCATCATATAAGCATCACAGTAGTTTCATACAATCATCTACTCAAATCCATACATGAAAGCCTCACTACAAATCACTCAACCAAATACAGCAGCGGATACCCAGTACATATAGTAAGAAAACTAATATGCAAAGCCTCCTGCTCGTCTTCGTCATCTTTAGCGTAGAACTCCTAGCACAGCACCTGTCACCTGCTACCTAGTCTGCCCATCCCGACATGGATGAACAGCCCAAGGTAATAAGAGGAGACATAAAACCTTGAGTCAGACAAAGTCTTAGTGAGCAGTAAATCAACTATCAAGCATACCAAAAGAGCATAAAGGATAAAAGGAATAGGAACCAAACCATCCCACTCCACCTCTTTCTACAGTGATAGCCCCAGACATACACTAAGGAGAAGCAAGCATAACAACATAGACAATTAAGGTAAAGCGAATACCACTCGAGTCAAGGACGATGTTTTCCAAATACAAATCCCCAAGGCCTAAACCAAGATCAGATAAGCACCCAGAAAACACCGCTCTTGAAGCCGAATGATAATACAACCAAACATCCATGACTCTGGCTATCACTGTTATCCTTGCCTCGATTTCACCGTTAGTTGAATGACCATCTGTCAAGGGCTAATGGTAACCCCGGTTCTAACCATAACTCCGCACACTGCCTTGTGCCTAGGACTTATCTACTTTGCCCAGAGTACTCAACTACCTACCTGTAGTCTTTTGGGTGTCCCGACTACCTTCCTGTAGTCGTTATGGGCGCCCCATGTACTCTTGCTTTTGAGCATGCTAGAACCTTCAACAACGACGAGATCCAAGCCTCCTAGCCATCCTTCTTGACGACTATCCTCATACAAGCTCAAGCTACCTCTTGAACAATCCATTATCAACCAACTTGAACTACCCTTCAAGTTATCAATATGCTTGGAATGATCCCTGCTTGGATTAAGCCAAGACTCACATCATACTTCGCTTCATCGCATCAAAGCAAAGTCTCAACTCAACAACATGGTTTGCCTCATCGAATCATGGCAAAGTTCCATCTCAACATCATCCAATCTATACATATGAGCTTCAACATCCGCTACATATGCCTTAAGCAGCTTTCACCATTCAAGAGCCTTCTTCCATAGCTTTTGAATCCTCTTTCATCATCTTGTTCCAAATCAACTACTAGCTAACTTGGAAACAATCAAATCAATCATACATTCAAATAATCAATCATTCAAACAAGATCTATTAAGCAATTTAAGCAATATCAACTATAATGGCAATTTCGTAAATAAACGAGCAAAAGTCCAACATATGTGAAATCATGGTTTTTAGCATAGATCTATCAAATATAAAACATGGGTTTTGTCTCTAATACTTGTTAAATAAACTTGCATAAGTAAACATCTTTGGAAACAATGGATCTAGACTCGGATCTAAGAAAAATGCATGAAATCTCTAACTTTAACACTCAAACAAGCCACCAATCCAATATACTCCTTTGGATCCGCGTGAGAGATAACTACCACTCACCAAATCACCCAAACACTACAAAAACTACACACTTCAGATCTGGACAGCGAAGATCAAGGTTTGATCCGACAATATCTCGCTCCAATCGATGAATTCTAGCTCGAACGGATGATGATCTTCAACTTTGGCACTTGAATCTTCAATCTAAATCTTCGATCTTGGATGGATGTTAGAACTAGATTGGAATAGAGAAAAGAAGGTGAAGAAATGTTGTAGTCGAGTCTTCAAAATGGCAGCACTTCGTCGCTTCAAAAACCGGTGCCAAAAAGTGAGCCAAACCCCTCTATTTATAGGCTGGATCAACCATGAGTCGTCGTCCCTATGAGTCGTCCACGACTCATCATGAGTCGTTGCCGACTTATCAGCCCTTACCGACTCAACATAACACTGCCTACTTACCATGAGTCGTTCACGACTCATTGCCATGACGACCTACCCCAGCCGACTCAACTGCACAGCCTTCCGACTCAAGCCAACGACTCAATACACCAAGGCACAAGGTCATACGACTCAAACCCAAACCGACTCAACACCTACCGACTCACGACTCAAGACCAGTGCCGACTCAACATAAGTCGGTCACGACCTAAAAGCCTCCGACCTAAGACACTGCCGCGTTTTCCCCAAGTCCTAAGTCGTACGACGACTCAACAATACACACTCACGACTCAACTATGATGCCGACTCACGACTCATCAGGCCCTACGACTCAAAACCCTGCCGACTCATTACCCACGACCTAAGCCTAAACCCCTTAAGTCGCTACACCCTTAACCCGTTAACTCCTTAACTCGGCAAACCCTATGAGTCGTAACTCGTTGACTCGGCCACACTTCTTATCTCGGCCCTCTATGAGTCGGTCATCCTATGAGTCGCCTAACTTCTTGAGTCGGTCCATCCTTATCTCGGCCAACACTTTAAACCGCTACCCCTCCTTGAGTCGGTCCCCTATGAGTCGGTCACGACTCATCACTTGTACCCGGGTTAACTTCTAAACGACTCAAGCTAGAAGCAACACAAACAACACTATCGACCTGCAAATTCTACGATTTATCGACTCGTAAAATACGGGTCGTTACATTCTCTCCCCCTTAGGAATTTCGCCCTCGAAATTCCAAGCAAACAACAGCAATCACAATTATTCCGCATGCCTACCATCCATAGCAATCAACAAACCATGCATCCAATTCTAACCTAGCATGCAGAATTCTATGACTTAGAACAAGCTACAAATTCATGAGATGTCACGACACTTTAGGGCCATACCTCGAAGAGTCCGGGATGAGCTGCCTTCATCCTCTCTTCCTCCTCCCATGTACAGTCGTTAACATCATCACTCCATTGTACCTTGAGCAACGTAATCGTCTTCCTCCTAAGCTGTTTCGTATCGGTTTCAACAATACGAAGCGGCTTACGAGGTCTCGAAACAACAGGATCAACCTCCAAGTCTTCACAGCTATCAGCAGAAACCACCGTAGTTGGGTCGTGCACATACTTCCGTAGATAAGATACATGAAAAACATTGTGCACACCCGCCATCTTTTCCGGTAACTCCAATCTATAAGCGAGCTTTCCAATTCGCTCGATAATCGGAAATGGTCCAACAAATCTCGGAGTCAATTTCCCTTTCTTCCCGAATCTAACAACATTCTTCAATGGGGAAATCTTCACAAAAACCATATTACCCACGTCGAATTCCAAATCCTTTCGACGATTATCTGCATAACTTTTCTGACGATCTTGGGCTGCCTTCATTCTTTGCCGAATGTTCTCTATACGATCCGAAGTCTGTCGAATCATCTCTGGCCCAAGTATCAGCTTTTCTCCAGTTTCCAACCAACATGTCGGAGAGTTACACGGTCTTCCATATAATGCCTCATATGGTGCCATACCAATACTCGACTGATAACTGTTATTATAAGCAAATTCCACCAAATGAAGGTGATCTTCCCATGATCCTCCGAAGTCCAAAACACATGCTCTAAGAAGATCTTCCAAAACTCGGTTGACTCTCTCAGTCTGACCATCTGTTTGAGGGTGATAAGCTGTACTCAAACACAATTCGGTTCCCAGGACTTCCTGGAAGCTCTTCCAAAACCTACTAGTGAACAATGGGTCTCGATCGCTCACTACACTCTTCGGAACACCATGGAATCGAACAATCCACTTCACATAAAGCTCAGCCAACTTCGATGCGGTCCTAGTCGATCGAACAGGAATGAATCTTGCACTCTTGGTCAAACGATCTACTATGACCCAAATCCCTTCATTCCCTGCTCTTGTCCTAGGTAGACCATCGATAAAGTCCATCGACACTTGCTCCCACTTCCATGTAGGAACCTCTAATGGCTGAAGCAATCCACTGGGCTTCTTCTGCTCAGCTTTCACCAACTGGCAATTCATACACTTGGAAATAAAATTTCCAACATCCTTCTTCATACCTTCCCAGTAGTAGGTTCTCTTCATATCCCGATACATCTTATTTCCACCTGGATGAATTGTCAACTTCGAGTGATGACTCTCCCTCAGAACTTCATCTCTCAATCCATCTACATCGGGAACAACTAGTCGCCCTTGCTTTCGAAGCCAACCCTCTCGATCGACTTCAAATCCTTTATCCTTTTCTGGATCCAATCCGGATTCCAAATCACGGATAATCTTGATAAGCTTATCATCTCTCCTTTGCCTCTCGCCAATTCTTTCCACAAGAGTAGGCCTTATCGATAAGTTTGCCAACATCTCAGGTTCCAATTCACATCTAGGCCTGAAATCAAATCCAGCCAAATACTCAAGACTCTTCCATTCCGAAAACATGGCTCCCAAACCTGCATGTCTTCGACTTAACGCATCTGCCACTACGTTACCTTTTCCTGGAGTATAGGCTATACCAAAATCATAAGATGCTAGGAACTCTAGCCATCGTTGCTGTCGAAGATTTAAATCCTTTTGGGAGAACAGATACTTCAACGACTTATGATCTGTAAACAACTCGAATCTAACTCCCAATAGATAATGTCTCCACATCTTCAAAGCAAACACAATCGCCGCTAACTCCAAATCATGAGTCGGATAATTCCTTTCATGCGGCTTTAGTTGTCGACTAGCATACGCAACAACTTTATGCTTCTGCATTAGCACCGCTCCTAGTCCAGTGCCACATGCATCGGTGTAAACCACCATCTCATCATTCCCACTTGGAATAGTCAAAACAGGAGCGCTCGTCAGTCGCTCTTTCAGGATTACGAAAGCTTGCTCACACTTATCATCCCATCTGAACACTTGGTTCTTCTTCGTCAATCCTGTCAACGGTGCAGCTATCTTGGAAAAGTCTTTGATAAACCGACGATAATATCCTGCTAATCCAAGAAAACTTCTCACATCAGATGCATTCTTAGGCCTAACCCAATCCTGGATCGCTGCCACCTTAGCGGGATCAACCGCTATTCCATTTCCAGAAATAACATGACCTAAGAACCTCACTTCATTCTTCCAGAAGTGACACTTCGAAAACTTAGCCTTCAGCTGATGTTTCCGTAAGATTCCTAAAACAATCCTCAAGTGCGTCTTGTGCTCTTCCTCAGTTCTGGAATAAACCAAAATATCATCCACGAACACAAGCACGAACTTATTCAACTGATCTCTGAATACTCTATTCATAAGATCCACAAAATATGCTGGTGCGTTAGTCAATCCAAACGGCATTACCAGCCACTCATAAAACCCGGATGGTGTCCTGAAAGCAGTCTTCGGCACACTATCCTTCGCCACTCTCAACTGGTGAAATCCCGTTGCCAAATCCATCTGAGAAAACACCTTAGCCTCGTGAAGCTGATCAAACAAGTCATCTATTCTCGGCAATGGATACTTGTTCTTCTTAGTCACCTTATTCAGCTCACGATAATCGACACACAACCTCAACGATCCATCCGCTTTGGTTGCGAACACAACTGGTGCACCCCATTCGGACACACTTCTCCGAATGAATCCTTTCCTCAAAAGGTCATCAACTTGCACCTTCAGCTCTTGCTGCTCCCTCGGTGCCATTCGCCTAAGAGGCATCACAACAGGTCTGGCTCCCTCAATTAGATCGATACGAAACTCGATCTCCCTATGCGGCGGTAACCCTTTGACTTCCTCAAAGACATCACCAAACTCATTCACAATAGGCACTGATGACAGTCCATCCCGTGGAACAACCAGCGAATACATGAAGCTCATGAAGACGCCTTCCTCATGCTTACATCGTATCACAACCTTTCGCCCTTCCACATTTCCGACTGTCACCTCAAGCCTCTCACAATCAATCCTAGCCGCATACTTCCTAAGCCAGTCCATACCCAAAATAATTCCGAACCCCGCAAAGTTCAGAACAAAGCAATCACAAACAAACGAGCAATCATGACTCGACACAACTAGACCACGACATAACATACACAAACATGACGAACCCCCTACCGGATTAGTCACAACCAATGGCCTATCAACAATATCCGGTTTCATACCTAACCGGCTTACCAAATCATCACAAACAAAAGAATGCGACGCTCCAGTATCAAACAACACTCTAACTGGAACACCACAAATAGAAAGAGTACCTTGAACAACCACACTCTTCCCCTTCTCTTCAGCAGTAGGAGCTTTCGAAGACGATGGAACAGCCCCCAAAGCATAGGCTTGCACAACCTGCCTATCTTTCCTCGGTTCTGGACAATCCTTCTTGATATGTCCCAGCTTATCACAGTTGTAACACTTTCCCGGCACTTTGGGATTCTTACAATCTTTGTAAAGATGGCCCTTCTGCTGGCAGTTATAGCAAGTCATTTCGCTCTTCGGCTTCTTCTGGCCATCCTTACCCTTCTGTTGCTGCTGCTTCCTCTTCCTGCTGCCACTCTGCTGTGGTTTAGATACTTCCCTGGTTACAGCAACAACAGAACTTTCCTTAGGGAACAAACTCTCATGCCTCAAAGCTTTCTCCACAAGCTTCTCAAATGGATCATCCAGATGATCCACTAACTGCCTCCCAAGATAAGCATCCAGACCAGTCACAAACTTTTCATTCTTCTGGTAGGGAGAATCAGTATATGATCTGGCATACTTAGACAAAGCTTCGAACTCAGAAATATACTCAAGAACAGGCCTCCCACCCTGCTTGAGCTCCACAAACCTCTTAAACAAGACCGATTTCTGAGCAGTAGAGATGAACTTAGCTTCAAATCTAACTTGGAATTGCTCCCAAGTAATCTCTTCTTCTGGTGTATCTATAGTGATAGAATTCCACCAATCAGCAGCTCTTCCCTGAAGCTGTCTCGATGCAAGCTTCCTCTTAGTTGCATCCTCAATCCCTAGATCACCAAAAATCCTTCGACATGCTTCAATCCATCTCTGCACCTCAATAGTCGACTCCGTTCCCAAGAAAGCTTTTCCTCCGAGAGAAGTATAATCCTTGCAAAGCTTGGCAAAATCCACCGGTCTTGGAGCCTGGACTTGAACTCCAACATCAACAGTAGGCCCTGGAACGGGCATCCTCCTCATGATCGAAGTCATCATGGCCTCAAACATAGGAGCATAATCAACAGCTTCCCTAGCATCACGGCTACCCCTCGCAGCTTGTCTCTCACTTCGACTCATCCTTAATATCTGTAAATAAGAATGATTAGAACACCTTAAGAAACAACTGCATAAGGAGTTCAAACCCTTCTAAACTACTATATTATATATAGTAATCATCCATCAAATTACAATTACGTCTCTCTTACGTAGTTACATCAGCGAGCGTTGGCTAAAATCGATTAACCAAAGCTCTGATACCAAATGTGACGACCGCCCATGACTCCCGCACCAAATCAAGGAAATAATGCGCTAAAAGGTGTGCCAGGCAGCCATGGACGATAGTCAGGGTAAAACAAAACAGAAGAATCTCTATCGCATAACTCACAGCGCATGGATAAAATACAATAGAGAAATATAATATAGTGAAGCTCCATAGAACAGAACATCATCATATAAGCATCACAGTAGTTTCATACAATCATCTACTCAAATCCATACATGAAAGCCTCACTACAAATCACTCAACCAAATACAGCAGCGGATACCCAGTACATATAGTAAGAAAACTAATATGCAAAGCCTCCTGCTCGTCTTCGTCATCTTTAGCGTAGAACTCCTAGCACAGCACCTGTCACCTGCTACCTAGTCTGCCCATCCCGACATGGATGAACAGCCCAAGGTAATAAGAGGAGACATAAAACCTTGAGTCAGACAAAGTCTTAGTGAGCAGTAAATCAACTATCAAGCATACCAAAAGAGCATAAAGGATAAAAGGAATAGGAACCAAACCATCCCACTCCACCTCTTTCTACAGTGATAGCCCCAGACATACACTAAGGAGAAGCAAGCATAACAACATAGACAATTAAGGTAAAGCGAATACCACTCGAGTCAAGGACGATGTTTTCCAAATACAAATCCCCAAGGCCTAAACCAAGATCAGATAAGCACCCAGAAAACACCGCTCTTGAAGCCGAATGATAATACAACCAAACATCCATGACTCTGGCTATCACTGTTATCCTTGCCTCGATTTCACCGTTAGTTGAATGACCATCTGTCAAGGGCTAATGGTAACCCCGGTTCTAACCATAACTCCGCACACTGCCTTGTGCCTAGGACTTATCTACTTTGCCCAGAGTACTCAACTACCTACCTGTAGTCTTTTGGGTGTCCCGACTACCTTCCTGTAGTCGTTATGGGCGCCCCATGTACTCTTGCTTTTGAGCATGCTAGAACCTTCAACAACGACGAGATCCAAGCCTCCTAGCCATCCTTCTTGACGACTATCCTCATACAAGCTCAAGCTACCTCTTGAACAATCCATTATCAACCAACTTGAACTACCCTTCAAGTTATCAATATGCTTGGAATGATCCCTGCTTGGATTAAGCCAAGACTCACATCATACTTCGCTTCATCGCATCAAAGCAAAGTCTCAACTCAACAACATGGTTTGCCTCATCGAATCATGGCAAAGTTCCATCTCAACATCATCCAATCTATACATATGAGCTTCAACATCCGCTACATATGCCTTAAGCAGCTTTCACCATTCAAGAGCCTTCTTCCATAGCTTTTGAATCCTCTTTCATCATCTTGTTCCAAATCAACTACTAGCTAACTTGGAAACAATCAAATCAATCATACATTCAAATAATCAATCATTCAAACAAGATCTATTAAGCAATTTAAGCAATATCAACTATAATGGCAATTTCGTAAATAAACGAGCAAAAGTCCAACATATGTGAAATCATGGTTTTTAGCATAGATCTATCAAATATAAAACATGGGTTTTGTCTCTAATACTTGTTAAATAAACTTGCATAAGTAAACATCTTTGGAAACAATGGATCTAGACTCGGATCTAAGAAAAATGCATGAAATCTCTAACTTTAACACTCAAACAAGCCACCAATCCAATATACTCCTTTGGATCCGCGTGAGAGATAACTACCACTCACCAAATCACCCAAACACTACAAAAACTACACACTTCAGATCTGGACAGCGAAGATCAAGGTTTGATCCGGCAATATCTCGCTCCAATCGATGAATTCTAGCTCGAACGGATGATGATCTTCAACTTTGGCACTTGAATCTTCAATCTAAATCTTCGATCTTGGATGGATGTTAGAACTAGATTGGAATAGAGAAAAGAAGGTGAAGAAATGTTGTAGTCGAGTCTTCAAAATGGCAGCACTTCGTCGCTTCAAAAACCGGTGCCAAAAAGTGAGCCAAACCCCTCTATTTATAGGCTGGATCAACCATGAGTCGTCGTCCCTATGAGTCGTCCACGACTCATCATGAGTCGTTGCCGACTTATCAGCCCTTACCGACTCAACATAACACTGCCTACTTACCATGAGTCGTTCACGACTCATTGCCATGACGACCTACCCCAGCCGACTCAACTGCACAGCCTTCCGACTCAAGCCAACGACTCAATACACCAAGGCACAAGGTCATACGACTCAAACCCAAACCGACTCAACACCTACCGACTCACGACTCAAGACCAGTGCCGACTCAACATAAGTCGGTCACGACCTAAAAGCCTCCGACCTAAGACACTGCCGCGTTTTCCCCAAGTCCTAAGTCGTACGACGACTCAACAATACACACTCACGACTCAACTATGATGCCGACTCACGACTCATCAGGCCCTACGACTCAAAACCCTGCCGACTCATTACCCACGACCTAAGCCTAAACCCCTTAAGTCGCTACACCCTTAACCCGTTAACTCCTTAACTCGGCAAACCCTATGAGTCGTAACTCGTTGACTCGGCCACACTTCTTATCTCGGCCCTCTATGAGTCGGTCATCCTATGAGTCGCCTAACTTCTTGAGTCGGTCCATCCTTATCTCGGCCAACACTTTAAACCGCTACCCCTCCTTGAGTCGGTCCCCTATGAGTCGGTCACGACTCATCACTTGTACCCGGGTTAACTTCTAAACGACTCAAGCTAGAAGCAACACAAACAACACTATCGACCTGCAAATTCTACGATTTATCGACTCGTAAAATACGGGTCGTTACATTTGACATGGGGTTTTGGCTAGATGACTCGAGTTTGTACTCGAGTAGTTTGTGAGTGTAAAGCATGGTTCTAGTTTTTAAAAAACTTAAACCAAATCTAAGTTTCAAAAATGAAAGAAAGGGGGTTTTCTCGAGGTATGTCCCGAGAGAGACTCAGGGTAGAACACGAAGTAGATTTTAAAATGCAGTTTTTAAAAAGTTTTTTTAAAAACAAGTTTTAAATTTTAAATTGAATTTTATTTTAAACTATTGTGTAAAATAAAATGTCTTCTTAAACATTTGATTTAGAAGTTTTGTAATTTGTTTAACATGAAATTTGCTAAGTTAAATTGGTAAGTTATTTTAAAAATCTTAAATTGGAAATGAATTTAAAGGATAATTTAAAAGTATAATGTTTTAAATGTGTATGTTAATGATAATTAGGTCATTAATAAAAATAAAGTTTTATCTTAAAGTTAATTATAATTTTGATAATTAATGACTAATTAATTTAAGGAGTAATTAAGAGTAATTAACTACTTTAAATTAATTAATGTTTAAGAATTAATTAATTTATAATTAAAGATTATAATTAAGTAATTAGGGAATTAGTTAATTGATAATTAAGATTAATTAATTAATAATTAGATGTTAATTAATTAAGTAATTAAGGAGTAATTAAATTATAATTAAGGTTCAATTAAATTGTAATTAGAGATTAATTAATTAAATAGTTAGGAATTAATTAACTAGTAATTAAGGATTAATTAATTTGTTATTAAGAATATTGATTAATAATTAAGGTTTATTAACTAATAGTTAAAGGATAATTAATTAATTAATTAAAGATTAATTTATTGATTATATAGGTAATTAAGGAGTGATTAATTTATTTAAATGATTGCAATTAATTAATGATTGGCTAAGCAAGGTTAGTGATTAATTCTTAAGTAATTAATTTAATTTGAATTAATTAAATTAATTATAATATGGATTAATAACTCTTGCATGTGGATGATTGTTGAGTAGAATGTCTGGATTGGTTGATATCTATTGGATGACAATCTATGATACTCTGTGATGAGATATTGGTTATATCAGTGATAAATGGATGTTGTTTATCTAAAATAAATGTTGTGTGGGTTCAATGTTTTAAATTGAATTGTATTGTTTAAACTTAAACAACTTGACCTTTAAAATGGCGTTTGGATTTCGTTGAGACCGGGATTGGATATCAAACTTGATTATCTGAAAACCACATCGATCAAAGTTAAACGTTAGGTCGTGAAATCTCAAGTGAAGATCGAGATGGAGTTTCAGAGTGCAAGGGTTATTGTCATTAACTCTGAGGGTGATTCCAAAATGAGTTTAATGAGATAATGCCTTTGGTTTTGTTGGAACCCGGAACGAACCTGTATGGATTGAATGCTACCAGACCATCGTCAATAGAGGACGATGATCATTCCAAGATGTGTTCTTTAAAAGGTAATCGTAGCCTCAAGCCTCATCAACCGAGAATGGCTAAAAAATGGGAGGTGCAGCAAGGTTAAATGGGTAGGACCCAAGTAGGATGAGATGTACCCCTTCCTAGAGGTCCCTTTTTATTTCGTCTTAGTGGACGGTTGTTGGCCACAACTGTGGGGTTGTCTTGTTCGGGACTGTCCAGTAAGGGATGGTTCCGGCCTTGTGTTGCAGGGGATTTAGGGTGGATCCCTGGTATGTTGATCTAGGCCACGTACTGTGATGGGCGGTACCCCAATAGCCCTGCATTGTATGGAACCCAATCTCCAGTAAGTGCCTGTACAATTTTGATTGTGCCCAACTATATTGGAACGTGAGATGTAAGCATTCCAACTATTTCTGTATTTTATATTGGAAACCCTAGGCACTATTATAATATCACTGGATTTCCTATCAAATGTTTTGGTTAGCATAAGGTAAACACTTAACCATATTTATTTGTAGGAAATCTTACTTGATACCTTTGTTTTCAAATGATTTTCAAAGTTAAACAACTTTTACCCGTTTACTCACACCAAACCCATGTCTGACGCAGAGTTTATATGTTTTTCTTAAACTCTTGGGTACCAAATTTTTATGAGTAGCCAAGTGATCAGGTTTGGCTTGACAAATATTTTGGAAGCTTGAAGCTGGAGTCCAGACGTATCTATCTACCTATTTCTGCTGCATAGTGTCTTTTACTGTTGTATTTTGGATGTAATGGTTAGACAGGCCTTTATAACTGTGTAATGTAATGAAGTTATATAATTGTGTGTACTTTGATGTATAAGACTATGTAATGGATATATTATATTTGTTCCATTTCCGCTGTGAGATTCTGATGTTGTTATTCTTTCTTTCTATCTTTTCTATTTCTACCTATTTATTTTCTTATTGATGATGCATCTTTCTATGGAATGAAAGACGGGTCATCACAATATCACTTATATGATAGTCTTATGTATAATATATCATTAATAAAATCTTATCTAATTAATTTTAATCAATTAACTCTTTAATTAATTTTAAATTAGTATTCCAATATAACTTTTATATTGGACGTATCTACTATAACATTTATAGTGTATACTATAACCTTTATAGTGTAACACATATATATCATATATGTGTGTATTTTATATACTTAATTAACCTTTAATTAATTTGTTCAATTAAACAATTTTTATTTAAATTCTTTAACTTCAATCTCACCCGATATATCTATTGTGTAGTTTCAATTTGTGTTCTTGTTTCAAAGGTACAATGCCTTCGAAATAAGAATATTATGTTCGTAAAAATTTAATGGTCTGCAAATTCCAATAACTGCACATGGAAAACCATAGAATTTATTGAGCTATCTTTTCTGAGTTTTCAGTTTTCTTGTATGAGGGTGAGAAATTTAAACTTTAGCTTATCTACCTTCCTTTGCTTGATGAAATAATTTGTAATGAATATAACACTTCTCTAAAAATTAGAGGACGCAATTTTTATAAGGGAGAATCAATAATAACCCTGGTTTTGGTGATTACCTCTAAATATTAAAATATAACGGTAGTTATAATTTAATATTGTGAATTAAAAATAAATTGGAGATTTAAATTGTTTATTTGGAATAAACAATGAATTTTGGAAATAAAATGTGAAAATAAAGTTTTGAAAACTTTATCTTGGGTATTCATAAGAATAATGAGTGAAGTATGATTTTATTTAGTGAAAATGCAATAATTCTTGTAATTATTGCCAAATGCTTCTTTTAATAATTTTTAAAGAAAGTATTTGATTTTTTACAATGTGTTTTTTAAAATAAAAACGTGAAATTTAATTTAAAAATAAGTTTGATCAAAAAAATGATGAATAATGATTTGTTATATTTTGTTACACAAGAAAATAATTTTTATGTAATTTTTGGAGTTAAAATTAGAGTTTATATGAATTATTGTGTAAATTGTGTATTTAAGTAAAATAAGAGTTTTTAAAAATGAAAAATATTTTTATAACTACATTATCCTTTCATTTGTTGTTAAGAATGTTTGTTAAACATAAAAATATGTTTATACAATTTATAAAGATGAAATCATGTAAATACACATATGTTGTGTTATGTAAATATGAGAGTGTTAGGGTAAATTTAGTGTTAATTATAGATTTTTAGGCTAGTTGATTATTTTGGGTCAACCCAATTTGTTCACTAACCGTAAAGTAATGAGAAAGCTTCTTCTTACTCAAAACATATATACATACATTTTTACTAGAAAACAATACGAAGAAGAAAAACTATTCCTCTTTCAAACCCTAGGCTTCAAATCTCTAATTAATCCAAGTATTTGATGAAATTTATCAAAATATAGTCAATTATTTCAGATAATCTAAGCCAAAACCAAACTTCTTTTCATTCTTTTTCTGATTTGGTGAATTTGTTTCCTATAATTGAAGCTTTGTTCTTGCATGTTTGTACAAACTCTTTTTTTAGGTTGTTGAAGCTTCCTCATGGCCAAAGCTTGCATCTTCTCTCCAATTTGCTCTTATTGCTCTACTATTTTGTAAAGTGAGTTACAAAACTCACAAAAACTAGCCGAGTCAAGCTCAAAATCATCAAAATTTGCATTGTAATTTGTTTTTACTTTCAATTTTATTTCTGTGTCAAAACCTTCTTTGGTTGGTACTTAGCATGCTAATATCTTTTGATTTCGGCAATGAAATGTTGTCCGATTTCTCACATTTGGTGGCTTGTATGTTGAACTTCATTTCTGAAAATTTTGGTTGAATAATATTGTCATTGGGTGTTCAAAACAACGGTAGAAAATCAACTCAAACACAGATTTTTGCTTGTAGAAATTGTTTTGAGCTGCCGCAAACATGGCCTGAGCCCATGTTTGAGATAGCATAACTCTTTCATTTCTTATTGAAATTCATCGAATCTTTTTTTATTTTAAATATAAAGTACTCTACTATATGCATATGAATTTTTAGCTCAATCCAAGGTGATTTGGTCCTCCGTTTCATGCTTGGAATTTGAACCTGTGATGGTTTTCAGACCTGTACATTTTTGGTTCTTTTGAACTGTTGCAAACATGGCTTAAGTCCATGTTTGAGATAGTGCAACTTTTTCATTTCCAATCTGAATTCATTGATTTTTTTATTTGAAAGCTGAAGTTTTCTATCATATGCATACCAATTTTTAGCTCAATCCGAAGTAATTTGGTCCTCTGTTTTATGTCTGGAATTTGAACCCAAGATGGTTTTCAAGCTTGTACATTTTGGTTTTCTGAATTGTTGCAAATATGGCCCGAGTCCATGTCTGAGATGGTGTGACTTTTTCATTTTCAGTCGGAATTCATCGATTCTTCTTTTATTTGAAATATGAAGTTTTCTACTATAGGAATACCAATTTTCAGCTCAATCTGAGGTAATTTGGTCCTCTAGTTCATGCCTTTAATTTGGACTCAAGATGGTTTTCAGGCCTGGGCATATTTTTGTTTTTGAACTGTTGCAAAACATGACCTGAGTACATGTTTGAGACAGTGTAACTTTTTCACTTCCATTCCGATTTATCGATTCTTTTTTTGTTTGAAAGCTGAAATTTTCTGCTTTATGCACGCCAATTATTAGTTCAATCAAAGGTCATTTGGCCACCTGTTTCATGTCCGAAATTTGAATCCAGAGAAGATTTCAGACCTGGTATCGTGTTGTCGATGCATTTTTATGTTCTTTTTCCGCCTGACTTTTGACTTTTACTTCATTTTTTGTAATCTTTTTGAAATATTTTGAGACCATGATGTCCATCCTTAGACTGGCCAAATTTGGGAGTTTTTGAAATTCAAATTTTGGATTAAATTTGAACATAATTTGAATTGAATTCGAGAATCGATCTGTGTGATTTATTGGGTATTTATTCGTTTTCGAGCACGGATTTTTCCAAGCCTTTTTGAAATTATTTTTAAAATAAATGTGCATTTTAAATAACTATTATATGATATTTTTACAGTATTTTCAAATATAAAATCTACTTATTCTCTATAATAAGGGAATTTTCATATACGGTTTTCAAAATTAATTTCAAAAATTGGTTTTAAAGGCTTGATTCTCAAGTAAATTAGTTTGTATATAAAATACACATTTTTACACTATTCGAGCGAATAAGAAGGAGAATTAAATGGTTTGGGAAACATGTGGTGCGCAACACGTCCGTTTATCTTATCGGTTGATTCTCAACTTGTCTGTTTGATCGTTTTGACCTTCGGGTCGAGTTTACCGATGAGATGAGGTAATTTTTTACTAATTTGAGTGTGAAATTTACTAGCGGTTAGTAAACCCTTTATTGCGAACATGTGATGTGGGACACATGTTAACACTGTTCGGGTTCCTATCCGAAAGTTTGTGACATATTTGTCTAAGAGACGTATTTACCTGTACTGGACTTTCGGGTGATTTGTCCTCCGGGATGTTTATCTAAGAGACGTTTGTCATTGCGACGTATTTGTCCTTGGGTATGTTTGTCTAAGAGACGTGTTTATTGTCCTTCGGGATGCTTTTCTAAGAGACGTGGCGCCTTATTTTGAGAGAGCGGTACTTGGCGAGCTTCGGCTATGAGCACGTGTTATATCTTTGAGATGATTTCATTAATGTTTGTGATTTCCTAGGTGTATTGCCTTTTTTCAAAATTAGTCCTTTGAACCATTTGATATATATCTGTGGCGGTTATCTTTTGAACTCTTAAAAGTTTTATTTTTTAGATTTGAATTGCCTACACGGGCGTTATATGAGATTTGCCTTTTGGCGTTTACTTGCGATTTTATTCTCCTCTTTGGAGATATATTTGCCTTATGGCGTGTTTGAGGTGGTATCTCTTTATGCATGTTTTGGGTTTGCCAAGATGACGGGTTTTGGTTTTCCCCTAAACCATATTTGATGGTTTATGAATGCCGATGATATAAGGCTCGCTACTTTTGGCACTTTATGAGTATTTTATCTCCTTTGTGATTATACATTAGTGTAGTGATACCATATTATCACTTAATGTAATCATACACTTTAGATTTTTCCTTCCCATTCGGGAATATTATCACATTATCCTTATGCTCGTATTATTGCTTATCCTTGTAAACTGATTTGTTTAGTTAGATTGACTTGTGTATTTTATACTCGGGTCAGACCGAGGTGTTTCAGGTTAGGAACCCTTTGCATTTAGCCTATTCTACTTCCGCATGGACTTTTCTGCTTGCTCCTTTTGTTGTAGCTTTTTTGCACTCAGACTTGAATTTCTTAAAATAACAGATTGTTAATTTATATTTCGCAAAACTCATCATATACATTAGATAAATCAGTCATAGAATCACAGACGCGGAGTAATAAAATAATAAGCAGCGAAATAGATAAATAGTTGTTCATGAATCTACTATATAAACAATAGAGTTTAAAGTAAAATACAACATATATCTCAAATATATAAAAGTCCAAGACAAATGTCGTGCACACATCTGAACAAACAACTGGAAATAACTGAGAAGCTAAATAGATAAAAGATAGATCTCCAAGCGAAACTCCAAGCTCCAAAGATGAGTCTCAAATCCAGTAACACTCAGTCCGACCCGAGAATAAAGAAAAACATAAACACTCGAGTCGGGATTAACATTCTTATGTCAGTAAATTGACTCAAGTGAAATGTCGACTGAAATACAAGTAACTTAAAGGATGTTTGGGATCTTCATCCTCTAAGGATCCGTGGAACTTTCTACTATGTAGTAATATACGATATTATAATTTTTCTACCAGTAAAGTAAATTATAAAAATAGCGTTATGGCGTTACACATATCCCCCTTAACACATTTTATATAATGTCGTAGTCTATACAGTATTATAAACTGCACAAACCAGTGGACTATCAGGGAGCACTACATAGGTACGACACAAACCAAAATCGTAGTGGACACGATAAGGTAGATGACAAGGCACGCTAGGCAATATCTGGGTAGGATTCTACCAATTTACGCTTCTGGGCTGGTGGTAACGCATAGCCGCAGCTACCGCCCACCTTGTAAAACATTCCCAAATCAAAGATGCACCCAATCAAATCACAAAGTAATAGAATGGTATCGAAGAAGTGTGTCCAATGTTTTAGTCATCTTATTTAGGGTTCGTTTCATATCTCAATGCAGCAACTTCATCAAACCATCCTACTTCGTTCTGGATTCCACTGCGTACACAGTTGTTAAAGTATTTTTCGATATTGGCAAAGAGAGTGACAATATCCGGTCTCGGTCTCTTTAACACCCAAACGCTTATTTCACACCATGGTCATTTCATTTCAAATAGTTCATACTTCATATCAAAATATCATATTCATTTCAAAACCATATCGGTTTGATATCATTATTCACCTTAAATAATATTCATTTCCGGAATCGTAACACTTTATAAATTATAACACTTTCGAAATCATAACACTTTGAAAATCATAACACTTTTGAAATCGTAACAGTTCCAACTTAAATAGTTTAGATATTGAAAATAGTATATATATTAAAATAGTTATAAATTTAAAATAGTTTATATTTTAAAATACTGTATATAATAAAATTTAGTTTCCTCCAATTTCGCAAATCGATTAAAATCAACTTAAATTTCAAAATTCAATTTAAATCAATTCCAGTTCAACACTTTTAATTTAAAAGGCTAGAAGATTCAATTCAAATTCTCAATAACTATTTCAAATTTTATCGATTTCAAATCCACGTTTGAACTATCATTTCAAGTCCAATAGGATTCAAAGTTAAATATTCAAACATTTTCAATATAATTTTCGTTTATATTTCAACATTTAACTTTAATCTTTCAAACTAAAAAATATTCACTTAATCATTTTAATAACAATTAAACAAAATCTCGACTTATAAATTTAAATCAATATTAAATATTCACTCTCAATTTTATTTAAAAATTGAGAATATTCATTTAATCACTTTTTATCAATTTAAGTCATCAATCATTTCTTTCAAAGTTTCAAAATCTGTAAGTTCAAATCAATCCCTATTTCAATTCAATTATTGACCAATTTAAATTCCAAATCAATATTAATTTATCTTCCCAATATTTATTATTAAGGTTATAAAACATCTATTTTTAAAATAGTAATATAAATTTAAATAAATACTTAAACATATTATAAAACAATGAAATTAAATTTTATTGAATTAAATTTTATTATTAAATGTATTTTTAATAAATCTTAATTTATATATTTTTAAAATAACAAATTATAAGAAAAATCTAAAAAATTATATTTTCAATACTAACTTATAAATTTAAAATTTCCAAAACATATAATTTTAAAAATCAAAATTTTATACATATGTAAAAATAGCATATATATCTAATATATATATTTTTAAAAAAATCAATATTTATTAAAACCCATATATTTCCTTTCAAAATCTGCGAATCATTTTTAAAATATAGACCAATGGTGTCCATATATAATTTTCTACTCTATGGTCAAGTGATAAGGATATTTATCATTTCAATCTGCAATTTAAATTTTTACGAGTATATATAATTTCAACCCGCAATCCTAAAATTCAAGACCAATGAAAATTGCTTGGGTTTATCATTTCAACCCATTACGATTTTCACCTAATCTACAAGATCGTTTGGGTGTGTATCAATAACAATTTTAATTATAATATGAATAATAGGTTATGGTGTCAGATGTCATAGGTGAACAGTTACTGATAATGGCATATCATATATAGCAATCAAATAATTAATAGTTCAAAATTAACATCATATTTCAATTGTCATTTCAATATGAATTATTTATTAAATATAAGAATGTTAATCATGAGTGATCGTTCACCTTCCAAGCATGGAGAACAACGATAGCGAAGATGGTGAAACAGATACGCATACGGATACGGATATGAGCGAAGCAAAAAGCTGTTGTGACCCATTTTGGATAGCAGAGAGATAAAAGAAAAGCACGATGAACTGGATTTGATGAAGATCAATTATATAAGTGAACTTATATATATATATATATATATAAACTATATATACATCAAAATCATATTTTAGTTTAAACCCATATTAGAATTTAACATAAAACCCATGAGTTATACTTGAAAATAACTCATGTATATTGTTATATATAGACTAATATATGGGCTTATATACATATTGTACTTAAAATCAATATTATAAAACCAATATAAACTCACTTTATTATAATATGAACATACATACATACATATATATATATATATATATATATATATTCAAATAGATCATATACACATTTACATAAGTTTATATATACAACCAACCATATTATATACAACCTATATAAACTTATACATAAACAACAAATGATGTATAACTTATATAATTTATATATATATATATAAACAACATACAACTTATAACTTATACATATAAAAATAAGCTGATAAAGACCGGTCCTATAAAATAGTGTGTGTATGTATATTCTAAATCAATATTTAATTCGAAACCCATAAAATAAAATAAAATTTATGTATAAGTTAAAATATATATTCTTTAGAAAAGAAAAGCTAAGACAACTCTTATCAATAGTCATGGGGTGAATCTTTTATATGTAGTACCTTTTCTTTTCTTTTCTTTTCCTTTTTTTCTGAACATAACAACAGACTAGAACTTTACAATTTAATATATAATAAAAAAAATTCCCTTTTAGACGTATAAAGAGAAGCGATATGCCAAACTTCATAATATATATATACATAATATATAAACAAGGGAAGCAAAAAATACAAACAAACTCAAAACTTACATATATATAATATTTTAAGAATAATTATTTAGATCTAGGAACACACAAAAAAATTCCATTATAAGAAAACTTACATATATAAACAGCTATATAACATATAGAGTGTAAATAGCTAATATATAAACAATATATAACTTAAATATATATAATGGATTTCGTTGATGAAGGTGGGTTGTGATGTGCATCAGTTGCAGGCGAGAGAGGGATGTGGCTTCCTTATGCGGAGAAGAGGTGAGCGAGTTGTTATGGGGTGAGACGGGCTGTCAATATGGGGATGTTCAAGGCAGAGGAAGTAAGTGCCAGAGGCGGCAAAAGGTCAGGGGAGGAGAATAGTTTTTGCGTGTCGACATGGTGTGGCATTATGTGGTCGGATCTGTTTACGTGGGGAGGTGGTGCTTAGGCTGTGGGTTCTTGGTGACGAGGTGGAACAATTGGAGATGAGCAGCTTATGGTGGAGGCGACAAGGAGTAGTAAGGGTTTATGGTTGCCAGTCGCTTGAGTGGGCTAAGGTAGGTTGCACATGTAGAAGGATGATCAGCAAATAGAAACAGGTAGGTTTCATGCAACAGAGAAGAAGATGTAAGCTTCTCAGGCCATTATACGCGACTTGATATATAATTTTCTTCTTTCTTATTTTTTTTAAGTAGGCAAAGAATTAAAAAATGAAAGGGAATGAGTATGTATAACCATAAATTATATGAACAAATTAAAATAACAAAAGTCATGTGACTATTAGTTTCCAACAGGTGGACCTTACCTTTAAGTGGACAGATGGAAACCAAAATGCTTAAACAGGTACCGATACGGTTAAATCTTTTCATAGATTTTGCCAGGTGTCGAACGCCGAAATGTACAAATGAATATACTGTGGAGATCAGCATGACGAGACTAACAGAATGGTTCATGCATAGGAGAGATACGACTATCAAATCAAAACTCGATTTTTCGCTGCTGAAAATGCTGCAAAAGCGCCGAGAATAAGATAAACGGGGCTAGAGCAGTTCAAATTTGACGAAACGAAATACGATGTCTTACTCAGAAAATTATTTACATTTTTATTATATAAATATATTCAGTTTTTGAAAATATTTTATTTTCATCAAATTTAACTGATTTAAATTGAAATTAGAAATTACACAACAGAACTAACATTCATATTTACCAGTGAAAATCTACCATTTGCCATGTTTAAATTCACATTTTCCAAATATCAAATTTTCATTGCTAAATTTTATAACTAAATTTTAAGTAAAATTTCAGTTAATTATGTTATAAAACAGTTAAAATTGACGGGTCGTTACACTCTCCCCCACTCAAAACTTTCCGTCCCCGGAAAGGACCGAGAGAGGAGAATAGAACAAACCAAAGGAAAGATAGATTCAAAATTCAAAATACAATAATTAGTTCAAAACCATATATATTTCATTACTATAAAATTGATTAATATTCAACTATTTTTTATTTTTAAATTCACTTATTCAATCAATAAATATTCATTGTGTTCGCACTTTGTTGATTTTAAATTCAATATATTTTCTTTCAATTGATTTTCTTTCAATTTATTAATATTTGTTAAAAAAATTCTTTCAAATCAAATTATATTTTATTTAGCTCATTTATTATTCAATTATTCACTTAACACTTCTTATACATATAATAATAGTTAATGATTTAAGAATGTTGACAAAATAATAAATGGAAATGTAGTATTATTATTTCTAACAATTAATCCATTTAACTATCAAATTTTCAAAAAATTATATTTATGTATATATAAAATATAAAATTATTTCATTATCAATTTCGAAAACAATATTGTGTCTGTTTGTGTTTTTGAATTCTTATCGATAGCAATGGCCAAACGAATCGATTGAAACCCAAAATCAAACTTAACAACTCAAATAACACAGTATAAAACAATTTTTTTCAATTTCAAATACACTCCCTCATAGGTTGATTCAAGAATGAATCTTAGAAAAAGGATAGAGATTCAAGTTTAGAGGGACCCAAATCAAAGAGAATTCTAATCACGAAGATAGACTCAAAAGTGGGATAAGATAATTAGATTACAAAAGTGGAAAGATGAATGGACTTGATTTATTCGCGGCGACCTTAACCGGGTCAACCGAGACTTAGAACAATCGCGAATATCATTAACAAATGTGGGGACAAACTTGTTGAGAATATCGCAAAAAATGTGATTCATGAGTTCGACGAAGAAGACAGGAGCATTGGTAGATCCAAAAGGTATTACTAAACATTCACAGAAACCATTGTTCCTTGAGGAAGGACAACTGGTCGAGCTCCAGGAATCAGATTAATGCAGAATTCAATTTCCCGCTTAAATGGGAGAGATGTGACTTCATCAAAATATTAGGATATTCCCTGATTATCAGGGTGTAGTCAAGATCACTAGGCTGAGTATCAAACGAAAGGTAGAACTGCTTGAAAAATCTTGAGGCATTCGACATTTGATCATAAAAAAAATTCCTTGCTCGTCTACTGGAGAGACGGTTCGGGCTTTGCAAGAAATACAACATCTAAACCAAGGACCTATAAATCTTCGAATAATCGACGCCTGTTGTAAAGAAGTTTCACCATTTTACAAGTCATACTAAGCTTGGTGGGACCGCCGATGGGGTTAGACACATATAAGGATGAAGTTTCTGATTGAGGTGGCAAGATGTTCTCAAATTCATCATAGAAATCAATCAAAGTGGAGCTATGGGATAATCCACAATCAAGAAGAACACGAACGGGAAGAGACCAGAATGGATTTCAGAACAAAGGGGAAAGTTCCAAAAATTCAAACGAAACCCGAGTCAAAGAGGAAGAAACTCAGCATATACAGTAAATAAATCAATCACAGAATCAGAGACACATGGTAATGTAACAATAAGCAGCGGAATAGATAAATAGCAGTTCATGAAGCTACTATATAAACAGCGGAGTTTAAATTAAAATATAACAGATATCTTGAATAGAGAAAAGTCCAATACAAATGCCAAAGGACAAGTCTGAACAAACAATAGGAAATAACTATGAAGCTAAATAGATAAAAGATGGATCTCCAAGCGAAACTCTAAGCCCCAAAGATAAGTCTCAAATGTTGTGACACTCAGTCTGACCCGAGCATAAAGCAAAACACAAAGCACTCGAGTCAGGATTAACATTCTTATGTCAGTAAATTGACTCAAGTGAAATGTCGATTGAAATACAAGTAACTTAAAGGATTGTTTGGGATTTCCATCCTCTAAGGATTCGTAGAACTATCTGCTATGTAGTAATATATGCTATTATATGTCATCGGTAAAGTAAAATATTAAAATAGCGTTAAGGCGTTACCCATACCGCCCTTAACATATTTTATATAATGTCGTAGTCAATACAGTGCTGTAAACTCCACCAAACCGGTGGGCTATCAGGGAGCACTCCATAGGTATGACACGAACCAAAATCGTAGTGGGCTCGATAAGGTAAATGACAAGGCACACAAGGCTATACCCTAGGTAGGATTCTACCAATTTACGCTTCTAGGCTGATGGTAATGCATAGCCCTAGCTACCGCTCACCTCGTACAACACTCCCAGAATCAAAGGTATACCCAATCAAATCACAAAGTAATAGAATGCTATCGAAGAAGTGTGTCCGATTGGAGGGCCCACCTCACTTGGCCAGCCAATTGCTCCTGTTTTAGTCATCTTATTTAGCGCTCATTTCATATCTTAATGCAACAACTTCATCAAACCATCCTACTTCGTTTTGGATTCACCACTACGTATACAGTAGTTAAAGTGGTTTTCAGTATTGGCAGAGAGTATGACAATATCTGATCTCAGTCTCTTTAACAACCAAACGCTTATTTTACACCATGGTCATTTCATTTCAAATTGTTCATAATTCATATCAAAATATCATATTCATCTCAAAACCATATCAATTCGATGTCATTACTCACCTTAAATAATATTCATTTCCGGAATCGTAGCACTTTAAAAATTATAACACTTTCGACATCATAACACTTTCGAAATCATAACACTTTTGAAATCATAACATTTCCAACTTAAATAGTTTATATTGAAAATAGTGTATATATTAAAAAAATTATAAATTTAAAAATAGTTTATATTTTAAAAATAATGTACATAATAAAATTTAGTTTCCCCCAATTTTGCAAATCGATTAAAATCAACTTAAATTTCAAAATTCAATTAAAATCAATTCTAGTTCAACACTTCCAATTTAAAAGGTTAGAAGATTCAATTCAAATTCTAAATAAACTATTTCAAATTATATCGATTTCAAATCCAGGTTTGAACTACCGTTTCAAGTCCAATAAGATTCAAAGTTAAATATTCAAGCATTTTCAATATAAGTTTCGTTTATATTTCAACATTTAATTTTAATTTTTCAAATTAGAAAATATTCACTTAATCATTTTGATAACAATTAAATAAAATATCGATTTATAAATTCAAATCAATATTAAATATTTAGTCTCAGTTTAATTTAAAAATTAAGAATATTCATTTAATCACTTTTTATCGGTTCAAGTTATCAATCATATCTTTCAAAGTCTCAAAAACCGTAAGTTCAAATCAATCCTTATTTCAATTTAATTATTAACCAATTTAAATTCCAAGTCAACATTAATTTATCTTCCCAATATTTATTATTAAGGTTATAAAACATCTATTTTTAAAATAGTAATATAAATTTAAATAAATACTTAAATAATTATAAACCAATGAAATTAAATTTTATTGAATTAAATTTTATTATTAAATGTATTTTTATTAAATCTTAATTTATATATTTGTATAACAATAAAATTATAAGAAAAATATTAAAAAATTATATTTTCAAAACTAATTTATAAATTTAAAATTTCCAAAAAATATAATTTTATACATCTAAATTTTATACATATATAAAAATAGCATATACATATTATATTTTTTTTAAATCAATATTTATTTAAACCTATATATTTCCTTTCATACTCTGGGAATCATTTTCAAAATATAGACCAATGGTATCCGTTTATAATTTTCTATTCTATAGTCAAGTGACATGGATATTTATCATTTCAATCTGCAATTTAAATTTTTATGGGTATATATCATTTCAATATGCAATCCTAAAATTCAAGGTCAATGAAAATCACATAGGTTTATCATTTCAACCCATAACGATTTTTCCCTAATCTACACGATCGTTCGAGTATGTATCATTTCAACCCATAGGGATTTCTAAACTAACAGGGAACTTGCGGAGTGAGAACAGATCTCATGATAATATAACATATAAACAACAGGCATATATCATCAATAACAAATTAGATTATTATACGAATAATAGGTAATGGAGTCAGATGTCATAGATGAACAGTTACAGATAATGGCATATCATATATAGCAATTAAATAATTAACAGCTCAAATTTAACAGCATATTTCAATTATCATTTCAATGTGGATTAAATTTATTAAATATAAGAATGTCAATCATGAGTGATCGCTCACCTTCCAAGACTAGAGAACAACGATGGTGAAGATCGTGAAACAGAAACACATACAGATATGGGCACGAACAAAGCAAAAAGATGTTGTGACCCATTTGGGACAACGAGGAGACAAAAGCAAACCACAATGAACTGGATTTGATGAAGATAAATTATATAAGTGAACTTATATATATATATATATATATATATATATATACTATATATATACATCAAAATCATATTTTAATTTAAACCCAAATTAGAATTTAACATAAAACCCATAAGTTATACTTGAAAATCACTTATGTATATGCTTATATATATAGACTAATATATGGGCTTATATACATATTATATTCAAAATCAATATTATAAAATCAAAACAAACTCACTTTATTATAATACACATGCACACACACACACTCAAATAGATCATATATACGTTTATATAAATTTATATATACAACCAACCAAATTATATACAACCTATATAAACTTATACACAAACAATGAATGATATATAACTTATATAATTTATATATATATATGAATAACGTACAACTTATACATATAAAAAGCAAATTGATAAAGACTGGTCCTATATAATAGTGTGCGTGTGTGTGTGTATTCTAAATCAATTGTCAGGACACGATTCTTTGTCTTTCGAAAATTCAACATCGATACTCACTTTATCGACTGCCGAGCAATCGAACGACGGAAAACCGAACACTGAGGGTTTTAAGAAAAAGAAAAGACAGAAGAAGAGAGAAGAAGATAGAAGATGGAGAGGAAAGAAAATAGAAAATAGAGCGGAACAGAAAACAACAGAACAATAACAGAATCTCACAATTCGCAGCGGAACAACATATAATAAATAAATGAATAATCTTTAAACAAAGAACTATATCAGTTATTACATTACATCACATTTCATTACATCATATCATCAGAGTGTACAACAACATACAACAACAAACAATGCAGCGGAAAAAGAAATACTATATAAACTAGTAATACGCCATGCCATCCAGCTTGCCTCCAGCAATTCCAGAATATCCAGAATATCCTGATAAACCTAACTCTTGACTGCCCGTGTGGAAATTGGTGGGCACCCAGAGTTTAGGAAGGAAAACAATAAACTCCAAGTCAGTCATGTGACTGGTGTGAGAACTCAAAACAGTTTATTTATCTTTAAAATCAAAATAGAGGAATATTTTTAAAGTCAATTTGCAATGCTTTTAAAAATGAGACTACCATAAGACCTCCTGCCACACACACAATGCAAACGCAGACTTGGAGGAGATTTCTCCTTATGATAGTCAAAGATGCTTGATACGCATTAAAATCAAATCAATTTTGATATTATTATTAGTGCATAGTGTATAAAACGATTTTGAAAGTAGAATATAAATCTTAGCCAGCATAGGTACCATTATATTATGCCTACTAATAGCTACCATATTAGATGGCAGGTTCTACAACTAAAACCGTACAAGTCACGTATTGTTTCTTTGGATTTCCAACGAATGATCAGGCCAAGGAACTTCCCATTGCCACATGAGAATGACTCTGGATGGACATCCCCGAGAACCAAACCGGATCTCTACCAACACAAGGCCGGATTACCCCTAACTGAGTAACAACTGACCGAATATGCCATCCCCCGGTCCTTTGGGACCTTTTCACCGAGCGCTCGCAATCAATTCACACAATCATAATAAAGTGTTTTCAACATGAGTAAGTATCTGGGCTCCATACCATGATACCACCCTTTTCCAGAAGGAAATGCACACATCCTAAAGGGCGCTACCCCTCATAACCTTGCCGCATCTTTCCTGTTTTGACCATTCACGGGGTGTGAGGCTCGACGAAGTCACGTCCACAAAAACATACTTGATACAAAAGCCATGCTTTGGGTCAACAAATGATCATAGAAATGATCACTAGGATAGACGATCAAATAAACGATCCTATCACAAATAATCAACACAATGATCATTTACAGCAACACTCAGCATGTCACATTACCAAATTGGGAATATATCGCTGATAACTTCAACTATATAACCTCTGAGCTCGTACGTCTCAGAGAAGGGTGTTAAGCTAAAAGAATAAATTCTCCGCCACCAACAGAAATATATTTGAAAGAAATCGGCTTTATATCTCAACTTGTAATGTCAGGCATACAATCCATACAAGTCTGTTCCGGGCTCGAACAAAACCGAAGGCACTTCTTACGAAGCCCTTTCAATCCGGGTATTCACAATCCCGATCGAATTTCCCATCACTTAAGGAATCTCTATACCAGGAGCTACCCAGTGCAGAGACAATCGATAGGTCATCCTATCGCTTTCGCAAATACTCGGTCTTCAACACCGATCTTCAATGCAATTCACAACGACGTATCACATATTCGGAATGGGTTATACGACCCCATGGTCCTTTCCCGGTTAACCCGAATAGTGAGCGCTTATTCAAAAATAAGTGTGGCATTCACATTCAAACAAATCACATCAATTACCCATTCAAAGGGAAATATTGATAGTCGGTTATTCAACTATCAATTGATATGCATACATCACCAGATTCCAAATAATTTTCCAAATTATTTATTTTCCAAAATATCTTCACTAGATATATAATTTCAATACTTCAAAAATAAATCAATATTTATTTTTAAACAAATTCTCCTTTTCATTCATAAATTCCATAGTGGATTTATATTTCACAATATCCATGCATATACGATTTCAATTATCCATTTCAATTTATCTTCAAAAAGATAAATTCTAATTATTCACTTTATATTGGAAAACATTTCCATACTTATTAAATAAGTAATTCACGAATTTTATTTATTTTCAACACTTAGAAAATATTCAATATACTTCAATTGAAATTAAGTATATATTTCATTCTTTAAGGAAATCATCCTCTTAAACATATTTATTTGGGCCAAAACGAATGTTGCGTAAAACATCATTACAACGTCCCAAAATCACTAGTATAGGGATTCGAAATTAAAATAGATATATAAATCCCAATACTATACAAAACATTTCCTTTCAGAAATCATTCACTATAACAACAGTGTCATAGTCCACCATTTCCTTTTATTTCTCGAAAACGTCTATTTCAACAATAAATGTTGAAATCTATGGTTTCGAATCTTAATGCATTTAAAACATCGTTAGATCGTTTTAATTCTATTTAAAACATCACATTCAAAACAATTACTTTAACATCTTATTCACTATTCAAAAACGTGAATATACTACGTTAATCAATTTCATCCTTTATTCATTTTATTTCAAAGGATTATTCACAGTTAAAAAAGTGAATATAACTCCATTACTAAGTTTCAACAATTTACTTATCAAAATAAGTCATTTGCGAATTTATAAAACAACGTTTATAAACTCCATTTCTAATTATTTTATAACAACTTCCTTTATAAATCTCCTTTATTAATCTATTCGATTTATAACTCAATTACAAAACAAAGGTTCATATTATAAGTCAAATACTTATAAACGATTATTTTACAAAATCGTTCCTTTGAACTTCATAATTATAAATCTTATAACTTATAAGATTCGATTATTTATCTAAAACCATTCTTTTAATGACTTTATAAATTTTATAAACCTACTGTTTATAAAATTCCATTTATAATTTCACCGTTTATAATTCTATAAATTTCATTCAATTTATGAAATTCATTTTCACTTCATTCAACCACTTATAAAAACTCGTTTTATAATTTCAATATTTCAATTTATAAATATCCATTTATAAATCTCTTAATATAATTCAATTTATATTATTCTTTTAAAACGTCTTTAATCTCCTTTATTATTTCACCATTTTGATTCATAAAATAATTAAATTTTATAAATCCTATATTTCAACTTTTCACAATAAATTCTAAAATCCCGATTAAACTATTTTATAAAATCATTAGCATCATATTCTTAAAAATCAGTTTTTAACTAAATTTCCCAAAAATCATAATTTTTATAACTTTAAAAATTATAACGTTTATTTATATAAAATGGATCAATTCCAAAAATATTTTATAACGTATACTTTCAAAAATCACTTAGAAATCATTTTAAAATTCCAAATTTGGTTCAATGATGCTACACACCAAATAGTCAATCACGACAACAACGATATCATATATCGATATGATAATCCATCAAATATCAAAATATCTGAAATCAATAAATACTGTTGAGGAATCCAGTTGGATCCCTCCAACCTGTTTTCCTGCATCCACAAATATTAGCACAATACCAATTTCGCTCCAGTACGAAATTATCGCGGTATATGGGATTTTAAATATTATCCGCTTAATAACGGCGCAATAGGGTCTCATCCGCTAAACAAAAAAATGCGGGGAATCAATAACTCCAATATATACATATGCCAATATATATATATATATATATATATATATATATATATATATATTGCTATTATATATAATACCAATTTCACTGTTTATGAAATATTCGCGGTATATGTTTTTAATAAATAACATCCGCTTACTAACGGCGCATAATGTCTATTTTAACAATCAATAGATAACAATCATCATTCAAACATGCATTCAAATATTTTAAATCTAACTATTTAAAATAAAATCGAAACTGATTCGATTGAGTGAGAAGTTCTCACCTTGATTTTATTTCCGTTTTAGCGATTTATTTCGAATAAAATTAAACGCGCATTTAATTTTACCCAAAATTCTCACTAACTCCAAACGACTCCAATCAAATTTCATCGCGTAGTGCTCGTCCATACGATTCCAACGCAACTGAGTTTGCATTTTTTCGACCTCGTATGAAAAAGTTATTGATTTTACAAGTTTACACGATTTTAAACTAATATAAATTTACAACTTATAATTAAATTTTAAACCTAAATCCTTCATCACCCTTGGATCCAAACCCCCCCCCCCCCCCCTCATCAGGCCCGTCCACCCCATCATCTCCCTCACGTTCACAAACATCTCCAGGCCGCACGAAACAAAATCAAACCCATTAGCAACAATTAGGTTTTCAATTTGCTCCTCCTACACTTGACGAAACCACATCAAACCACCGCCATTCGAACGCCCATTGCAAGAGCTACCTCCACCATGCACCACCTGAAGTTCGGCCTGCTCTACAGCCTCAAAAATGCGTGTGAAATCTGCAGATTTCGGCCCCAATTGCTCCCTCCACGTCGCTCCAAACACGATCACCACCGTATGGATTGAAAGCTCTCGCCTTGCTCTACAATGTTGTAGTTAATCACTTTGCTTGATTGTGAATGGATTGAGAGAGATTAAGGAATGAAAATAGGAGATTTCTGGCCTTCCATTTGAAACTGGCGGCTAGGGTTAGGTTTAGATATATATTTTTTTTATTTATGAGAGGGGTGGTGGTGCTATTTATAGAAGAACGATCGACACTATTCATCCGAGAATTCCGAACTCCGATTTACGCGCCGAAACTGACGTTCCTAGGGTTTATCCTGCGTTCCGGACACAATGGAATAGGTTTCGGAAGCTAATTCGGATATCTGTGCGAGTTATGGCTGTAAACGCTTAATTTAAATTAAACCGATTTAATCGATTTTCTAGGCGTTTTAATTTGTACCGGACAAACGGTAAATCCAATTGACACGAAATTTGAAACCTTACAATAATATCACATTACGGATCCGATGAAACTGGTTTCGTTCAATTCTGAGACTGTTCAAAAATTGACTATTTTCACTAGTCGATTTTAATATTAAAATATTCAATTTTCACAAATTAACTTTTAATTCGATTTTAAAAGTTCTAAAATATCGTTCTAACTTCAATATGATAAAATAAAATTTTACAAATCATTTTCAATCATATTTAACCCAATTTTCAATTATTTCCAAAATTTAACATATTAAATTATCGATTTAATTATCCAATTAAATCCAATAATTCAAATAAAAATTTATTCGACTTATAAATTCACTCATTAATATTTAAAATTAATTAAATATTCAAATTTTAAATTAATAAAAATTCTGGGTCGTTACAATCTTCCCCACTTAAAAGAATTTCGTCCTCGAAATTATAAGTAAGAAAAGTTACAGAATCTATTAACTTTCCATTCCAAAATCAAAGTTTAAGTTTTCAAAATTTTCCAACTTTCTCAAATTTTTTCTAATGCCTTAAATTTCCGGAAAAATTCGCCATAGTCTCCTTTGCGCGGCTCGATCCGAAAAAAAATGACAGTATATATATCACAAATATACATCTCATCAAGTAATGAGGCATCCCGAAGGGAAAAAAGTATAAAAGTACGGTATGTAATCCGAGATATGTACCTTATATTTTATTAGCAAGCATATACGGCTAATATAGCGCGAAAGCGAGCTCCAAATGCGAAGCAAACGCGATCCGCACCTACTAAACACTCAACAAACAACATGAGAATCATGCATTTAGATAATAGTATCAATATACAACATATAGTAACATAATAACTATATATGCCAACATAGCAAATGAAACAAAAGCAATGTACTCAACCATCAACCAACTATCATTCATAACCAATAAATATTCATTCATATTCTCATTAATATTCAATGAAATGGTTTTCAATTTAATCACATTTGATTTATTAACAGTGGATGTTTTTACTAACATTCATTTTCAATTACTTTATATTCACTAATTCATATTCAAGTTGGTTCACTTCCAAATCAAATTCAATTTCATTTAAGATTCACTTAAATTTCAATTACTTTAGCTTTCAATTCTATTAACACTTAATGAATTATATACAATCAACTAATCAATCAAATAACAACCAATGTTTATTAATTACAACCAAATTCCTTTGCTTTCAATTGGTTTAATTAATTGATTTTCATTCAATTATTCAACTTTCAACAACATTAGATTTTAATGAATTATCACTTACATTCATTATTCCATATCAACAAAATTTTACATTTAATTGATTTACGTTCTATCCATTCATTCAGTTCAATTACAAAAGTTGAATTTCATTTATATGACTTAAGTTCACATTTATCACTTCACTTTATTAATTTACTTTGATACCGAAATCAATTTCATTCAATATCACTTAAGTTATATTCTCATTTCTAAAGTAAATTTTTATTTAACTTTAAATTCATTTTTATTTATAACTCATATTCATAAATATATTCATATAGTTTCACTTCTTATATATATAAGTTTATTTCACAATTGTAAATCACTTTAATTATAATTCCATTTTTTATAATTCTTTTACTTATACAATAATTCTTCATTTAGATTATTCAAACAACTAAACAATCAACTTATATACACTTTAATAATTCTGAAAAATTATTCCTTTATATATAAAATATACTTATACAATATTGTGTTGAATTGTTCTATTCAAGTGTTTATAAACCCCTTCGGCATAGTTGTACAGACCGTGCTGACGAAGGTTCATATGCCACTCAATAAACCAATCATCACAATATAAAACAATTTTATATTCACTAACAAATACGCTCTCATAGCTATTATTACACTCAAACTCACTCTAGAGTACTACTGACTCTATCTCTAATGAGCAATACCCAACAGAACCATGGTTGTCGCTTAACCATAAGCTCTGATACCACATTGTCAGGACACGATTCTTCGTCTTTCGAAAATTCAACATCGATACTCACTTTATCGACTGCCGAGCAATCGAACGACGGAAAACCGAACACTGAGGGTTTTAAGAAAAAGAAAAGACAGAAGAAGAGAGAAGAAGATAGAAGATGGAGAGGAAAGAAAATAGAAAATAGAGCGGAACAGAAAACAACAGAACAATAACAGAATCTCACAATTCGCAGCGGAACAACATATAATAAATAAATGAATAATCTTTAAACAAAGAACTATATCAGTTATTACATTACATCACATTTCATTACATCATATCATCAGAGTGTACAACAACATACAACAACAAACAATGCAGCGGAAAAAGAAATACTATATAAACTAGTAATACGCCATGCCATCCAGCTTGCCTCCAGCAATTCCAGAATATCCAGAATATCCTGATAAACCTAACTCTTGACTGCCCGTGTGGAAATTGGTGGGCACCCAGAGTTTAGGAGGGAAAACAATAAACTCCAAGTCAGTCATGTGACTGGTGTGAGAACTCAAAACAGTTTATTTATCTTTAAAATCAAAATAGAGGAATATTTTTAAAGTCAATTCGCAATGCTTTTAAAAATGAGACTACCATAAGACCTCCTGCCACACACACAATGCAAACGCAGACTTGGAGGAGATTTCTCCTTATGATAGTCAAAGATGCTTGATACGCATTAAAATCAAATCAATTTTGATATTATTATTAGTGCATAGTGTATAAAACGATTTTGAAAGTAGAATATAAATCTTAGCCAGCATAGTACCATTATATTATGCCTACTAATAGCTACCATATTAGATGGCAGGTTCTACAACTAAAACCGTACAAGTCACGTATTGTTTCTTTGGATTTCCAATGAATGATCAGGCCAAGGAACTTCCCATTGCCACATGAGAATGCCTCTGGATGGACATCCCCGAGAACCAAACCGGATCTCTACCAACACAAGGCCGGGTTACCCCTAACTGAGTGACAACTGGCCGAATATGCCATCCCCCGGTCCTTTGGGACCTTTTCACCGAGCGCTCGCAATCAATTCACATAATCATAACAAAGTGTTTTCAACATGAGTAAGTATCTGGGCTCCATACCATGATACCACCCTTTTCCAGAAGGAAATGCACACATCCTAAAGGGCGCTACCCCTCATAACCTTGCCGCATCTTTCCTGTTTTGACCATTCACGGGGTGTGAGGCTCGACGAAGTCACGTCCACAAAAACATACTTTATACAAAAGCCATGCTTTGGGTCAACAAATGATCATAGAAATGATCACTAGGATAGACGATCAAATAAACGATCCTATCACAAATAATCAACACAATGATCATTTACAGCAACACTCAGCATGTCACATTACCAAATTGGGAATATATCGCTGATAACTTCAACTCTATAACCTCTGAGCTCGTACGTCTCAGAGAAGGGTGTTATGCTAAAAGAATAAATTCTCCGCCACCAACAGAAATATATTTTAAAGAAATCGGCTTTATATCTCAACTTGTAATGTCAGGCATACAATCCATACAAGTCTGTTCCGGGCTCGAACAAAACCGAAGGCACTTCTTACGAAGCCCTTGCAATCCGGGTATTCACAATCCCGATCGAATTTCCCATCACTTAAGGAATCTCTATACCAGGAGCTACCCAGTGCAGAGACAATCGATAGATCATCCTATCGCTTTCGCAAATACTCGGTCTTCAACACCGATCTTCAATGCAATTCACAACGACGTATCACATATTCGGAATGGGTTATACGACCCCATGGTCCTTTCCCGGTTAACCCGAATAGTGAGCGCTTATTCAAAAATAAGTGTGGCATTCACATTCAAACAAATCACATCAATTACCCATTCAAAGGGAAATATTGATAGTCGGTTATTGAACTATCAATTGATATGCATACATCACCAGATTCAAAATAATTTTCCAAATTATTTATTTTCCAAAATATCTTCACTAGATATATAATTTCAATACTTCAAAAATAAATCAATATTTATTTTTAAACAAATTCTCCTTTTCATTCATAAATTCCATAGTGGATTTATATTTCACAGTATCCATGCATATACGATTTCAATTATCCATTTCAATTTATCTTCAAAAAGATAAATTCTAATTATTTACTTTATATTGGAAAACATTTCCATACTTATTAAATAAGTAATTCACGAATTTTATTTATTTTCAACACTTAGAAAATATTCAATATACTTCAATTGAAATTAAGTATATATTTCATTCTTTAAGGAAATCATCCTCTTAAACATATTTATTTGGGCCAAAACGAATGTTGCGTAAAACATCATTACAACGTCCCAAAATCACTAGTATAGGGATTCGAAATTAAAATAGATATATAAATCCCAATACTATACAAAACATTTCCTTTCGGAAATCATTCACTATAACAACAGTGTTATAGTCCACCATTTCCTTTTATTTCTCGAAAACGTCTATTTCAACAATAAATGTTGAAATCTATGGTTTCGAATCTTAATGCATTTAAAACATCGTTAGTTCGTTTTAATTCTATTTAAAACATCACATTCAAAACAATTTCTTTAACATCTTATTCACTATTCAAAAACGTGAATATACTACGTTAATCAATTTCATCCTTTATTCATTTTATTTCAAAGGATTATTCACAGTTAAAAACGTGAATATAACTCCATTACTAAGTTTCAACAGTTTACTTATCAAAATAAGTTATTTGCGAATTTATAAAACAACGTTTATAAACTCCATTTCTAATTATTTTATAACAACTTCCTTTATAAATCTCCTTTATTAATCTATTCGATTTATAACTCAATTATAAAACAAAGGTTCATATTATAAGTCAAATACTTATAAACGATTATTTTACAAAATCGTTCCTTTGAACTTCATAATTATAAATCTTATAACTTATAAGATTCGATTATTTATCTAAAACCATTCTTTTAATGACTTTATAAATTTTATAAACCTATTGTTTATAAAATTCCATTTATAATTTCACCGTTTATAATTCTATAAATTTCATTCAATTTATGAAATCCATTTTCACTTCATTCAACCACTTATAAAAACTCGTTTTATAATTTCAATATTTCAATTTATAAATATCCATTTATAAATCTCTTAATATAATTCAATTTATATTATTCTTTTAAAACGTCTTTAATCTCCTTTATTATTTCACCATTTTGATTCATAAAATAATTAAATTTTATAAATCCTATATTTCAACTTTTCACAATAAATTCTAAAATCCCGATTAAACTATTTTATAAAATCATTAGCATCATATTCTTAAAAATCGGTTTTAAACTTAATTTCCCAAAAATCATAATTTTTATAACTTTAAAAATTATAACGTTTATTTATATAAAATGGATCAATTCCAAAAATATTTTATAACGTATACTTTCAAAAATCACTTAGAAATCATTTTAAAATTCCAAATTTGGTCCAATGATGCTACACACCAAATAGTCAATCACGACAACAACGATATCATATATCGATATGATAATCCATCAAATATCAAAATATCTGAAATCAATAAATACTGTTGAGGAATCCAGTTGGATCCCTCCAACCTGTTTTCCTGCATCCACAAATATTAGCACAATACCAATTTCGCTCCAATACGAAATTATCGCGGTATATGGGATTTTAAATATTATCCGCTTAATAACGGCGCAATAGGATCTCATCCGCTAAACAAAAAATGCGGGGAATCAATAACTCCAATATATACATATGCCAATATATATATATATATATATATATATATATTGCTATTATATATAATACCAATTTCACTGTTTATGAAATATTCGCGGTATATGTTTTTAATAAATAACATCCGCTTACTAACGGTGCATAATGTCTATTTTAACAATCAATAGATAACAATCATCATTCAAACATGCATTCAAATATTTTAAATCTAACTATTTAAAATAAAATCGAAACTGATTCGATTGAGTGAGAAGTTCTCACCTTGATTTTATTTCCGTTTTAGCGATTTATTTCGAATAAAATTAAACGCGCGTTTAATTTTACCCAAAATTCTCACTAACTCCAAACGACTCCAATCCAATTTCATCGCGTAGTGCTTGTCCATACGATTCCAACGCAACTGAGTTTGCATTTTTTCGACCTCGTATGAAAAAGTTATTGATTTTACAAGTTTACACGATTTTAAACTAATATAAATTTACAACTTATAATTAAATTTTAAACCTAAATCCTTCATCACCCTTGGATCCAAACCCCCCCCCCCCCCCTCCTCATCAGGACCGTCCACCCCATCATCTCCCTCACGTTCACAAACATCTCCAGGCCGCACGAAACAAAATCAAACCCATTAGCAACAATTAGGTTTTCAATTTGCTCCTCCTACACTCGACGAAACCACATCAAACCACCGCCATTCGAACGCCCATTGCAAGAGCTACCTCCACCATGCACCACCTGAAGTTCGGCCTGCTCTACAGCCTCAAAAATGCGTGCGAAATCTGTAGGTTTCGGCCCCAATTGCTCCCTCCACGTCGCTCCAAACACGATCACCACCGTATGGATTGAAAGCTCTCGCCTTGCTCTACAATGTTGTAGTTAATCACTTTGCTTGATTGTGAATGGATTGAGAGAGATTAAGGAATGAAAATAGGAGATTTATGGCCTTCCATTTGAAACTGGCGGCTAGGGTTAGGTTTAGATATATATATATTTTTTTATTTATGAGAGGGGTGGTGGTGCTATTTATAGAAGAACGATCGACACTATTCATCCGAGAATTCCGATCTCCGATTTACGCGCCGAAACTGACGTTCCTAGGGTTTATCCCGCGTTCCGGACACAATGGAACAGGTTTCGGAAGCTAATTCGGACATCTGTGCGAGTTATGGCTGTAAACGCTCAATTTAAATTAAACCGATTTAATCGATTTTCTAGGCGTTTTAATTTGTACCGGACAAACGGTAAATCCAATTGACACGAAATTTGAAACCTTACAATAATATCACATTACGGATCCGATGAAACGGTTTCGTTCAATTCTGAGACTGTTCAAAAATTGACTATTTTCACTAGTCGATTTTAATAAAAATATTCAATTTTCACAAATTAACTTTTAATTCGATTTTAAAAGTTCTAAAATATCGTTCTAACTTCAATATGATAAAATAAAATTTTACAAATCATTTTCAATCATATTTAACCCAATTTTCAATTATTTCCAAAATTTAACATATTAAATTATCGATTTAATTATCCAATTAAATCCAATAATTCAAATAAAAATTTATTCGACTTATAAATTCACTCATTAATATTTAAAATTAATTAAATATTCAAATTTTAAATTAATAAAAATTCTGGGTCGTTACATCAATATTTAATTTGAAACCAATAAAATAAGATAAAGTCTATGTACAAGTTAAAATATATATTCTTTACAAAAGAAAAGCTAAGACAATTCTTATCAACAGCCACAGGGTGAATCTTTTATATGTAGTACCTTTTCTTATCTTTTCTTTTGTATTCCTTTTTTATGAACATAACAACAAACTAAAACTTTACAATATAATCTGGGCCGGCCCAAGGGTAAGGCAAGCAAGACGGCCGTTTAGGACAACTGATCCGGTGGAGGCAACAATTTCGACGGTAGCTTGGTTTTGTATTATAATTAGTAAAGTATGTTTGTACGTAAATGTTTACAATTTAAGTTGTAGCTTAGTGCTTATGTATCTTCTCCATATGTAGGGCAACCCAGGTTCAAGCCTATCTGGATGTCATTTATTTTTGTCTGGGGAAACAGTTGCGTTTGGGCCGGCACTAAATATAATATATAAATAAAATTCTCTTTTAGATTTACAAAGAGAAGCAACATGCTAAACATTGTAATATAATATATATACGCATAATATATAAACAAGGGAAGCACCAAAATATAAACAAACTCATAACTTACATATATATAATATTTAAAGAATAATTGATTAAATCTGGGAACACACAAAAAATAATCTATTATAAAAAAAACTTACATATATAAATAGCTATATAACATATAGAGTGTAAATAGCTAATATATAAACAATATATAACATACATATATATAATGGAGTTTGTGGATGAAGGTGGGATGTGGTGTGCATCAGTTGTAGGTGAGAGAGGGATCTAGCTTCCTTAGAGGAGAAGAGGTGAGTGAGTTGTGATGGGGTAAGACAGGCTATCACTGTGGGGATGTTCAAGGCGGAGGATGTAACTGCCAGAGGAGGTGATGGGTTTGGGAGATGGTCGGTAGACTGGGAAATGATGTCCGAAAACTGTGGTTCGACGTTTGTGTGGAAGTTGCTGCAACAAGTGTGGCAATCGGACAAAGGTCAAGGGAAGTGAATAGTCTTTGCATGCCGACATGGTATGGCTTTCTACAGTTAGATCCATTTACGTAGGGAGGTGGCGCTTTGGCTGTGGGTTCTTGGTGACAAAGGTGAAGAACAAACGGAGACGAGCAGTTTTTGGTGGAGGCGATAAGGAGTGGTGGAGGGTTTGTGGTTACCTGCCCCTTGAGTGGGCTGAGGCGGGTTGCGCGTGTAGAAGGATGATCGACAAATAGAAACATGCAGCTTTCATGCAACAGAGAAGAAGATGCAAGCTTCTCAAACCATTATACGTGACTTAATATATAATTTTCTTCTTTTTTTTAAGTAGGCATAGAATTAAAAAATAAAAAGGGAATGAGTATGTATTACCAGAAAATATATGAACCGATTGGAATAACAAAAGTCAGGTGACTATTAGTTTCCAACAGATGGACCACTGAATGGTCACATGGAAACCAAAAGGCTTAAACGGGTACCGATACGGTTAAATCTTTTCACAGATTTCACCGTGTATCGGACGTCGAAATATACAAATAAATATACTATGGATATCAGCATGGTGAGACGAACAAAATGGTACAAGGATATGAGAGATACGACTATCAAATCAAAATTCAATTTTTCGGTGTCGAAAATGCTGCAAAAACACTGAAAATAAGATAAACGGGGCTAGAGTAGTCCAAATTTGATGAGACAAAATATGATGTTTCACTGAGAAAATGATTTACATTTTTATTACATAAAAATATTCAGTGTTTGGAAATATTTTATTTTCATCAAATTTAATTGAATTAAATTGAAATTGGAAATTACACAGTAGAATTAACATTCATATTTACTAGTGAAAATCTACCATTTGCTATTTTTAAATAGATGTATTCCAAGTATCAAATTTTCATTGCTAAATTTTATAATTAGATTTCAAGCAAAATTTCAGTTAATTACATTACAAAACCGTTAAAATTTCCAGGTCATTGCAGAAAATCAAATTATTTGATACCTATCAAAATACTTATTCAATCGGGATGCTTATAAAATGATACATTTGTATTACTTCCTGGATTATATCCAAAGACTCACAAACCCAATATCGCTTCCACTGACTTCGAGACATTTTTGGTTAATATGTGTAAACGGTTTACTCTAAATCATTATCTAGAATTTTCTGATTCAATACATTAGTACCAAAAGTAGGTCTTATCGAGCGATAATTTTGTGAGTAAATCTGAATTAACTTGAGCATGTTGAAAACCGAATCTGTTATGCTAATTTTAATAATTAAATTTGCAATATTATTCTTATCAAAATTTCTTATTTAATTCCAACCACATTAGTCTTTTCAATAAAAACACAATCTTGGTTGATGGACCATATTTCGACAGCGTACATGGAATTCTTTCAGATCTGTGCATTAAATCATATAGAGTCAACAATCTTAATGGTTTAATTGAACAACCGAGGGTAATGTATATTTTCAACATTAATAAGAAACTCATAGTTTCTCTTCGATATACGAGAGTACTTATTAGACATTCTAATGCAATGTGTTCATTTAGGTTAGTTAGTTTCAAGTCTTCCCATATAATTTGTTCTATATATGGATCAAATCCAATTCAATTTAACTATCAAAAAATTCTCAAAGAAATTCCTTCACAGTGAAGTTGATATATCTTGAAACAACAATTATTTCTTAGTGCAAATAGAATAGGGATTCATAAACGCTTTATGAACCTTTTTATTTATAAAACTGATTTTAGTTTGCAAAAATTATGTTCAAAACATAAATATGTCATTTGATGACAGACCTTTCCAAAAACTTTTTGGAGATTCATACAAGATCCCTTATGAACAATTATTACGTGCAATCTTTCGACTCGCATAAGCTGCCAACTTCTTGGCCTAGGATATGTTGGGATTTCTTACAAACCCTTATCTTATATGATTTTGTAAAACGTTGTTTAGATGAAATAATATCAATCTTGTGTACTAATCTTAGTTACATGACCTTATAGAAAGAAACTTACTCGACTTCACTTACAATTAATCGTAAATTGTCCAACAATGTCTGGTTACTCCTTATCGATGCATCATTATGTATCACATGGCCGAGTGACTTTTGAGATTGAATATATATATTCATTTTTAGGTACATTTGGAACACTTTCCAATATACTTACTTATTCGACCAAATCAAATCATTTTATTCTATTGCATGTTATTTTATTTACTTTCTTATATATCTTATGATTTTATCATGAACTTACTACAGGTGTATCTTATACACATGTTCATATTGGTAATAAATAATCGATGAATATAACAAAGTATATGGAACCCTTTTGGTATTAATAGACTTGTGATTGCATACATCAATATATATAAATTCAAAGAGTTCATCAACTTTTATGATGCTCCCACTGAATGGGTGCATAGCCATTAATTGTTTGAGATATAATAACGTGTATCATATGGTTCATAATCATATGATAAAATTATTTCTCAAAACTATGGATTAGTCTATAATTCCAAAACAAGTGTAAATAATATTAAATACATATGTATTTTTGTTTCATCACTTTTACTATGAAAATAAATTCCATAATGTAGTTCTATTTCCATAATGAATATTCATAATATTCATATTCTAGTTTTCAGTCAATACCAAAAATAAACATTATTTCACAAATAATGTTCTATACATTTTACAAAAACAATTTCTGTAATTTGATGCGATCATTAGGTGCTATATGGCATGCTTCCACTATTACTACCATTATTATAATTGTTACTAAATTTAGAGGTCCACCATTCACTTTATAGTGTTAATATAGTTTAATTTCATATGCTGCAACTAGTTTATAGTGGAGAGTTCTTTGATCAAATGTCTTGAACACAAAGAAATAGATGTTATAGAAAACAATTTTCTATATGAAAATACATTTCGGAATAAAAATTATATTTCATATTCCAATATTAGGTATCAATTATTATTACAATTCTTGTTCCCAATGTTTTTCTATGAAGCAGAAGTGATTATTCATTCTCTTCATTCCAACTTTACCTTAAACATCTATTCTTATACATTCGTCTTTCTTTCAAATGGTCAAACTATTCAAAAAAAAACCTTACTATAATATCATAACAAACCTTTTACAAAAGCGCATTTGATTATTCTAAACATTTAAGAAATCAAATATATTGCACTTTATGTAAACCGATCAAGATGACATTTCAACGATTGATTTCTTAGATGTATATCGTAGTTTATGGTCTTTTGTTACATTAACACAATATGGTCTTTTTGAAATCATTCAATTTGAATATAGGATCTTAAAGTACTATTTATTGGCTTACTTCGAATAAACTAACTTCATCGAAATATTTTATCCCACAAACTATGACTGTTCACCATATAACATTTATATATGAAAGTACATGTATCAAATATCCATAGACTTGAATTGCATTTAGAGTTCAAAAACTCATAAAATGCAATAACCATCTAAACCAAATAAACAAATAAGTGACCAACGTACGAATGTATTAAGTAGTTAAAATTAGGCACTAGCATGGATATAGAAACATTATATAACATGCAATTAGAATTATTAGTAAGTATATATTATATTTCTATTTGTCAACTTTCGATTCAATTTTTTTATTTATGTTATTGATAAACATTTTATCAACCATATTAAATGCACAAATTTATCATTGTGGATAATTATAGCATTATATCGCATATGTTCTTACAATATTAGAAATGTTAAATGTTACCATTTCATTTTTCTAATAAGGCTCCCACTAGTCTTTTATGTTTCTCCAAACCCTAAGATGAAACATAGAAGTTTGACAACTTCATTAGTGGGTGTTAGGACTCGTTTGTTTTGGTATTCTGACCTTGAGTTTGTTCAACAAGTCATAGCCCCACAAACAATGGATAACTCCTTATCAGTTGTATCACATGCAACTCCTAACCTATTTTTCCTTGTTTAAATCTCATTTCAACCTTGAGTTTGCTCAACAAATCGAAAGAGATTATTCACTCATACCTACCATATCGTGTTGGTCTAAGTATAGTATATGTATCTTGAGTTTGCTCAACAAATACATATAGTTGTCTTATCACATATGTATGATATATTAATAATACTACGCATAACATCCATAGCTTGAGTTTGCTCACTAACTAAGGAGTATGTAAGTAATTTATTAATATATATGGTAGAGAACAACATTATATTGAAGATTTATAATCTTCAATATATATATCAAGTGATATCGACTTATGGAATAATATATTTCTTATGGAACACCCCAGCGATTCAAGCGTCAGACACATCAGAAATCACGGAATATATACATTTACATATGTATTTATTTCTCAAGTCTATTTAGGTTTGTTTAATGTTCCACATTTAATTTATGCATATATCATATAAGTTTTATTTTTATATAACATTTATAGTTCATATCACTTATATGATAGTCTTACGTATAATATATCATTAGTTAAATCTTATCTAATTAATTTTAATCAGTTAACTCTTTAATTAATTTTAAATTAATATTCCAATATAACATTTATATTGGACATATCTACTGTAACACTTATAGTGTATACTGTAACTTTATAGTGTAACATACATATATCATATATATATATATATATATATATATTATTTGATTAATTAATCTTTAATTAATTTATTCACTTAAACAATTTTTATTAAAATTTATCAATTTCAAAATTTATCTTGTATACATATATGTATACTTATGTTATCTTAAACATTTTAAAATGACATAACATATATCAACATATATAATACATTCATATATGAATTAATTAATTAACATATTTAATTAATTTATTTTATAATCTTATTAATAAATTTAAATTTTGAAATTATTATATAAATATTTTCAAACATTTTGAAAATATCATTATCCTTTCAAACATTTTGAAAACTTATGTTATGTTATATGTTTTTAAAATAGACTGTTTTATTTCAAATTTTACTATTAGATTTAAAATCTTTAACATTAATTTTCAAAATGATTTTGAAAATTAAACCCCATGGCCCAAATTAAGTTGACTCGTTACTATTAGGAGCAACCATTGCGCTCACTTGACCTTTCGAGCCAGGTCGGTAACCAGGCAAGACAAGGTACTTGATTGCCCAATTCCAATCCTTGATATTATCTTTCTAGACACCATACTAAGTGGGCAAGCTTAACAGGTTAGCCCTAACATGAATAACTTAGACCGCATGTGCTATTGGGCTCTGGTACCATTGTTGGAAATGGGCCAGCCCACGGCGGTAATGGTGGGTGTATTTTAATTTTTTATCCTATTGGATCTTTATTGGGCCTATGATGTATAATTCTAAATGAACAATTCTAAATTTGTTTTAAATAAAATCATGTATTTTATTCAAATATTTTGTAATGTAAAGTTAATTTGAATGATTAAATTTATATATATATACATGTATCATATGCATATACATATGTGTGTGCATGTGTAACATAATAATCCATGATGGGTATAACATGCCTGTATATAAGTGTTGTGATTTACATTGCAACGGACACATTAGCTCATTTCGTATGTATTGTATGTTGTCTAAATATGTGCATAAATCTATAATCCAAAGTATATTTATATAAATACGTATACATATATTCAAAATATATTTTATAACTAAAAGTCTCAAAATTAAATATATATATATATATATACACACACATATATATAATTTAAAACATTTGCACTAATATATATACATAATTAACATATAACCTTATACATACATATATATATATATATAATAATTAAAATTATATATATGTATATATGTATGTATAAGGTTAAATAAAATGTATACATATGAATAATTAATTACATTCAAATACTTAAAATATAAATATAGACATATATATTTTAAAATTATTTCCACATCTAAATTGGCGTAACAAACATAAAATAATAATTTTATAATTTTATCATTATTATTATTATTATTATTATTATTATATATGATAAATAGTTCTGATCATGGTAATTAAAAATATTAGCAATAAATATTAAAAAATCAAAATTTAAAACTTAAAGAAATTTAGGATCATAAAATAAAGGTTCAATTTTTTTCATTATTTTTAGAGATAAAATATTATTTTAATAAATAAAATAAATATTCAGCCGAAGTAATTTAATTATTAAAAATATTAAGTTTTAACAAAAAAAATTGAAATTACTTCCATGAGTTACAGCATAGATGTACTAATTTTCAAAAATATAAAATCGAATTTTGAGTGTAATAATTATTTTAGATATAATAAAAAATTCAAATAATCAATAAAAGATAATTTAAAATTATTTACATGTATAAAAAAATTATTTTTGAATTTTATAATTCATATTATATATGAATAGATGTAGGGAAAAATTATAAGCTGTTTATACATTATAAATATACATATATGTAATTATATGTTTAAATTATAAATTAATCCTTATTTAAATTAATATATGAATACACCTAAAATAATTAATAATGATAAAATTTGATTTTTACATACAATTAGATTTGTTTATACATAAATTATAACACGTAATAATATAACCATGCACATAATCGAACTAATTTGTGTCAACTACATATACCTGCAAATATCTCACCTAACTAGATATACAACATTAATAAATATACAGATATAAGATTAACCAGTATTAAATCATAAAATATAATATGATTACTATAATATATAAATAAAATACCAATTGGTGATGCCTTTGAGTCCACTTGACTCAATGAATTCCCTTCCTTAATTATGCTCGATCCGTAAGATTACAAGTCTGGAATCGTCGACCTTTTTTTATCAAATAACGCTTTTACTTAACTTGAGTTGATTTGAGATTTTTAGAACTGATACGGGGATTAATTTCGACCAGCAAACTTGATATTATAGTAGCAAAAAGTTGTTTTTGATCAAGGGTTTAGATATCAATATATATATATAGCCTAGTGCAAGAGAGATATTAGGACAATCTTATTATCTATTCTCTCTCAATCTTAGCCATCCATATGTAGGTCTAATCCTAAGTTTTAGCCTCCTCTAATAACTTATCAAAACTGAAATTTGCAACCCTAATGATAAAATTTAATTTTTGCGGATAATTAGATTTGTTTATACATAAATTATAACACGTAATAATATAACCATGCACATAACCGAACTAATTTGTGTCAACTATATATACCTACGAATGTCTCACCTAACTAGATATACAACATTAATAAATAAACAGATATAAGATTAACCAGTATTAGATCATAAAATATAATATGATTACTATAATATATAAATAAAATACCAATTGGTGATGCCTTTGAGTCCACTTGAATCAATGAATTCCCTTCCTTAATTATGCTCGATTCGTCAGATTACAAGTCTGGAATCGTCGACCTTTTTTTATGAAATAACGCTTTTACTTAACTTGAGTTGATTTGAGATTTTTAGAACTGATATGGGGATTAATTTCGGCCAGCAAACTTGATAATTATAGTAGCAAAAAGTTGTTTTTGATCAAGGGTTTAAATATCAATATATATAGCCTAGTACAAGAGAGATATTAGGACAATCTTATTATCTATTCTCTCTTAATCTTAGCCATCCATATGTAGGTCTAATACTAAGTTTTAGCCTCCTCTAATAACTTGTCAAAACTTAAATTTGCAACCCTAATGATGGGCTCTAAACCAATTTCAGCCCAAGCCAAAATGTTATGCAATTAAATATAATTTAATCGCTTATCGATATCGTATATTGATTGATACATTTATAACTATTATAAGTATATAATAATTTTTATTTCTCAAACCATATTCAAATTTTATAATTAATATTTCATAAATATTAATTTATTTATAACAATTAGAAACTAATTAAATCATTCGGTCTTAAAGAAATTCATCATTTCGGTTGTGTAACTCTTAGGGGTAAAATTGGTCAGCAATTAACACCGAACTATTCCAATGTTAACGTTCACACGTCACTTAGCTAGTGGTGTGACATTATGGACAAATTTATCGCTTACTCATTTTTAGTAAAATCCAATTTTAGTTTAATAAGCGTTCCCCGGTTGTGACAATTGTTTACACCAATTCTCTTCGTCAAAACTATATCACTTTGGAATTATGGAATTTGGTGATGGTAAAAATTACAACCTCATCCACATTCAACTTCATAGTCCAAATACAAAGTCCTTGGTTAAATAATTACAATTATTGTTAACCGAAATGCTCTAGCCAAAGACTTTGACTTTGAGTTGACTTAAGTTTACAGTGATACTAACCTCGTATAACTGAGGAGACGAATCCTCTCTTAAATAGTATTTCACTTCCAATACCTCCACTCGACCCAACTATAGTCACTCGATAGACGCCATGTCATGAATTGGCTATAATCAAAGCGAAGTTTTAATATTGAAGATCCACGGTATTCTCAAGTTGAGAGAACTGTTTAAATCAGTCACATCGATATTTTATGTTTGACCTTAGTTATATTAACCTACAGAAAACTATCGAGTGGGTCGCTCCATAGTTATCCAATAACTATTAGTACGTAACCCCTAGGTGCCCCCAGCAGTCATGTGTAATACACTGTTCAACATTTGGAGAGCGTTGCGTACTCCAGTCTCAACGGATACATCGATATCCAGTCTCGATGCATCTTAACTAGGAACATTTAAAATGGTTTATTTGTTTCATTGTGATAAATTACTCATGGTTACAACACTTTATAAAACTATCACAAAATATACCATTTATGGATTTTTCTATTAAATATACTTTTAATTAAGTTAATTAATTAATATAATCACATTATATCAAGTATATAATAGGAAGAAAATACCTTTTATTCGAACAAGATTGGTTAACGAGTTAGATATATGTAGTAAATTACATAATTTCTCCTAAGGCGTACCCCTAACTCTATCAACCGGTTGTTAATGTACAACGTGTGCGGTCATGTTTCATCCTAGTCAGTTTATACTACCACCTAAGCTCCAAAGGCTTAGAGTTGATCAATGAATGGTTGATTCACATTTATCTTGTTTCTCGCTCGTGCCCCCAAGTCTAGGGCATACATCGATAAGTGGGAAGGCAAGTCATGTCCACTTTAGCTTTATAATCTTTCATGTTGAATCGTGAGATCATACTAGTTGATGGAAGGCAGAGTTTCGCGTATCTTGGATCATATTCTGGTTTTTCCTTCTAGGGGGATACTTTGATACTCCGTTAGATTTTGGGCATGAATTGGGTACTAGATGGTCAATTACCTCCACTTTCGATGCAAATGTCGCCAAACTCTAGGCAGGACCTAAAGAATAGATGGTCAAGTCACATCCAATCAATGATTGATGCTCTCCTTATCAAACAAAGGGAAAGGATCAGTGTGCGAATGGTCGAGTCACATCTGAGTCGGATCATGGTAAGAGTCAACGAACGAACGATCACATTGCATTTATTCGGAGCTGGACGGCCAGTCATGCCCATTATATTCTCCCGTTAGATCTAGGGATTGAGTCGTCTCAGGTGCAGTCGGGTCATGCTCATCCGGTTTCATACCACTCCTGACAGATCGAAGGAGGGTGTTGGAGAATTAATGATCAAGTCACACTCATTCATGGTTTATTCTCCAATTCACATTCTGGTGATCGGAGTTTTTTAGAGGCTATTCAAGTCACATCCGCTTGTGTTTGGTATGGATCAATATTGACCGTTGACCCAACGGCATGATATAGTTGGTCGCCCGTAACTTCGGACGTTGTTTCGATTGGTTTTGTATTAAGCCTCCGTGCAATCATTGCCTTAAGTCGTGTAGAATACCAAGCCAAAGCTATAATGAGTTGCCATAGTAAGCTTTCGGTCATTTTTACTCCTGCCCCAGGTATTGAGTTAGCGGAGATAATTTATGAATGGTCGAATTCCATCCATAGAGAGTTTATACTCCTCCTGTCGAGTTCGGGTCAGAATTTATGGAATAGTGAGTGGTCGAACCACACTCATCTATCTAATAATACTTGTATCTATGCTCTAGGAATAAGAGTTTATTAGCGGGTGATCGAATCACACCCAACTTGTGTTTATATTCCAGTCCACACTCTGGGGAATTAGAGTTATTTCAGAAAATGGTTGAACCGAATTTTCCTTAGTCATTTCTTCTACCCCCAAGTCAGGTGCAGAAGTCGAAGAGTGGTCGGTCGTATCACGTTTACTCTAACTTAGAATTCTTCACGTCGAATAATGGGAACGAGCTAATTAGCAAATAGTCAAATCACATCCTTTCTTTGTTTTATACTCAGTTTGTTGGTTTTTAGGGGAGAGTTAATGGATGAACGGTCGAACCACGTCCATTTTCCACATATACTCTTATCTGTGCTCTGGACCAAAGGTTCTTGACGGGCGATTACTTGCACCCATTTGGTGTTTATACTCCCATCCATACTTCGAGGACAAGAGTTCGTTGATGGATGGTCAGTCGCACCTAATTGGTGTTTATACTCTAGTCTACGCTCTAGGGACCAGATTCGGTCGGTAGAAGGTCGAACAGCGTCCATTTTTTGTGTTTATATACTGGACCACGCTCGCAGACTAGAGTTTTATGATGGATGGTGGGTCACACCTATTTTTCATTTATTCTCCACCTGTTAGGTCTAGCTAAGAGTTGTCAAATGAATAGTTGAGGCATGTACGTTCGTGAGAAGGAATTCTACGCCCAGTTTTGTGGATAAAAGTTGGTGAGTGGACGGTTGATTCACGTCTACTTGGTGATTAAGTGATGGATGGTTAGACTACAACCATGGTCCATGCTTAGGTTGGACGGTCAGGTCTCGTCCAAGTTTCTTCATATGCCTCTTGGCAAGTCAAAGGAGAGAGTTGTTAGGTGGACTGTCAACTCACATCCACCTCATGTTACAGTCGTGTCCTCATGTCAAAGGTGGTGGTTGATGAGTAGATGGTTAATCATGGATAATTTAAGCAGAGCTCCTAGATTACAACATGTGTCTGGGGAAAATGTTAATGTATAGACAATCGAATCACGTCCACTTTTGTTGGACCTCGGGCTTGTTGAGCTTCGATAGAGGAACAAGTATATTGGATAACTTCAAATATGAACTATAGAATGGATGGTCGGATTGCATCCACTCGTAGTCTTTCTCCAGTCTTCTAGTTAAGCGCGGAGGTTGATGAGTGGGTGGTCAGTTGTGTTCACTTTGTATTGGACTCTGACCTTGTCGGGCTCTGAGTAAGGCATAGATGTTCTATCAGAATTGAAGTATAGAGTAGAAAGTGGATGGTCGAGTGACACCCACTTTCCATTTCGAGTCTTTGCCTCCAGGTCAGGGGCATATGTTAGCTGATACGCGATTTAATCACGCCCGTCTTAATGATCCTCCAAAGGTTCGATCATGGTCCGTGGAGCTTGGCTAGTGCCCAACTCTAAGTACTTTGTCACCTGCATCATTTGTAAGTTGTTTAGTTTAAGTTGGTCATAGTTTACAACATAATTGAAATTGAAATAAATCTTATTGATAAGTGCAGTAGCATCATATGCTCGCTATTCCACTTTGCCCTTGCCTTTCTCCGTTGGAAGTCGACCATAGGTGGTCTAGTTGGTTATCAGATTCTTTATTAATCGGATGGTCACTGCCCACCATTCTAGGGGCTTGCACTTATTATTGAAGCTTTCCTTTTTGGATCTGTAACCGCTAGTGTTATTACTATATGTGTCTTGAAACATACAGCATTTCCATGATTTCTTCTATGTTTCGATGGACTCCCTCGAGGCTAGTTTCCAGTACTGCTTTGAGTCGTGAGTCTCTAAGTAGATGTTTCCGATTGAATCGTTCAAAGGAGTATATGATTCAAAGTTTAGGATTTTGGGTTGTCTCCAATAATTTGAGTGCTAATTTAGGGCACCGTCGTTACTCTCATATTGAACCTCTCTGGTCATCGGGCCTGCATTGTTTCCTATCAGTGTTAGTCATATATCCTCCTTGCGTAAGCACTGATTTTATTTGTAATAGAAGCGATCCAAGGTTGTAGGAGGCATTCCAGCTAACCAACCCCTGGATTTGACTTGGGATCGATTCCCATTACCAATGCCATCGGTTTAATATCCTCATAAGGAGTGTTAACTTCAATGACGGTGACGTTAAATTCATGCAAGAAGTTTTTGAGTGACTTGCATGTTATTCAGAATAAGTTGGATAATAAGATTGCATTCTTGTATACTTCTCATAGAATGACTTCAGTAAACGAGTTTTGATTGGGGGAGATGCTCATATTGTCTTCAGTTTGGTCTTGGTTCTCTTTTAGAAGCCGTTGTACCATAGCTGCCAAGTTAGGCGTTTGAAAGTTGGTAAGTTGATAGCAGTCGCAATCTACCCTGGGAGCTTGACTTAGTAACCGATCCTAGTTTGTGTCATATCACCTTGGTTCTTTAGCCTTTGGGAGGAGCTTTTGAGTAGTAGTTCCTTATCCATTCCTTGGCTACAATTCAGTAGCTAGTGCTTGATCCTATGCCCTAGTCAGTCATAGGACGTAAGGGAAGTAGATAGAATGCACTATCTTTAAGTTGAGTTCTGAATCTAGAATGTTGGCCACTACGTTGTGGCACGGTCTAAGTTGAGTTTCGAATCCATAATTCATACCATATCCATATTTTTTTATTTCACAATCGATGCTTTATTTTTATTTGTAGGCCAATCCCTTTAAATTGCACATCGGTCCCTTCCTCTTTCTCTTTGTCGATCCCTACATTCTACACTTTGCCCATCCTTGCTTATGAAGAGAAGTGTTCAAGAATGGGATCGATTATGGCATGGGGAAATGTACAGATCTGGGATCAGTGGTATAAGGATCGGTAGTATAGGGATTAGTGGTATAGGGATCAGTTGTAGTTGAGTGTGGTGCAGGGATCAGTAGAACAAGGGTTCAGTTCTAGATGAATGAGGCATATGGATCGGTTGTAGATGGACCGATGACATGCCCAATCCCTTGGTGATCGATATTGATGTTTTATTAGAGGTATCGGTCATACAGAGTATGGAGGGATCGGTCATATGGAGTACGAAGAGATTGGTAGTGAATAAGTACTTTGACAGAAGGATCGATTATTTCTCCTATTATAGTTGAAATATACAAGATATGAAATATGTAGTTAGACATGCTGGTATTCTTTGTGCAGGTTGTAGAAGGGATCAGGTATGATCCTTCGTCACAAGCAGTTTCTTGAATTGTGCTTGAATGCAATCAACTTGAGCATCTTTTTGCCAAATGAACACGAACACATGAACAACTTCGAACAAGAACACTAGCATCATCATTTTCTTCAACAATATGGGAAGTAGACCCGGTCGCTCCGATAATGGCTCATGGTCTCCTTATACATCTCTTTCAATTCTAAGTAGAATAGGAAACTTGTTGGTAGAAAGTTGGATCTATCTCATGAATATGGGAATCCACATGTAGATCATGAGATCTAATCAAGCTGATAATTCAACTCTCAATGTAAGTACTAAAATTTTGACTCCAAAAATAGGCATCAATACCAAGTAGATTCTAGTAGATATTAAATGAAGAATGAAATTAAAATAGAGCAAAAATGATAAATGAACACATAGATTTTTATAGTGGTTCAGATCTTGGCCTACGTCCACTTCGTATTTTTATTGACCTCGCACTATGTTATGATTACAAGAATGTTTGAACAAGCTAGGATCCATTTGTACAGGAATGAAGAATAAAAATGGAAGAGCCTTGGTAGTCGAAAGATTGATCCATTTTTCGATGTCATGCTTGTTGTATTTATAAAGGAAGATGTGAATGGATTGGCCTGAAATTTCGGAAGAAGAACCTCCGGGCCTAAATGAGGCCACAAAAGAATATTGAGGCCCATTGGAGCCCATAATAGGGATCAGTCTCGATTCCTATTTCGGTGTCCAAATGGGTGCAATCCCTCTATGGGATTCCCCATGATGTTAGTTACTTGCCCTTCCAATTCTATGCCATTTTGACTTACAGTTTGTAAGAATTGTGTTTTATGTAAAGTGGAGTTGCATGTATTCTGATTTTAGCTGATCCCTTTGGAGGGACAGGGGTCGATCCCTCCAATATGTCCCATGTGATGCGTGATCTCTATGGAGTGTTCACATGTTGTAGTAAGCTTTTGCTCCAAGTGTCATGTCAATTAGATGAGTAGAACTTGAGTTATTGCTCGATCCTTGGTGCAATATGAACAGCCCCCTGATTCTTGCGGTTCCCTATTGTGGGAGGAGGGCCGATCCCTTTCTCTTCATCCTTTTAAGGTGCGATCCTTAAGGTCGGCTCTCTAGGGTCCCCGCATCTTGATCCAAAAAATTTATATGCATTGAACTTATGGATCTTGAGATATTGATTATTTTCCATTGACTTGCACTTGCTTGGCTGAAATATGTCGATCCCTTCTGTTCGATCTCTTTTATACCGATCCCTTTTATACCATCCCTTTTATATGATCCCTTTTATACCGATCCCTTTCTTAGGTGAAGTAATTTTCCCATAACTTCAATATACAAACTATAAAATGTCTTGAGATTTGAAATATAGCTTCATGGGGCCTTCCTCGTCACTCTATACTGACAAAAATTGAGGATATGTACCAATCTCCTAGGCAAAGGGATAGGCACCAATCTCCTACCTAGGGAAGGTACTAATCCGTACTTACAATATTCTGGAGATTCTATCTCTTGATCTCGATTGATCACTTCGCATCAGTGCCTGCACTTGATTTCTAGATCTCACAATCATCGTTCTATACTATTAGCCTTGATGATAGCCAAGTCTAACTTGTCCAGTCAATTTGGATATAGCCTGGTCAAAATGTCAAATAACAGTGTAAATCACAACAATAATAGGTATATAATCACAATCACTAAGGCACGTTCACTAATTGTGTAGGATTTCTCCGTAGATCTCTTCGAGGAAGCCAAATCCAAACTACTGCATAAGGATTAGAGATATCCTTTCGAAGTATCATACATCTCTAGTGAATGTACCATAGGATATCTATAGTTTGTCTTGCTAAGACCTGATGCATCACTCTTGCATGCATATCCCAATAAGTATCTTCAGAAATGGAGTCGTATGCACCCTATAGATTTGCCAACCCAACTGGTTATGTCTTCTATCTCTGGTTTTAGTCATACCCGCTAATGAGGCTACGTCCGACATTCCAGCCCATGAGCCACCACCCGAACAGATCTTCCACATGAGCTTCAAATAGAATAGATCTCGGAACCACGCATGAAGTCCATATCTCAATAGATCTCGAAACCACAAATGGATTCCTCAACAGATCCTAGAATCACTCATGGATTCCCATACCTTAAGAGGTCTTGGAATCACACATAGATTCCCGTGTCGTGAATAAATCACGAACAACTATATGTGTTCTAGCATCTTAAACAGATCTCAAATCTCCACATATATTCTAGCATCACGAACCAATCACGAACAAATCACAAAGCCATAGTGAAGAAATCACAAACTTATTCCAAATCATAGAACATGTATATGGTTTTAGAATGGTTATGGTTTTAGATAATCTCACATAAGTACACTCCCTCGCTTACTGGATGCTCCAAAACCAATCGATCGATTTCCTTGGAATTTCAACCTAGGTTCTGTGGGAAATAAACAGACATACATAAGCGAAGATTACTTCCTGTCCATTTAAGTAGATGGATTTCCTTACCATTGTCCTAGAATAGCAAAACAAGTTTGCACGTACAGTATAGTATCACTGAAGATAACTGTACCATATAATCCTTGTGTTTATTCTAGATATTTCCAAATCATATTTGGTCAAATAAAATAACAATAAAGATAATCATATACGGGAAACTAGTTCTCGTATACTATCCATAAGCAAGTAACACACAAAGCACGATCAAAACACAAGCATAAACAAGTCGTATAAACAACTTCTAATCCCCTTTTTAATTAATCTTCCTTTATTAATAAAAACCTCTTTTGTTTGTAAAACTCATTTTTACACAATAAACTCTTTTGTAAATGAAACTCCATTTGTTAATTAAACTCCGCTATTTAATTAAAAGAGGTTTTTAGGCACAAGGAAGAAGTTGCAAAAAAGTTTAGTCTCAGGGACAGTAAGTTTGTTTTTTGGTCTGAAGGACACTTTATAGTGTAAATCACAGAATGATAGTTGCAACTATCATTTTCTGTTTATACTATAAAATGTCCTTCAGACTAAAAAACAAACTTGCTGTCCTTGAGACTAAATTTTTTTGGAACTTTTTCCCTGTGCTTTTCCTGTAATTAAAACATCACTATTTATTTTCAACACATTTCAACACTTCCCAAAAGTATTCATATACTTATCTCAACTGTATAAATATATTCACAAATCAATTTCAAAAGGCTTAAGTCAAATGTTACTCAAACACTATCACTATAAACCAAAAATCATTTACATATGATGAACTTCAAAAGGATCCATTTGCATTCACAGTTTGGTCAAAATGGGTTAAAGGCAGATGCTATTAAAACATTGCCACAACAAAACCAAAACTAGTTCATGCTTACTATTCTCTTTAAAATTCCATTATTAAAGATCAAAATATTTTACGTACTCATTTAACAATATTTTAACACTTTAAAATATTATCCAATGGTTTCAAAACATATGTTACTAAAACATTGTTTACAACAAACCCTAAAACGCTTTACTATCTCGTTATCTTTAAAACCCCATTTTAAAGATCTAATTACTTTTCAAAAGTATAGTTAACTGGGTTAAAACAAATGTTGCATAAATGTCGATACAATAACCCAAAATCACTTTGGTACTTGTCTTTTACTTTAAAATATCCGTTTAAAGTTCTAGGTACTTCTCCATTTTATTAAACAAGATAACGTACCTTTTTAATCAACTTATAAACAATCCATTATAACATAAGTGTTGTAATCCCAAAACTCCTTTTAAATCCCCTTACAAGATATTGAACTTCCTTTTTCTAGGTTCTATATATACACACATATATATTAAAATACCTTTAAAAAGGTATATATATATACACATATATCAATTTATTTGTAAAACTAAAATAATTAATAAAATACTATAAACCATTTGTAAAATATTATAATAAAAAAGCCTTTCAGTTATTTAATTAAATCTTTAACAATTTCTAAAACCATATGTATACTAAAAATAAGCTTTTAAAATACTTATACATATTTTAAACCATTTATTAAAACACCAATTAAAATCTGTTTTGTAGTTTAAAACCATTCTTATAAATCCATAAATGATTTTCAACAATATATTTAAACCTTATTACTTTCCAAATATGTATGCTAACAGTACTTATTAACAATACGAAGAAACCTTAGGATGTCTTTCAAAGTTAACTTTAAAATTGCAGATCACAATGATTTTAAAGTGCATCCATCAAGGCCGTTTTGCTTCTAATATTTTCCATTTCCAAATTTCACAAATGCCCAAGGCAGTTCCTTTATGCCAAACACACCCGAAGTGTGTAGAAAAATCTAACACACATAAACACACACACAGATACACACACACACACACACATATATATATATATTTGCACAATTTACCCAATTTATCCAATTTAACACATGTCAAAATATCAAGGATTTCAAAGCACATTTTTAACAATTATATCGTTTCTAAGATTCATAATAAGCTGTTACTTTTCATAAAGTAATATCAAGCATGTGAACAAGTAGCCTGAGCCATAATGCATATTTTATAGAATTAAAAGGAGATTGTACTCCAGTATAATGTTATCACTTATTTTACAAAACAGGGCGGGGTCCAAAAGTAATAACTTGTAGTCCATTATATAGTATATATTATTAATACAACGACAATTATGTACATAATAATTGTACAATCAACTAATGAGTAAAACTCACCCAAGTTCCAATCAACGACGTTAGATTTTGACTAAAATTCCCATAAGCTTCCGACTTGTTGAAATCAACTCAAGTCGTAGAGAATCCAGATACGAGTGCAATGGCAAAAATGATGCCTCAATTGGACCTTATACACAAAAGTCAGAGATTTTATAAGATTTTGAATTAGAAAATATAATTAATTAAGCTAACTAGATTGACTAATTAATTACCTTCATAAACACTTCCTCTTCATCTCCCTCATTCTTTAATTCCTGCCTCACGCACGCATGAACGCTGGCACCTAAATCATATAACTCTCTACCTCGATTTCTTGCTCAATTCTCAACGATTCAATGAACTGATTCCTCCAATGCATTGCACAACCCATGCCCTGGTCACCTCCACTTCCAAATTGTAAATCAAAAAGTGACCGTATGATCCTCACTGCCCTGGGCATTTCAATCACCCACTCTCAATTAGAGTTCCTTTATCCCATGCCAAACTTCTCGCCGCATCACCATGAGTTTAACGACCATCATGATTTCGTCATCCCACCTTTAAATCGAAACACGGATTTTTACTGGCACCATCGTCCCCAATATGCCATGACCATCCACTGGTAACTGTACCTCACCAATCCATATCCATAAACTCGCCTTTACTCCAAAAAGTAAATGGCATTAATGCTGTAACGACCCGCTATTTTGGACAATTCAAATCGACCATAAAAGTATACATATCCGACTTGAATAATTCATAATACCTAATTGTTAATTAAAATTTGGCAAAACTTAAAATATACAGTAAATAAATCATTTTTATATGAATCAATTTCTTATAATTTTTCAAAATTTCAAAACCTTTCAAAACCTTTTTTAATAGAATAACATTTCTTATTTGCTTTATATATATAGGTATATAATCCTTATCGAAAACATTTTCACTTTTATATATATATAAAAAAATCATAGTTATCAAAATAAAATTTCGGTATAAACAATTTCAAAAATACAAACAAAACCCGATTTTCAAAGGATGATTCAAGAATGGATTTCAAAACAAAGATAGCGATTTAATTTAGAGGAACTCCAATCAATAGAATCCTGATTCGAAGATAGACTCGATCGAAGATGAGATAATTAAATTACAAAATAGAAGATGGATATACTTCTATAAATCGCAGGTGACCTTTACCGGTCAACCGTGATTCCAAAATTAGATCGGTGTAGAATTCTGAGGCAATTCGACATTCGATCGCCAGAGATATAGAATTCGGCATAACAAGATATAGCAGCATCGTAAACCGAGGATACAGAAATCTTCTGTGAGTCAGTGCCAATTGAAAAGAAGTTTTCACCCCCTTTACGAATCATTCAGTGGAGTTATGGGATACTCCGGAATCAATCGAATATAAATAGGGAGAGACAGAATGAATTTCGGAACCGAGGGACATTCCAAAATTCAAAGGAAATCGAGTCAAAAGGAAGAGATTCAACTCGAGCGAAAGTGATTCTATAAATAAATTTACCATATATGCTAAGTTTTGCCTAGAGCCAAAGCTCTAATACCAACTGTATCGACCCGCTATTTTGGACCATTCAAATCGACAATAAAACCATACATATCCGACTTGAATAATTCAAAATACCGAATTGTTAATTAAAATTTGGCAAAACTTAAAATATACAGTAAATAAATCAATCACAGATCACAGAGTAATATAATGCAGCGGAATAGATAAAGAATAGTAGTTAATGAAGCTACTATATACATCAGAGTTAGAAAAATACAACCGAATAGTTCAAATGCAGTGAAGTCTCCAATGCAACAGATGACTTCTCTGAACCAATCAACTGGAAAGGCTGGAATCTAAATCGATAGTTGGATTTCCAAATGAAGCTTCGAACTCCAAAGGTGAGTCTCAAATGCTGTATCACTCAGTCTGACCCGAGCGTAAAGCAAAACGCAAAACACTCGAGTCAGGATTAACATTCTTATATCAATAAATCCAACTCAAATGAAATATCAACTGAAATACAAATAACTAAAGGATGTTTGGGATAACCATCCTCTAAGGGTCCATGGAACTTTCTACAAGGTAGAAATATACACTATAACACTGTGGTCATTTCAGCTTAATTTATACTTCAAAACCAAATCTCATTTTCACTTCAAATATCTCTATATTTCCCAAAATAGTATTTATATAAATTAAATAATTTATACAGTAAAGTATTTTCAATTTCATCAGCTTAATAAATCGTTCTAACATCAACCCGACCTTCCCATTCAAATTAAATTCAATCTCAATTTATCAATTTAAATTCAACTCAATTTCTAAAATAACCACTTAAATTTTATCGATCTCAAATTCGAATTTATAATCACAAGTACCCCTTCATATTTCCATATATTTCAAAACTTTTAGTATTCAACGTTTCATCTAAATTTTCATTCAATTTAGTTTTCTAAATAATAAATTCAAATTTAGTTCAACCTAAATTTTCATTTTAATTCAATTTAGTTGCTAAATAACAAATTCAACTACGTTGATTTCAAATACAGATCTGAATCTCAAAATAAACCATTTAAATTCCAATATAGTTCAAGGCTTTAATATTTAAATGTTCTATATAACAGTTTCATATAGATCTCGATTTAACCTCATTATTATTTAGTCTTGAAATACTCCCTTATTAGATTCAATATCATTTAAGTAACCTTAAATTACATTTTACTCAATATTTTCTTTAATTTATTTAAACGTGAAATATTCATTAAATCACTTAAATCAAAAATCCAGTTATAAAATCATACCCTTTAAATTTCCCATTCAAAAATTTCAAATCGATTTAATTAAATAAATCCTTATTTAAATACCATTTTTATAAACCCAAATTTATCTCCCAATCTTAATTATTCAGTTTATTACAAGAGAATCTATTTGAAATATAGATTTACATAAATACTTAACCATATTATATGTATTAAATCAATCTAATTTAAATCAAATATTAATACTAAATCTATATATACAATTTTCATTTATATAATATCTTAAGAATCAAATTTATTAAACCATATATTTCTTTACAAAATTATAGAAATTATTTTCAAAATATTTACATGGGCCAACGGTGTCTGTATATATTTCCTATCGTATAGTCAAGTGCTACGGATATTTATCATTTCAATCCGTAAACTAAATATATACAGGTGGATATCATTTCAACCCATAATCCCAAATTCAATTAAATGAAAATAGCTTGGGTTTATCATTTCAACCCATAACGATTTTCTCCTATTCTAAAGTCTGTTAGGGCATGTATCATTTCAACCAATAGTGATTTCTAAACTACAAGGAACTTGCAGAATGATAACAGAAAATAAAATAAAATAACAGGCATATATCATCAATAACAATATAATATAAACAACAGGATATGGTGTCATATCCCGCAGGTGAACAGTTACAGATAATAGCATATATAACAAATTTAAATAACTATAGCAACATATTTCAATTGTCGTTTCAATTGAAATCAAATTTAATGAATAAAAAAATGTTAATCGTGAGTGATTGCTCACCTTTCGAGGCCAGAGAATATAGAAAGAGACACGGATACGCACACTGATACAGACACTGAAATTAAATTTCAAATCCAAGCAAAGCAAAATCGGCACGAATTCAACGATCAAAGCTGATTGGCTCGAATTGATGAAATGGATCAGATCAGAACTGGAACGATGAAGATAAATGGTATACGCGAACTTTTATAACCACCTATAACTATATATACACATATGAAATTTATATTCTAAATTCAAACATCACAAATTTACTTTACATGTTTTTCAAACATATAAATAAATAAATAAATCAAGCTTACATTTTTTTTTAAATAAACATACACTTAAATATATATATATATACTAACACCTTTATGGTAAACTTATATAACTAGTATATATATATATATATATATATATATTCTCAAACAGATAAAAATAAATGTTTAAATATGAATACCTAAAAGAAAACTTTTTTATATATATAACTATTTCTATATATATTAAATGTTATATATATAAAATTTAAATCCATCCATATTTTTACATTCAATAACATATTATATTCAACCTATATAAATTTCCAAATTATATATGTGTATTAAAATAATTTATAAAGTAGAGTATTTATAGAATCATCTTAAATCCAAAATAGTATAAATATAATACTGTAACAAAATATATACAATCATCAACTAAATAAGTCAGTAACACAAAGAAACCCATATGGCAACAAACCGCATAATATACATATATTAAAGTATTTAATATAGTCTGTAACAAAACAAATATATGACTTGCATAAGCGAATAAGCATATTATAGAAAACCTGATGTCAACAAATAGAAGCTGACCCATATTTAAATATAAAACACAATATATATATATATATATATATATATTCTTATTAAAAATGAAAGATACTTATTTTATAGTATGTTCCCTTCAAAATGTCGCATACATAATTCAAAATATTAACATGACTTATAAGCTGTGAGAAAGATCAAATAGAAACTATATATAAATATACACAATCATATTATGAAAATAAACTTTTGAAAAAATAGTATTCAATACTTATATAAATAGTATGTATATCAGAACTAATAAAACAAAAACAAAAAAACAAAAAAAACAAAAAAAAACATGTAACTACGAATATAAATCAAAACATATATGTGCTTACACGCCTATACCTCACTGATCAAACAGAAGCAACCGGAAGGCGAGGTGATAGGTTTCATTTGATGAGGAGGTTTGGAAGAAAGGTGAAGTGGCGGATGCAAATAACGATGACAGCCGCATGCTTCAGTTTGCTTTTTTTTCAAAGAAAAGTAGGGAGGGGAACGAACAGATCTAGAGAAAAGAGAAGTGAAAGAGAAAATAAATAGGGATGGACCGCATGTTTTCAGGAAAATATAACGGAAGAAAATGAATAGGCAACCAAATTTTAAGTGAATAAATAAATAAAAGTGATTGTAACGGTCAACTCTTGATTTGGTGAAAATAATTGTAGCAATTAATAAAAGAAATAAATAGCAACGGTCACGTTGCTTGATTCAGCTGACCTATAAAAGCAAATTATTTAAAATTTAAACGGTAGGAAACGTAAAAAAAACGTACCACCATAAAATAAAATTGATAACGTCTGTGCATTGATTCTGCAATATTTATTAAAGCAATTGATTGATCCGCGTTTAAATTTGAACGAAAGGAAAGAGAAAAGTCACAATCAAAGGTAAGCTTTAAATTTTTAATAAATACAAAACGTTTCTAAGTTTATACGTTTATAACTTTCCAGCTGTAGTGTATATATATAATGAATGGTCATAAAGAGAGAAGTGGAAACAAGAAGCGTAGGAAAGGAAAGGTTAGAAAAATAAAATTTTGTTGAGAAATGAATATTTGCGTAAGTTATATAGGTTTGATCAGAGAGGTAGCATGATTTAAGGAGAAGAAAGAACGGCAATCAATCAACTTGCTTTGAAATGGAAAGGAAATTAAACTAGCATTGATTTTTAATGAGCAGTTATAGGCAAGAAATAAGATATTGATTTAAAAAAAAAAGGCCACGATTTTGATTGAGCACTGATTTTTCTTGTTATACACGGTTACTAGATTTTTAACAAATTTTAAGCAAATGGGTTTCGAAATTAAAGCAGAAGAAACGGTCAGCTAAGATTAGATTTTGGAATAAGATTTTTAAACAATATAAAATGCGTTTAAAATTTAAAGCTCGCGTTGATGGGAACAATGGCAAGAAATTAAAAAGGCAAACGTTTATAAAATTTGTAAATAACGTTCCTATTAAATCAGGAGAGTAAAAGGAAAATGAATAAAATTAGAATGCGTACAACAGACGTTGTGATTTTTGTCCCAAAAAAATGAAAATAATGGATTTAAATTTTATACGTTTTCTTGTATGTGTATATACATTATTTATTCCATCAAATAATGCGCCCTTTAAACGCGAAATTTAACAGTTTATTTATACACAAAGTTTTGGAAATTTATTACTTATATAAAAATATGATTTGTTTACACATTTACTAAGAAATTTATATTCAAAAATATATATAAGTAAAATATTAAATATTAAATTTTTAGAAGTATAAAATCAATTTTTTTTAAAGAACAAAAGGTGAAATAAACGTTGTTACGAATATATTAAATTAAACCAAAAGATTAAAAATTAAAAATTTAAAGATTTATAACTTCAAAAAAAATGTTAAATTTTAACCAAAATAAGAATTTTAGAATTTTCACACTAATAAAAATCTTGGGTGATTATTTATAATTAAATTTAGACAATCAAATTTTCGAAAAATAAAACCACAGAGTTATAAATAAAGAATAAAATATTGCTAAAATTTGGGCTGTTACAATATGATTTATAACTGTAGAGTTAAATTTGAAATTCGAGAATGGAATTCCGGTATTTTAAAATTGGTTTTAAGATTTTGGAAAATACATAAAAATAATACGATTTAAAAGTATTTTTTCAAGTAAGAAATGTTTCAAATGAGTTCAAATGAATTCCAATAATTTTGAAGAAATTTCAAAGAAGTTTTTAAGAGAACAGAAGTCCAGAACTCACTTATGTCGCTGGAAAATATTTTCGGTGATGCATGCACGCATCATCGACATTGATTTTCGAGTTTCAGAGTAGGGGAGAGGCCACTTTAATAGCTTCGCTATGCAAGTGATTTTGTAAAACCGTTTTTGGTTTCAAATTCCGAAGTATAATTTGATATTTTAGAAAGATATAAGTATATATTTAAATCAATTTAAAATGAGACCGGTGTTCAGTCCTCGAGTTTCGGATTTAATAATTGATTTATTGATTTATTGTTGATTTTCAACTCTTGAATTGAAAATTTGATTTCCCTAACTATTTTGAATGTTCGAACACTTTCAAATCAAGATTAAATTTTCAAAGCTAAGAAATTTCGAAAAGTATAAAATGTTTGATAAAGAATATAAATTTAGTTTTGAAATGTTTTGAAAAAAAAATAGTTGAATAATTGTTTTCAGAAAGGTAAATTGGATATTTCACATAGAAATGGATAGTTTAAAAGTTTAAAAGTTTAAAAAAAAGGATAATTATAAATTTGGAAACCATTTTGAGTATAATTGATTTGGGAAAATATTTGGTTTTGAAATTAAATTGGAATTAAAAACCAGTACTTATATGGTGATTTTTGGAAATGAATTTGTTTGACTTGAATTATTTTAATTTGGAAAATGGGATAATTTTCTAAACCTATTATTTTGGGAACTTTGAAATTCAGATATTTAATTTGGAAGAAAATTTAGTGAAATCATATATGATTTTGAAACTGAATTGATATTGAAATGATTTTAAATTTGAGAACCTTATATTATTAAGCACTTGATTTGGGAGTGGTTGAACTTATATAAAATGGATTGTATAAGTATGAAGTTGATTTGAAATCTATTGATTTGAAAGGTACTCAGTTTGGAAAGAGATTTTATATAATCGAAGTCTATATAAGTATGATTTGATCTACTATTGATTTTGGAAAGTATTCGATTTGGGAAAAATGGAATCCTACATATATGGACTTTATGTACGTACAATATTTGAAAGTGATTTGAAAAGGTATTATATGTTATATATTTTCGAAGTAAAGATATGGAAAGTGCCTTCTTCTTGATATCCGCTTTGTGGCCACATCGTGGATTCATTCTATCGATATTATTCTCTCTGATTTTAAGTGTTCCGGATGTAATACTCAAGTGTTCCCACCGTGGCGTAACCCATGGTTTTTTTTTCTCTCGCGACTGCATAGCGCAATTGCCTGGATGAGTCTGGCCTAGGGGTACAGATTGTTTCCTGGGGGATCCAGGCGTAACCATTGTGCATCCTGCAATCTGTGTAGGTCGCGAATAGTAGCGAAACTGCCTGGCTGAGACAGCCTAGGGGTACGGATTGTTTCCTGGGGGACCCAGGCGTAACCATTGTGTATCCTGCACTCTACTAGTCATCATGGTGTAACTCGCAGGGCTGAGAAAGCTTACGGATACGGATTGTTTCCTGGGGGATCCAGGCATAACCATTGTGTATCTGCGAACCATGGTCGGACAAAGGTTTTGGTTTGGTTGTTTTGTTTGGATTGTACTTTCCATATCTGTTTTAAAGGTTTTTCAAGTATTTTCACTGGGTATTGAAACAAGTCTACTAAGTACTTGAAGAATTCTAGCTTTACGCCTGATCAACGCATGGCCAGAGTCTGCAAGAACGAGAATAAACTTATTGAAACATCGAGTTATAAAAGTATTTTCGAAAGGAAAATCTATTTCGATATAATATTATTTTATTATAAAAGTATTATTATAAAGGTATTTATTATAAAAGTATTTTTCCCAACAAAGAAATTTTGAATTAATATTTGAAATTTAAATTCTTATGGTTTCAGATTAATTATTCGTGCCCGATACTATTCCTTGCATCTACCTTATCTGCTCAGTTTAGTTATTCACCTTAATTCTGTTTTCCAAATCTACCTTCCTTCCTTGTTGGATATATCCTTTTTAAATATTGCTTATTTGTATACTACATTGTTTAATAGAAAATTTTAGTGTTATAAATATTTTGAAGTTATTAATTTAATGAAACATGTTTAAATAAAATGATTATTGATGTATCTATAATGTCGAAAGTATCTTAAGATTTCCAAGTGAAGCTTTCAAATGAATATTTCGAGTAAAATTTATATAATTTTAAAATTTATTGTTTATCTTGTCTTTCAATCTATTTTCTTACTGGTTGTTGTAATTCTCCTACCTCCTTCCTTTTCGGGGACGAAAAGTTTTGAGTGGGGGAGAGTGTAACAGCCCAAATTTTAGCAATATTTTATTCTTTATTTATAATTCTGGGGTTTTATTTTTCGAAAATTTTATTGTCTAAATTTAATTATAAATAATCACCCAAGACTTTTTTTTAGTGTGAAAATTCTAAAATTCTTATTTTGGTTGAAACTTAACATTTTTTTTGAAGTTATAAATGTTTAAATTTTTAATTTTTAATCTTTTGGTTTAATTTAATATATTCGTAACAACGTTTATTTCACCTTTTGTTCTTTAAAAAAAATTTGATTTTATACTTTTAAAAATTTTATATTTTATATTTTACTTATATACATTTTTGAATATAAATTTCTTAGTAAATGTGTAAACAAATCATATTTTTAAATAAGTAATAAATTTCCAAAACTTTGTGTATAAATAAACTGTTTAATTTCGCGTTTAAAAGGCGCGTTATTTGATGGAATAAATAATGTATATACACATACAAGAAAACGTATAAAATTTAAATCCGTTATTTTCATTTTTTTGGACAAAAATCACTGCGTCTGTTGTACGCATTCTAATTTTATTCACTTTCCTTTTACTCTCCTGATTTAATAGGAACGTTATTTACAAATTTTATAACCGTTCGCCTTTTTAATTTCTTGCCATTGTTCCCATCAGAGCCTTAAATTTTAAATGCATTCAATATTATTTAGAAATCTTATCCAAAATCTAATCTTAGCTGACTGTTTCTTCTTCTTTAATTTCGAAACCCACTTGCTTAAAACTTGTTAAAAATCTAGTAACCGTGTATAACAAGAAAAATCAGTGCTCAATCAAAATCGTGGCCTTTTTTCATTAAATCAATATCTTATTTCTTGCCTATAACTGCTCATTTAAAAATCAACGCTAGTTTAATTTCCTTTCCATTTCAAAGCAAGTTGATTTATTGACGTTCTTTCTTCGCCTTAAATCACGCTACCTCTCTGATCAAACCTATATAACTCACGCAAATATTCATTTCTCAACAAAATTTTATTTTTCTAACCTTTCCTACGCTCCCTGTTTCCACTTCTTTCTTTATGACCATTCATTATATATATACACTACAGCTGGAAAGTTATAAACTTAGAAACGTTTTGCATTTATTAAAAATTTAAAGCTTACCTCTAATTGTGAGGTTTCTCTTTCCTTCCGTTCAAATTTAAACGTGCATCAATCAATTGCTTTAATAAATATTGCAGAATCAATGCACAGACGTTATCAATTTCATTTTATGGTGGTACGTTTTTTTACGTTTCCTACCGTTTAAATTTTAAATAATTTGCTTTTATGGGTCAGCTGAATCAAGCAACGTGACCGTTGCTATTTATTTCTTTTATTAATTGCTACAATTATTTTCACCAAATCAAGGGTTGACCGTTACAATCACTTTTATTTATTTATTCACTTAAAATTTGGTTGCCTATTCATTTACTTCCGTTATATTTGCCTGAAAACATACGGTTCATCCCTATTTATTTTCGCTTCCACTTCTCTTTTATCTAGATCCGTTCGTTCCTCTCCCTACTTTTCTTTGAAAAAAAAAAGAAAACTGAAGCATGAGGCTGTCACCATTATTTTCATCCGCCACTTCACCTTTCTTCCAAACCTCCTCATCAAATGAAACCCATCACCTCGCCTTCCGGTTGCTTCTGTTTGATCAGTGAGGTATAGGCGTGTAAGCACATATATGTTTTGATTTATATTCGTAATTACATGTTTTTTTTTTTTGTTTTTTTTTTTTTGCTTTATTAGTTGTGGTATACATACTATTTATATAAGTATTGAATACTATTTTTTCAAAAGTTTATTTTCATAACATGACAGTGTATATTTATATATAGTTTCTATTTGATCTTCCTCATAGCTTATAAGTCATGTTAATATTTTGAATTATGTATGCGACATTTTGAAGGGAACATACTATAAAATAAGTATCTTTCATTTTTAATAAGAATATATATATATATATATATATATTGTGTTTTATATTTTAATATGGGTCATCTTCTATTTGTTGATATCAGGTTTCCTATAATATGGTTATTCGCTTATGTAAGTCATATATTTGTTTTGTTACAGACTATATAAAATACTTTAATATATGTATATTATGCGGTTTGTTACCATATGGGTTTCTATGTGGTACTGACTTATTTAGTTGATGATTGTATATATTTTGTTACAGTATTATATTTATACTATTTTGGATTTAAGATGATTCTATAAATACTCTACTTTATAATTTATTTTAATACACATATATAATTTGGAAATTTATATAGGTTGAATATAATATGTTATTGAATGTAAAAATATGGATGGATTTAAATTATATATATATATAACATTTAATATATATAGAAATAGTTATATATATAAAAAAGTTTTCTTTTAGGTATTCGTATTTAAACATTTAATTTATCTGTTTGAGAATATATATACATATACTAGTTATATAAGTATAGTATAAAGGTGTTAGTATATATATATATATATATATATATATATATATATATATATATATTTAAGTGTATGTTGATTTTTTTTTTAAAATGTAAGCTTGATTTATTTATTTATTTATATGTTTGAAAAACATGTAAATTAAATTTGTGATGTTTGAACTTAGAATATAAATTTCATGTGTATATATAGTTATAGGTAGTTATAAAAGTTTGCTTATACCATTTATCTTCATCGTTCCAGTTCTGATCTGATCTGTTTCATCAATTCGAGCCAATCAGCTTTGATCGTTGAATTCGTGCCAATTTTGCTTTGCTTGGATTTGAAATTTAATTTCAGTGTCTGTATCAGTGTGCGTATCTGTGTCTCCTTCTATATTCTCTAGCCTCGAAAGGCGAGCAATCACTCGCGATTAACATTTTTTTATTCATTAAATTTGATTTCAATTGAAACGACAATTGAAATATGTTGTTGTAGTTATTTAAATTTGTTATATATGCTATTATCTGTAACTGTTCACCTGCGGGATATGACACCATGTCCTGTTGTTTATATTATATTGTTATTGGTGATATATGCCTGTTATTTTATTGTATTTTCTGTTATCACTCTGCAAGTTCCCTGTAGTTTAGAAATCACTATGGGTTGAAATGATACATACCTGAACAGACTTTAGAGTAGGAGAAAATCGTTATGGGTTGAAATGATAAACCCAAGCGATTTTCATTTAATTGAATTTAGGATTACGGGTTGAAATGAATCCACCCGTATATATTTAGTATGCGGATTGAAATGATAAATATTCGTAGCACTTGACTATATGGTAGGAAATATATACAGACACCGTTGGCCCATGTAAATATTTTGAAAATAATTTCTATAATTGTGTAAAGAAATATATGGTTTAATAAATTTGGTTCTTAAGATATTATATAAATGAAAATTGTATATATAGATTTAGTAGTAATATTTGATTTAAATTAGATTGATTTAATACATATAATATGGTAAAGTATTTATGTAAATCTATATTTCAAATAGATTCCCTTGTAATAAATTGAATAATTAAGATTGGGTGATAAATTTGGGTTTATAAAAATGGTATTTAAATAAGGATTTATTTAGTTAAATCGATTTGAAATTTTTAAATGGGAAATTTAAAGGGTACGATTTTATAACTGGATTTTTGATTTAAGTGATTTAATGAATATTTCACGTTAAATAAATTAAAGAAAATATTGAGTAAAATGTAATTTAAGGTTACTTAAATGATATTGAATTTCAAGACTAAATAATAACGAGGTTAAATCGAGATCTATATGAAACTGTTATATAGAACATTTAAATATTAAAGCCTTGAACTATATTGGAATTTAAATGATTTATGTTGAGATTCGGATCTGTATTTGAAATCAACGTAGTTGAATTTGTTATTTAGCAACTAAATTGAATTAAAATGAAAATTTAGGTTGAACTAAATTTGAATTTATTATTTAGAAAACTAAATTGAATGAAAATTTAGATGAAACGTTGAATACTTAAAGTTTTGAAATATATGGAAATATAAAGGGGTATTTGTGATTATAAATCCGAATTTGAGATCGATAAAATTAAGTGGTTATTTTAGAAATTGAGTTGAATTTAAATTGATAAATTGAGATTGAATTTAATTTGAATGGGAAGGTCGGGTTAATGTTGGAACGATTTGTTAAGTTGAGGAAATAGAATATACTTTACTGTATAAATTATTTAATATATATAAATATTATTTTGGGAAATATAGAGATATTTGAAGTGAAAATGAGATTTGGTTTTGAAGTATAAATTAAGCTGAAATGACCACGGTGTTATAGTGTATATTTCTACCTTGTAGAAAGTTCCATGGACCCTTAGAGGATGGTTATCCCAAACATCCTTTAAGTTATTTGTATTTCATTATTTCATTTGAGTTGGATTTATTGATATAAGAATGTTAATCCTGACTCGAGTGTTTTGCGTTCTGCTTTACGCTCGGGTCAGACTGAGTGATACAGCATTTGTGACTCACCTTTGAGTTCGGAGATTCATTTGGAAATCCAACTATCGATTCAGATTCCAGCCTTTCCAGTTGATTGGTTCAGAGAAGTCATCTATTGCATTGGAGACTTCACTGCATTTGAACTATTCGGTTGTATTTTTCTAACTCTGATGTATATAGTAGCTTCATTAACTACTATTCTTTATCTATTCCGCTGCATTATATTACTCTGTGATCTGTGATTGATTAATTTACTATATATTTTAAGTTTTGCCAAATTTTAATTAAAAATTCGGTATTTTGAATTCGGTATATAAAGTCCATATATATAGGATTCCATTTTTCCCAAAACGAATACTTTCCAAAATCCGTGGTAGATCAAATCATACTTATATAGACATCGATTATATAAAATCTCTTTCCAAACTGAGTACCTTTCAAATCAATAGATTTCAAATCAACTTCATACTTATACAATCCATTTTATATAAGTTCAACCACTCCGAAATCAAGTGCTTAATAATATAAGGTTCTCAAATTTCAAATCATTTCAATATCAATTCAGTTTCAAAATCATATATGATTTCACCAAATTTTCTTTCAAATTAAATATCTAAATTTCAAAGTTCCCAAAATAATAGGTTTAGAAAATTATCCCATTTTTCAAATTAAAATAATTCAAGTCAAACAAATTCATTTCCAAAAATCACTATATAAGTACCGGTTTTTAATTCCAATTTAATTTCAAAACCAAATATTTTCCCAAATCAATTATACTCAAAATGGTTTCCAAATTTATAATTATCCTTTTTTTTTAAACTTTTAAATTATCTATTTCTATGTGAAATATCCAATTTACCTTTCTGAAAACCATTATTCAACTATTTTTTTTCAAAACATTTCAAAACTAAATTTATATTCTTTATCAAACATTTTATACTCTTCGAAATTTCTTAGCTTTGAAAATTTAATCTTGATTTGGAAGTGTTCGAACATTCAAAATAGTTAGGGAAATCAAATTTTCAATTCAAGAGTTGAAAATCAACAATAAATCAATAAATCAATTATTAAATCCGAAACTCGAGGACTGAACACCGGTCTCATTTTAAATTGTTTCAAATATATACTTATATCTTTCTAAAATATCAAATTATACTTTGGAATTTGAAATCAAAAACGGTTTTACAAAATCACTTGCATAGCGAAGCTATTAAAGTGGCCTCTCCCCTACTCTGAAACTCGAAAATCAATGCCGATGATGCGTGCACTCATCACCGAAAATATTTTCCAGCGACATAAGTGAGTTCTGGACTTCTATTCCCTTGAAAACTTCTTTGAAATTTCTTCAAAATTATTGGAATTCATTTGAACTCATTTGAAACATTTCTTACTCGGAAAAATACTTTTAAATCGTATTATTTTTATGTATTTTACAAAATCTTGAAACCAATTTTAAAATACAGGAATTCAATTCTCGAATTTCAAATTTAACTCTACAGTTATAAATCATAATGTAACAGCCCAAATTTTAGCAATATTTTATTCTTTATTTATAACTCTGGGGTTTTATTTTTCAAAAATTTGATTGTCTAAATTTAATTATAAATAATCACCCAAGATTTTTATTAGTGTGAAAATTCTAAAATTTTTATTTTGGTTAAAACTTAACATTTTTTTTGAAGTTATAAATCTTTAAATTTTTAATTTTTAATCTTTTGGTTTAATTTAATATATTCGTAACAACGTTTATTTCACCTTTTGTTCTTTAAAAAAATTGATTTTATACTTTTAAAAATTTAATATTTTATATTTTACTTATATACATTTTTGAATATAAATTTCTTAGTAAATGTGTAAACAAATCATATTTTTATATAAGTAATAAATTTCCAAAACTTTGTGTATAAATAAACTGTATAATTTCGCATTTAAAAGGCGCATTATTTGATGGAATAAATAATGTATATACACATACAAGAAAACGTATAAAATTTAAATCCATTATTTCCATTTTTTGGACAAAAATCACAACGTCTGTTGTACGCATTCTAATTTTATTCACTTTCCTTTTACTCTCCTGATTTAATAGAAACGTTATTTACAACTTTTATAAACGTTTTCCGTTTTAATTTCTTGCCATTGTTCCCATCAACGCGAGCTTTAAATTTTAAACGCATTTAATATTGTTTAAAAATCTTATTCCAAAATCTAATCTTAGCTGACTGTTTCTTCTTCTTTAATTTCGAAACCCATTTGCTTAAAATTTGTTAAAAATCTAGTAACCGTGTATAACAAGAAAAATCAGTGCTCAATAAAAATCGTGGCCTTTTTTTTAATCAATATCTTATTTCTTGCATATAACTGCTCATTACAAATCAATGCTAGTTTAATTTCCTTTCCATTTCAAAGCAAGTTGATTGATTGCCGTTCTTTCTTCTCCTTAAATCACGCTACCTCTCTGATCAAACCTATATAACTTACGCAAATATTCATTTCTCAACAAAATTTTATTTTTCTAACCTTTCCTTTCCTACGCTTCTTGTTTCCACTTCTTTCTTTATGACCATTCATTATATATATACACTACAGCTGGAAAGTTATAAACGTATAAACTTAGAAACGTTTTGTATTTATTAAAAATTTAAAGCTTACCTTTGATTGTGACTTTTCTCCTTCCTTTCGTTCAAATTTAAACGCGGATCAATCAATTGCTTTAATAAGTATTGCAGAATCAATGCACAGACGTTATCAATTTCATTTTATGGCGGTACGTTTTTTTACGTTTCCTACCGTTTAAATTTTAAATAATTTGCTTTTATGGGTCAGCTGAATCAAGCAACGTGACCGTTGCTATTTATTTCTTTTATTAATTGCTACAATTATTTTCACCAAATCAAGGGTTGACTGTTACAATCACTTTTATTTATTTATTCGCTTAAAATTTGGTTGCCTATTCATTTTCTTCCGTTATATTTGCCTGAAAACATGCGGTTCATTCCTATTTATTTTCGCTTTCACTTCTCTTTTCTCTAGATCTGTTCGTTCCCCCGCCTAATTTTCTTTGAAAAAAAAAAGCAAACTGAAGCATGCGGCTGCCACCATTATTTGCATCCGCCACTTCACCTTTCTTCCAAACCTCCTAATCAAATGAAACCCATCACCTCGCCTTCCGGTTGCTTCTATTTGATCAGTGAGGTATAGGCGTGTAAGCACATATATGTTTTGATTTATATTCGTAATTACATGTTTTTTTTTGTTTTTTTGTTTTTTTTGTTTTTGTTTTATTAGTTTTGATTACATACTATTTATATAAGTATTGAATACTATTTTTTCAAAAGTTTATTTTCATAATATGACAGTGTATATTTATATATAGTTTCTATTTGATCTTCCTCACAGCTTATAAGTCATGTTAATATTTTGAATTATGTATGCGACATTTTGAAGGGAATATGCTATAAAATGAGTATCTTTCATTTTTAATAAGAATATATATATATATATATATATATATTGTGTTTTATATTTTAATATGGATCAGCTTCTATTTGTTGGCATCGGGTTTTCTATAATATGGTTACTCGCTTATGTAAGTCATATATTTGTTTTGTTACAGACTATATAAAATACTTTAATATATGTATATTATGCGGTTTGTTACCATATGGGTTTCTATGTGGTACCGACTTATTTAGTTGATGATTGTATATATTTTGTTACAGTATTATATTTATACTATTTTGGACTTAAGATGATTCTATAAATACTCTACTTTATAAATTATTTTAATACACATATATAATTTGGAAATTTATATAGGTTGAATATAATATGTTATTGAATGTAAAAATATGGATGGATTTAAATTATATATATAATATTTAATATATATAGAAATAGTTATATATAAAAAAAAGTTTTCTTTTAGGTATTCATATTTAAACATTTATTTTATCTGTTTGAGAAAATATATATATACTAGTTATATAAGTTTAGTATAAAGGTGTTAGTGTGTGTGTGTGTGTGTGTTTAAGTGTATGTTGATTTTAAAAAAAATGTAAGCTTGATTTATTTATTTATTTATATGTTTGAAAAACATGTAAATTAAATTTGTGATGTTTGAACTTAGAATATAAATTTCATATGTGTATATATAGTTATAGGTGGTTATAAAAGTTCGCTTATACCATTTATCTTCATCGTTCCAGTTCTGATCTGATCCGTTTCATCAATTCGAGCCAATCAGCTTTGATCGTTGAATTCGTGTCGATTTTGCTTTGCTTGGATTTGAAATTTAATTTCAGTGTGCGTATCCGTATCTCCTTCTATATTCTCTAGCCTCGAAAGGTGAATAATCACTCACGATTTACATTTTTTATTTATTAAATTTGATTTCAATTGAAACGACAATTGAAATATGTTGTTGTAGTTATTTAAATTTGTTATATATGCTATTATCTGTAACTGTTCACCTGCGGGATATGACACCATATCCTGTTGTTTATATTATATTGTTATTGATGATATATGCCTATTATTTTATTGTATTTCCTGTTATCATTCTGCAAGTTCCTTCTAGTTTAGAAATCACTATTGGTTGAAATGATACATACACTAACAGACTTTAGAATAGGAGAAAATTATTATGGGTTGAAATGATAAACCCAAGCGATTTTCATTTAATTGAATTTGGGATTACGGGTTGAAATGATATCCACCTATATATATTTAGTATACGGATTGAAATGATAAATATCCGTAGCACTTGACTATACGATAGGAAATATATACAGACACCGTTGGCCCATGTAAATATTTTGAAAATAATTTCTATAATTTTGTAAAGAAATATATGGTTTAATAAATTTGATTCTTAAGATATTATATAAATGAAAATTGTATATATAGATTTAGTATTAATATTTGATTTAAATTAGATTGATTTAATACATATAATATGGTTAAGTATTTATGTAAATCTATATTTCAAATAGATTCTCTTGTAATAAACCGAATAATTAAGATTGGAAGATAAATTTGGGTTTATAAAAATGGTATTTAAATAAGGATTTATTTAATTAAATCGATTTGAAATTTTTGAATGGGAAATTTAAAGGGTATGATTTTATAACTGGATTTTTGATTTAAGTGATTTAATGAATATTTCACGTTTAAATAAATTAAAGAAAATATTGAGTAAAATGTAATTTAAGGTTACTTAAATGATATTGAATCTAATAAGGGAGTATTTCAATACTAAATAATAATGAGGTTAAATCGAGATCTATATGAAACTGTTATATAGAACATTTAAATATTAAAGCCTTGAACTATATTGGAATTTAAATGGTTTATTTTGAGATTCAGATCTATATTTGAAATCAACGTAGTTGAATTTGTTATTTAGCAACTAAATTGAATTAAAATGAAAATTTAGGTTGAACTAAATTTGAATTTATTATTTAGAAAACTAAATTGAATGAAAATTTAGATGAAACGTTGAATACTTAAAGTTTTGAAATATATGGAAATATAAAGGGGTATTTGTGATTATAAATCCGAATTTGAGATCGATAAAATTTAAGTGGTTATTTTAGAAATTGAGTTGAATTTAAATTGATAAATTGAGATTGAATTTAATTTGAATGGGAAGGTCGGGTTGATGTTAGAACGATTTGTTAAGTTGAGGAAATTGAAAATACTTTACTGTGTAAATTATTTAATTTATATAAATACTATTTTGGGAAATATAGAGATATTTGAAGTGAAAATGAGATTTGGTTTTGAAGTATAAATTAAGCTGAAATGACCGCGGTGTTATAGTATATATTTCTACCTTGTAGAAAGTTCCATGGACCCTTAGAGGATGGTTATCCCAAACATCCTTTAAGTTATTTGTATTTGAGTTGATATTTCATTTGAGTTGGATTTATTGATATAAGAATGTTAATCCTGACTCGAGTGTTTTGCGTTTTGCTTTACGCTCGGGTCAGACTGAGTGATACAGCATTTGAGACTCACCTTTGGAGTTCGGAGCTTCATTTGGAAATCCAACTATCGATTCAGATTCCAGTCTTTCCAGTTGATTGGTTCAATGAAGTCATCTGTTGCATTAGAGACTTCACTGCATTTGAACTATTCGGTTGTATTTTTCTAACTCTGATGTATATAGTAACTTCATGAACTACTATTCTTTATCTATTCCGCTGCATTATATTACTCTGTGATCTGTGATTGATTTATTTACTGTATATTTTAAGTTTTGCCAAATTTTAATTAACAATTCGGTATTTTGAATTATTCAAGTCGGATATGTATGGTTTTATTGTTGATTTGAATGGTCCAAAATAGCGGGTCGTTACAAATGCCACGGCCTAACTCCCCTCCAGTAGATGGCGATTGCAATCCCTAGCACGACCAGGACCAAATCGAACACTAGTGACTATAACCGCACCAACTACTGAACAAACCATCGTGAAGCACTTGCCTCCACGAAGCTAAAGGACGGTGCTCCGACAACAATTCAAACAAGAAGTCGGCTATAGTTTTCTTTATCTCATATAAAAAAAAGAAATGCGGGAGAGGAGATAATGAAAATAGGTTAAGCTAAAAAGTTATTTATAGGAAAATAATAATAATAATTTATTCTCTTGATTTAAACACTACGTGCTTCGAGCACACAGGGCCACACATCATATTCGATCATCATGAAACTCGTCGGTGTACGACAATTCATTGTTCCGGACCCAATGACATTAGTTTCGTCAAAAAACCAAGACAGTGCTCCGGAATGACAATTTCACATGTTAGTTAAAAGGAGTTATTATTAAAATGATTTTAATCACTTTTACTTCTGAATTAAAAGCTTTCCATATCATTCGTAATTAAATAGAATTTAAATAAGCTTTCAAAATCATTTTTATTCAAATTAAATCCAAGATTCAATATTTAAATAATTTCGATATTTAATTATAAACTGTTCGAAAATCTGGATAGTTAAAAATCTTGTCTTAATTTTCAAAATATTTTGAAAATTAGCCCAAGGCTCAATTTACATTGGGCCCTTTCTATTTGGGGTAACCTTTGGGCTCGCTTCACCTTTCAGGCCAAGCGGGTAGCCAGGAGGGACAGTGTACTTGATTACCAAATTTCAATTCCAGACATCACTATTCTAGACACCATACTAAGTGTGGGAACTTAATTGATTAGCCCTAACATGACTAATTTTGATCGCATATTCTATTGGACTCCGATACTATTGAAGGAAAAGGACCAGTCTGCAACATAAAAAATGGATGAATTTTAAAGAAAATTAACATTTTGGATCTTTATGATCCCATGAAGTCTAAATTTCATTTAAAACTTTCCTAAAATTGGTTTATATAAAATCACGTATTATATTTGTTAAAAAGGAAGTTTAAATAAATTTAATTTTAAATGAATATTTTATTAATTACAGCTAAAATTTATTTATAAGAGTTAACACACACACACACACACGTAAGGAAGTCTTTCATTGCTTTTATAAAACAAGTAATTAATTGAGAACATTAATTACATTAAATGGGGAGATAAATCTTACATATTTTCTCCTTAACTTGAATTGACTGATTCATAAATGTCATTAATTGATAATTTATTCATGGCATGTAATATTACTGTGTCCATATGTATTCTAACTTTACAAACTATAGTTTATAGATTGTGTACAAAGATTTCATTAAATTTATAAATTGTAGCTTAGGGTTTATTTAATTTTGTTTTATTTAAATAATTATATATATATATATATATGTATGTATGTATGTATGCATATGTATATATATATATGCCTGTATCATATACATATAAACATAAATATGTGCGTGCAACTGTAACATAGCAATCCACGTAGGGAAAAACATGCCCGTATATAGATGTTGGGATTTACATTGCAACGGACACATTAGCTCATTTTATATGTATTATATGTTATCAAATATATGCATGAACGTATAGTTATAAATTTCAAATGATCATATATACATACATACATAATATGCATTATCATTCAAATATTGCAGGAAATATTTATTTATTTACATATATATATATATATATATATATATATATATGTATGTATATATGTATATAAATGTATATATTACCATAAAAAACAATAGACAATATACACATATTTATTTATATATATATATATATAATTCTTTCTTCAATTTACTAATTAGAAACAAGGAAAATCTACCATTACAGTAATTTTAAATATTTAATATATGTGAATATTATGTTGATTTAAGTAGTTTCGGTCATAATAAATTATTTATATGATAAAAATTCAAGTTCTATAATTTTGGAAAATTAGGGAACATATTTTAGGGCTTAGGAGAAAATATGGAATTTTCTCAATTAATATTATATTTTAACTAATTAAATAATTATTAATAGGTCTAAATTAAATTAAGTGTAAAAAACATAAAATAAAGTTAGAAAAGCATGAAATTTTTTCCTAAGGCACCTACATGATGACTTAATTTAAAACAACATTAAATTTTATAAGAACAGATCATTTACATGAATTATTGAATCAGATAATCTTTAAATAATAATATAAAATAAATTATTAAAAATCACTTTCAGCACTTATAATTCATAATTGACATGAATAAGTGCTAATAAAATTTTAGATCAATGTTATATAATAAAAACGAAAACATATGTTTTAATTCAAATTATATGTGAATATTCAAATCATAAACACACACACATATATAACATATATACTTTAAACTAAAATATATTTTAATGTTTAACATCAAATTACAAACATAAAGTATGAATAAGATCTATAAATTTTATACACAAATCCAATCTCCATTGTGACAACAAAAATATATACAAAAATCTCACCTAACTAATGAAATAAAAATAATCTAAATTATGTACACAAGTTTAAATGATTAACAAACGTTAAAACTACAACAATATGATTAAGATATACAAACAAATTACCTGGAATAGATGCCCTAAAGTCCACTTTGAAACAACGAAGTCTCTTTCTCTAAAATTCTTTGATTTGTGAGGTTGCTAGTCTAGAATCAATGATCGTTTACTATCAAATAGTTTAATGTTTTAACTTGAATTGGATTTGAGATTTTGGGATATTTCTAAAGAATAGCTACTAACATTAGAAGGAAGAAGAAGAAAAAAAATGGTGGCTCAAAAAAATGAATTAGGATAAGATTGGGGTTTTGAGACTAGTATTAATATGCCTAGGATAAAAGAGCAAACTATGTAAGTTTCTCACTAGATCTTTACCACACATCTCTAAACCATATTCCTAAATGTTGTAGCAACCTCTAACCGTAGCTAAACCAATTCCTATCATCTCCAACATCATGGGTTGTAAGCCCATTCAACCCAAATTAAATTTGTACAATCATATTTCACCAATTTTGTTATCAATGCCTCATATGGATCAATATATTCATAACTACTATGAATATATGCAACAATTTTATTTCTCAAATCAAATTCAAAATAATTGATATTTCAAAAATATTAATTAATTTATAACAAACTAATTAAATCGCTTGGTCTAAAGAGAATTCATCATTTTGGTTGTGCGACTCTTGGGGGTAAATTCAGTCACGGATTAACATCAAACTATTCGAATGTTAACATTCATAGTTCACTTAGCAGGTGGTGTAATATTATGGCCAAATTTATCACTTACTTAGCTTTGGTAAAATCAAATTTCGCTTTATTAAGCGTTGCCTAGTTGTGACAATTATTTACACTAATTCTCTTCGTCAAAACTATATCACTTTGAACAATCTGAATTTGCTAATGGCCAAAATTCCTACATCGTACATTTCACTCTATACTCTAAAAACACAAAGTCTTTAGTTCAATAATAACAATTGTTGTTAATCGAACTACTTTGGTCATATATTTTAACTTTAGGTCGACTTGAGTTGACGTACTAACCCTACATAACTAAGGAGACGAATTATCTTTTGAATAGTGCGCTACTTTCAATACTTCCACTCGACTCAAATATAGTCACTCGTTGGACATTTTCCCATGATTTGATTGTAATCAAAGTGAAGCTTTCATATTGAAGATTCACAGTATTCTCAAGTCAAAAGAACTATGTAAATTATTCACATCTATATTTTCTATTTGACCTTAGATATATTAACCAACAAAAAACTATCGAATGAGTCGTTACATAGTTATCCAACTACTATTAGTATATAATCCATATGTGCTCCCAGCAGTCATGGGTAATATACTACCTAATTTTTGGAGAGCATTACGTACTCTAATCTCAATGGATACATCGATATCTTATCTCGATGCATCTTGATTAGGAACATTTAAAATGGTATATTTAATTTTATTATGATAGATTACTCATGGTTACAACATATCACAACTACTATCATAAAACATGTCATTTACGGATTTTCTATTAAATGTAATTCTAATTAAATAAATTAATTAATATAACCACATTATACGAAGTATATAATATAAAGAAAACATCTTTGTTTCAAACAAGATTGGTCAATGAGCTCGAGATATATAACAAATTATATAATTGCGCTTAGGGCATACCTCTAGCTCTATCTAATTTTTTATTTTATAACATTGTAATGTAAATGCACGGATTGCACTAACAAAAATTAGGTTATATATAATTCTCATTTTCAACATGATATTAAACCTTACTCAACTCATAACTCAACAAATGTTACAAAACATTAATTTTAAATTATCAAAGTTGTAAATATGACATTCTTACAACATGGAATTCATGGTTAGTTGTGAAGCTAAAATAGTTTAGTAATTGAAATCTCAAATAACGGATAATGGTTCATATGTAGATAAGCTAGCTATAAGATGTTCTTCTCTACTACAATTATGTACAAAGCTCTTCTCGTTTGTCCTACAATTTTACATTCAACTCCTCAAAAATTTTGTAATATCATTAATTTATTTATAAATCCCTAAAAGCAATTCAATATATATTAAATATTCATATTGACAAAAGTGATAAACCTACTTTTTCATTCATATCAAAAAAATCTGCACATCACATAGCATCAACTATTTACATATACAATAACAACAACAAAATAGATATGCTTTCTAAGAATTGAACCATCTATCTTACATCTAAGCGTTTTATGTCATTTTAATTCTTAATTTATCTACCTTGCTAAATTTATCATACATTTCATAATAAAAAAAATTAACAATAATTAAAATATAATAATAATTTTAACAACATTACCAAGTGCAATGCATGGGTTACGCACTAGTTGAATTGTAAAGCAGACCCGAATTGGTTCTCTGCATCTTTAACATCACACTCGAGCAATATTTTCACCAGCTAACAGATTTAATTTCAATATCTAAAATACGATAACTTCTGTATATTAGTTGGACTTAAGAATTAATTTTACCATATAATCGCAAATTTAATAATATTTCCAATGCTATATATTGTTGATATACAAAAATAAACTTTGAGAACCATGTATTTTTCATTACAATTTAATTGCATTTCACAAGTTAAATTTTAGCTAAAAATTTGGGAACATTAAATTTCTATTAGTTATATTCAAACTGACTGTTAGAGAGATTTATCTACTTGCTAAACAAAATTATGTTAACCCAAAAAACAAGTAACATTTCTGTATCACGTCTCCTTTAATCTCCCCAATCTAATTTACTTTATTCCCTCCACTAATGTCTCCTTAGATCTCCTTAATTTTAAATTTTTTATGGTATATTATTATTTGATGTTTAACTAAAATTAATGAAAAAACGGACTAAATATTTTTTAAATTATGTAATTCAACGGTCAGTTCCCTACCGTTATGCGTTTGTACTATAGTAGCATTTAATTCTAAAACATTACAGTTTTAATAATATTTAATTCTAAAACATTACAATTCTAATTACATCATTATGGTGCAATTTAATTATAATTGCATAATGGTGATGCAACGTCATATTCATGCTTGTTTAACTTCACGAATTAGTTGTAGTTATACAACATCATATTAATGTGGTGTTAGGCACATATTAGTGATGTATTTTTTAACTAAATCATTTTAATGCAATAAAAACCGCATCATTATGTTCCAAATTCAACAACATCTCATGTTAGTGCAGGTTTAAATGCGTTAACAAGATGTAGCTATACAACATCATAATAATTCCTTAAGCTACATCTTAGCAATGAATTAAAATCATATCATCTCGATGCAATTAAAACTACATAAGAAATATACAATTGCAATTAAAACATATGTTGGAGTTAAAGCTGCATTTGAGAGATGTAATAATTAGGTAAGTAATTGGTATGTAGTAAATTATATTGGTAAATTTAATGTAACTTTGAATTAGATTTGTTTTGCTGCATTTTGGAGATGTAGTTTTTTATAACTTTTATGCAGTTGGTTTCTTTTGATTTTTGGGTAAATTTGTTTTTAAGAAGTCTATTTTACTGATCATGAAAGATGCAGTTTTGAGCAGTTTAATACTGTTTTAGGTACATTTGAGCAATTTCGATGTCGTAAAATTACACCAAAAGGTGTAATAATTCACTTCATAATTGCTATGCATCAATTTGTTTATATACTTTGAATAATTTTTAGATTATCTATTTTATTGCATTTGAAGGATGCAGTTTTAAGTATTTTACTATTGTTTTGGGTTAATTTTAGCAAATTTTAAATCTTAAAGTTGCATTGAAAGAAGTAGTAATTAACTTCATAACTTTTATAAGGCATTTTCTATTAAATATTTTGAATCAAGTTTAAAGCAGATATTTTTTTCTCCTATTTTAAAGATGCAGTTTTTGGTAGATTAATATTGTTTTAGTTGATTATAGCGATTTTAAATCCTTAAACTTGCATTTGTACGATGCAGTAATTAATTGCATACACGCACATATTAGGTAGCTTAATATTATTTAGCTAGATTTTAACAAAATTAAAACCTTAAAACTGTATTTATATGATCCAGTAATTAACTGCATATGCATAATTGCATTTAATTTTTTCGGAATCAATTTCATAATAAATTTGTTTCATTCTTGGAAAGCTTGCTCCTGTTGGATGTTTGATATGGTATTTATATTAAAAAATATCAGTTATTCAAAAAATGAATTTTACAAATTCAGTGTTTACACATGCATAATGTTCATCTTCAAAAAGGTTAAAAAAAATGAAAATGAGAAAAATAGACACAATGACAAACTTTCAAAAAGATTTAGAATGAATGAGAACAAGTTTTCTTATGGACTGAAGTGTATGCTTATAGTAATTTTTTTTCAAAGTTTGTTATTCTTTATGATTCCTTCTGTTCAAATTTCAAATTTGTAATTTGATAGTGAAATGTTTTTACAGGCGTTATTAAAATCCTTTTCTTTTCTTGCTTAAATGTTTTCCAAAATATTCGCACGTGTCAATTTCAAATCAGCAGTAACTATGATTATACCTTACATTTCATTACTGTACGCGCAATGATCTGATTTCATTTATTGACAATTATTGAATGATTGATTTATAATTTATTAACATGAAAAGTGGTAAATTTGGTCATTGCGTTACAATAATGGTGGTGAATAACTTATCATGCATAATTAATGGAAATAGACCCAGGTTCTAAATCTTTTTTTAATTAATCCAATCAAACTGCATCTTTGGCACTAAAATAGAAGATCAATTAATAACGTGAGCAAAAAAATAAGATGCCAAGGTCAATTTGCCAAAAAAAAAATATGTAAATTATGTCTTTAGAATTAAATTACTAAATAATTGCATATATTTATACAATTATTCAATAAATATTCGTGGACATTTATTCAATTATATCTTAAAATTTAAAATATTTCTGCAATTATTCATTGAAAAATTGTAGAAATTTCCGCAATTATTCATCTAAAAAATTACGGAAATTTCCGCAATTATTCACCGAATAAGAAATCCACGCAACGGAGTATCCTGAATTTGTGCGGTCATTTATGCAATTTATGGATGTAATTCCATGAATATCTGCAATTATTCACTGAATAATTGCATAAATGTATGCAACTATTCAGTAACTTAATTTTATGTAACTAGTTTACAATGTTTTTTTGGGATAGAGTTTTCGTGTATCAAGTTTGATTTTAAGAACTTGAGCGTAATATTCACTTAACTGGTAAAACCGCATAATGACAAGAAATCGACCGTTAAATTATGTAATTTATGAAAAAAAATAGTTTTATATTTCAATTAAACGTCGATTAATAATATGCTAGAAAAATATTTAAAATTAACGAGATTTAAGGAGACATTAGTGCGAATAGCGTAAATTAGATTGGAAAGATTCAAGTAGACATGTTATATAGGCATGTTCTTTTTTTTTCTGACTTCACACAGTTTGGTTTAGTAATAATCCTACAATAGACAAACTTCTTTAACGGTCGTTTCGATTATAAGGGCAACATCCAGGAGTTAAAACGTTTTTATCCAATTACCCAAAATAACAATTTAGAGCTTTCAGGTATTCTCGTATTGTTTATCGTTCTCCATGTTTTTTTTATGTTTTTAAGTATGTTTTCTTTTACCGTTATGATCATCATCATGTATTGCGTGGTGTTTCTTTGACATAATTGTGAAAAATACACACATGCATTGATATACGTGGATTACACATTGCCATTGGTTGACAAACCATCTCGTTGGCTAATTACACACAATTAAGATTATTTTACTTCATAATTTTGATTTTTGCTGGTTTTGAATTTGAATGTAAATCGAATCGTAAATAGGAATATCTAGTTTAAAACGAGATTTAGTAGTAAAACTTTAAGATTTTTAACAAAAATCATGCGAATGTCTAAACAAATTGATTATGTACTTTTGATCATTCTTTTAGCGTTTTTATAAAATTTAGTTACATGTAACACACACATACATATGTATGTATGGTTAATAACACCCTTTTTTTAACATCATTTACAATTCTCTAGCATCGGTCATAAGTTTATATTTAAATATTTGATTCATATGACAGAAGAAAAAATTTATATCATTTAACATGAAACACGTGGTTGAAATTTGGGGATTTGAGGTGTAACAGAAGTAAGGATGAACCGATTCTTATCCATATATGTGTGTGTGTATTTATATAAAGAAAATTTATATGAATAGTCCTACAATGATGCATATTCTCTCTTTGAATATGTCAATATTTAGACAAATTGACATATAACTTATATAATTGTCTTATGCAGTTTGATACGAACAAAATACGTAAAATGATCATAAACAAATTTATCAATAAACACTTTACAACAAGCGTACCTCTAAATAAACTTAACCTAAATTTTGTTTGTCCCCATTCATCAATTATCATGTACTATAAAAATATAACTTTGTTTAATAGGTGTGTTGGTTGTTGCTTTATGTTTATGGCTCTATTTTGTGTATTCATGTGTTGTGGACCATAATGTAATCTTAAACACCACATGTGTTCTATGTTATATAATACACACGTCTAAGTGTTTGGTTTATGATATGCCACATGTAAGATGTATGTTCAAATAATCTCACGTTATGAAATAAATGAAATAGAATTTCCACTAACAATAATAGACCGTTATATACGTTGCCAATTGAATTTTACTAAATAACTACGATAGTGAGCAGGGTTCAAATTTCGGACCTCTCATGTCCAAATCTTTTTGTCTAACAATTATGTCTATTTACTGCATCAGGACTCATGGAAGAAACGAAACCAAAAATAAAAAGGAACCCCACCCCTCGGTCTCCGTTTGTTGTAAGGATCAAACGGCCTAAATTGTCAACTCCTCGCAGACATAAAAGCCTATTAAACAAACGAATTGAAAATGGTGAAAATTCCTCTGAGGTAATATTTTAGGCCACATGCTTCAATATTGTAATAACTGTTTTAAGCACATAATAGCTTTGAAATTGTGTTTTTTGTTTTGCCTTTTTAGTTAGTATTTAAACAATCAAAAAGGGAAAAAAAGGGGAAAAAATTCATTTTTGGTTTTATATGCTAAAAAGAATTTCCAAATTGACATTCTCAAATTTTTCTTTCTACTTTTAAAACAACCTTTTTCCTTTTTAACAGGTAAGTAAATTGTTAAACTCTAGTCTCTTGGTTTAATACATGATCATGTTTATATATTTCCCGGTGTGGGACATACGCTTACATCCTTACGGTTATGCTTCAACTACATTCTTGAGCAGTTTTGATTTTCATAACGACTTCCATCGATTTTGCAATAATCTCACTGATCCTTCCATTTCTCCTGTTTTATCTCTCTTTTTTATGAAATGATTCCTGAGCAGTTTGATTCGGTAGCTGATATAGACAACTCTGCTACACCTTTACGTGGAAGAAAATACGGTGCACAAAAACATGCAGAAAGTGAACATGCACGTAACAGTCCTCAAGAACAGTTTAACCTCGATCCTCTTCAGGATGTCTTGGCTACGATAAGCCACCAGGAGCACTCAATTTCTCATTTTCATCAAAACAGGGTGACTGTCTTCTTTCTTACTATTCTATTCAAGTATTTATATATGATATATATATATACATACTAAAATATATTTCTAAATTTTGGTAGCAAACAATTTTGTAATTTAAAATACACTTTCAAGCTTCAATCATTTTCACTAATTTCACCTAAACGAATAATTTATTCATTTCACTATTTTTTGAATTCGCCTTGATTTTATGAAAAATGAACTTGCAAATTATACTAGATTTTATATATAAAATTTACCGACGTCTTATTATTTTTACAGAAATTGGCTTTAGCTGAAGAATGCAAAAAGGAGGTTGTAGAGGTGAGAAGGAAATATAATGTCCTACTTCAGAGTGAAGAGGCATTATGCAATCAACGGTTGAAAGACTTGAAAGAATTACGATATGCCATACGGAAAAATCAAATTTACGCTGAATTATTCAGTGGCAGTTCTACTGAAAACAGTATGCCTGGAAACTTGGAAGAGGTTCAAGGTATAACATGTCTTATATTTCTGAGAATGGAAAAAATGATAACCAGTTTTAAGATCATTTGTTGGAAAATGGCTGTTCCTCAACCCAAAGTTATATATAGAATCAGAGATTTCTTTGGATTCAAAAGCCTTATTTTTACATTTGTAATCTGCTGTTAAGACCAATTTTGATCTTTTTGTTGTGCATCAACTTCCTAATTATAGCATTGTACCGTTTTCATACACAGAAATTGTGCAACAAGCCTCAAAGGCTTTCATCTGTATTTAATAAAAAAGAACTAAGTTCACAGTGAATCCAAACTATTGAGAATGTTTTTAAGTAGTTGAATGAATCACTTATTTCAAGTAACTTATTCTACATTATTTCTATTACACTTAAATGCCTGTACCATATCTACATCATAGTATGTAAATTAGTAGTATATCATACTGTTCTCTAAAGTGGTATCATTTCAGGAACTTCCTACTCTGCGAAACAACATAAAACGAAATGGCAGTGCCAGCGTCCTCGTTCTTCTTCAAGTACGTCCACTCCATGTAAAAATATTAGTTGCTGATTATTTTTTCTAATAAACTAACATGCATGGTCCCATTACATTTCAGTTAGCCCTAACGTCAAAACATACTTTTCAGGTCGAATACGTGACTTGATACAGGAGTTGCCGAATTTGAGTGTTTCCAAAGTTCCAGTTATGCCCTCGCCTTTGAGTTCAGTTCCTGTTCAACCAGTTCATACTTCACCGCCAAGGATGGACCTTCCGCTGTCCTCGGTTATACATTCACCACAAGGTATGATGCATACTTCTGTAATAAACTTGTTTAATTATTAGACATGGATTTTTCACTATATATGGTACGCACAACTATAAATATACCTAGGTACCATTTGCATGCATTTCTTTCCCTGGTTGCATTGGACGTTCTAACATGGTTAACTCCCGCACCAACCCTATTGAGATGAATGCCCAAATGTGGTCTGTTGGCATGTTTAATAATGTTAATTAATAATTTTATATTTTCATAGATTTTCAAAATTAATAACTTATGCGATGAGATCCGTAATTGAGACGCGATTTTTAAGTTGCGATCGTATCAAAGTGTTATATATTATGAAATTGGTTTCAATCGAATCGGAGCAATTTATAATTTTATAATTTATTTATTTATTTTTGCAAATTATTGATAAATATTATTTATTATAAAACAAATAATTAATTAATAAAATATAAATCAAATAAATTAAAAATTACAATTTAAATACCCCACTCAAATACTATACTCTCCACTTCGTTCACTCAACTTTCTCGCTTAAATGGGTCAAATGTCCTGCTCAGATGCTCCGTTTTCCTTCTTTGCTAACATACACTTAGTATTTACTAAGAAAGAGATCATGAACCTTAAATGCCAACTATATTTAACTCAGTAATTACGTATGGTGGAATGATCGAGATACTTGATCCTTTAATTTCCTCAAAACTCCTATACTGAATTTTGTATCCATGTACTTTGGTTTTAGCTAATTAATCGATGACAGGATATTTTATTATATGAATGACCTTTGCTAATTTTTAGACATTAAAGTTCGGTCCCTTTCAAAATTACATTTCAAATAAACAATTAATTAGATATGTTCTAAGAACCGTATTAATTAGTGGTTTTGAGAGGTTGAGGTGGTGTTTGACTTCAAAACGAGTTTTATGTTTTCAATGTATATGTCAAATGAGTTGGAATAGAAATTGAAAACCCTTAATCATGCTAATAGAGAAGTAGAAGGTGGAGCACGAAGATCAGTTTTGATATTTCTTAAAATGCGGAAAACAAGTTTTTAAATTTATACGTAAAAGCCTTTTTCCAAAATGGCCGTTTTCAAACCGTTCTTCGTTTTTTTTTTCATTTTAAAGCACACATTGAAAACATAAAATACTAAATTCGTTTTCAAACCAAACACCGTTTCAATGTCTCGGAATAAATCTAAAAACTTCTTATGATAAGAACACCATATGCAAATAAAGTTAGCTATTTCAAGATTGTGGATCATTGATCCTTTCTCTTACTAAACCGTTGTAATATCCCACCAGCTTAAAGTGTATAGGTGAATGACTTATATTAGAGTAATTTTTTTTGGTGGAATTTTCGTATGTACTATACATTTTGTTTAGCTCAGGATTTGCACTACGAGATTAAGGTCTAAATGTCTTCTTTAAAATTTAAATGTATAGAGTTAACTGTATTTGCTTCACAGTTATTTCAACCATTTCAACCATCATCCAAGCTGATTATATAGGAACTCAAATACATTATTATACATGGTCGCCATTACATTTAGTTGGTTCTAACATCAAACACTGCTATTCAGGTCAAAAGGGAAAGTTGATGCATAAGTTACCAAAAAAAGATATTTTCAAAATGCCAATTTCGCACCCGCCTTCAGGTTCAGCTCAGCCATTTCCCTTTCCACCACCATCCTCAGTTGTACATTTGCCTTCTATGCTCCCATCTGCAAGCAATAGTCAGAGGATGTCTCAAAACAACTTAACATCTCAAGGTATGATGCATTCTTCTGTACTAAACTTGTGAATATGAATTGTTCATTATGCTATTCTAGTTATTCCAATAGTATGCTGTGCACAATAACAACTATACCCACTACATTATCGAAAGATCCACATACCAAATTTTTTATAATTTCTGACTCTATATTTAACTCAGTAATTAGTTAAATTGCTGCAATATTCCAGTAGTTTGACGTGTGCCGATTGTACTAGAGTGATTTTGTTTGCTGGAATTTTGGTATGTTCTATTCGTTTCGTTGAGGCCTGAGTTTTACACCACAATATTAGATTCTAAACTATTAATAACATAAGTTTCCCTCTAAATACTGAATCTGTCTCACTTATATTTCATTGCTGATCAGAGACTAATATTGTTCACACAACATCTTGGCGTGTTACATTCTGTAGCATTTATCAGCCTATTTTCTCAGTTTTACAGTTATAAGTGAAGGTATATATGCAAACAGTGAGATAATCAGGAATTGCTTACATTGTATTGTACAGATATTTTGAGAATTATATTCATCTATGAACCAAGGTGTGAACATAAGAAAAATATCGACACAGTTGATATATCATATTCTAGCATAATGATAACTAGGTTTTCATCTTTACCAGCATGGATTGGGAAGTATATTAAGTAAAAAAAATGTTCATATGCGAGTAGTTTTTTTAAAAGAAAAAAGAAAAAAAAAGCACTCAAGAAAATCTGAACGGTCTAGTAACTTAGAAATTTAAAACACGATCCACATCAGCTATATTTAATCACGTTGTTGGTAAAAGGTGCATATTCCCTTGGAATTTAAAACTGTAAACTTGGTTGTTTTGTGTGTTTTTGTAAGTGTGTTGTATTACATTTCATCTTTCCCTACATTCTACCTATCTGCAATCAAATAATTTTTAGAGTTACACAATTTGAAATGTCAACAAAATTATTGCATGATTCAGCACATTCACAAAATTTCGTGAATTTGTATAATCTTAGCATTCAAAATAATATATTTTAGAAGGTAATTTTCAGGTTAATTTATTGTTTCACTCAACAAGTACAATCAAATTAATGGATCATAAAATTTAGTCTTGAGCTAGCTAACATTTTCTTCTTCTATAGATGATCAGGACCAACCCATGCTCCGCCCCTTAACCATCCATAAGTCTTCAATGGCGCCACCACCAATAATGCCAACTGCTTCAAATGTGTATTTTCGTGCGCCTGCTCCACATCTTCGTCGGTATAAACCTGAATGAAAGTTCTCCGACGTGCTAATTATTACTGAATTGAATTGATTTTACTATGTTTAGGGCACAATGAACATACTGCCGTAGTTTTTATGTTGATTATCTGTTGTTATTTTTCCTGTGCAAAGGCGTGGTAGAAGGAAATGATGTGTTGGATCTCATAAAGCTTGCTTTATTTTCTCTCAAATAGAATTCTTGTTGATTGATATTACAGAATTGAAGAAAGTATGTGAAGAATTTATGTAATCAGAGGAAGAAACGAAAATGCTGAAATGAAATGATATTTTGATTCATTACTTCTATATACAACCTGGTTCTAATATATACAGCAGTAATAAATCATATTGGGCCGGTTCAAATAGCCTAGAACCCGACAACCAATAACAAGATCTAAAATACAAAGTAACGTTACACGGCAAGCTTTTCATTCTAACTCCCCCCTTCAATTTTATCTTGGGTTTTCTTCTTTCCTCGCCATTTTTGCGCCGCCATCTTCAACTCTTAATTCCTCCTTCAATCGAGTGAAACTTTTCGTTGACAGTGGCTTCGTAAGTGTATCAGCTCTTTGGAACAGTGCTGAAACATGATTCATCCTCAGTTTTCCCTCTAACACCTTCTCACGAGCAAAGTACAAATTTATATCGATGTGCTTTGTTCGTGAGTGTAAAATAGGGTTTGACGAGAGGGAGACTGAGCTTAAATTATCACACCGGATTATCGGGGTGTTTGAGGGATTGACTTGGATTTTGTTGAGAAGTGACATGATCCAAGTAATCTCTGTTGTAGCACTGGCGATTGCTCTATATTCGGCTTCAGTACTAAAGCGTGAGATGGTGGCTTGTTTCTTCGAGCACTATGAAATTGGGTTGCTACCTGGGTATATACAGAATCCTGTAGTGGATCTTCTATCATCAGGATCGGAGTCCCAGTCTGCATTACTGTAAGCTTGTATGCAGTCCGTGATTCATAGTTCCCTTCAGGTATCTTAATATATGTTTTACTGCTTTCCAGTGATGACTGAGTGAGTTATGCATGAACTGGCAGACTTTCTTTACACTGTAACTTAAGTCTGGCCTTGTTATCGTGATGTATTGTAATGCTCCTACAATACTTCTGTACTTTTTTCCATTTGTAATGGTTTCTCCAGAGTCTTTTGATAGTCTGAGACTACTGGTCATAGGAGCGGGAAGTGATTTTGCCTGATCCATGTTTGCTCTTTTTAGTAGATCCGGTATACATCGTTTTTGTCGTAGAAATATTTCTGAATCAGATTTTCTAGCGACTTCAATTCCAAGGAAGTAATGTAAGTCACCTAGATCCTTTATAGAGAACATTTTTTTCAAGATGTTTGATTGTCTAACTTATAGCCTGATTGTCATTTCCAGTGATAATGATGTTATCTACATATACCAATATGTAAGTGACCCTTTCCTGTTTGCATTGCATGTATAAGGAATTGTCTGAATTTATTGATGTGAATCCCAAATCTATCAATGTTGACTTAAGTTTTTCATTCCACACATGGAGCTTATTTTAACCCATAAATAGCTTTATGTAATTTAAATACTAGATTGTTGCTGACCTTTTTCTTGTAACCTTCTGGTTGCTCCATATATACATCATCTTTTAAGTCTCCATTGAGAAAAGCATTATTTACATCAAGTTGTCTGATTTTCCATCCCCTGTGAAGAGCTATGGTTAGCATAATTTTTATTGTGGTTGGCTTGACAACTGGAGAGAATGTTTCGTTGAAGTTAAACCATATTGTTGATTATAGCCCTTAGCTACCAGCCTTGCTTTATATTTTGCAATGCTTCCATCTGGATTTCTTTTGACTTTGTAGGTCCATCTATAACCAACTATGTTTTTATCTTTGGGTAGTGGTACTAGACTCCAAGTTTTATTTTTGATAAGGGCACCATATTCATTGTCCATAGCTTGTTTTCAATTGCTGTTTGTGATGGCTTCACTGTAATTTTTGGTTCAGTTGAATCAAGTTGAATATTATACACTTTTGGTTTGAATATGCCGCTTTTGATCTTGTAATCATATGACGTTCTGAAATTTCAGATGGTGACTCTTGAATATGTATGCTTTCATCAGTATGTTGAGATATAGATGAGGAGGATTCTCCATGACCTGGATTGATATCACTCTTTTGACTTGCATTGTGGAAGCAGCTGGAGGATTCATGTTAGTCATGACCTGATCCATTGCCACTGCTGGGTAGAGTGTGTTGTGACCCTTGATCTCTCTGCACACTTTCATCAGCTTTATCCCATTCAGGTATAATAGGTATAGAAGGTATTAAGAAGTTGTCTTTACTGTGCACCTTCTTGGTTGTCTTTATATTCTTATCTCCAAATGGAAAAATATTCTCATTAAATACCACATGTCTTGAGACATAGATCCTACCATCATTGCTTAGGCATCTATATCCTTTCTGATTATTTTCATATCCTATAAAAGTGCATGGGGTTGATCTAAGATTTAATTTACGATTATTATATGGTCTGAGACATGGAAAGCATAAGCAACCAAATATCTTTAGACTTTTATAGTCAGGATTTACCCCAAATAGCACTTCTATGGGATTCAGATGCTTGAGAAATTTAGGAGGGTGTCTATGAATTAAGTACACAGCAGTGTTAAAAGCTTCTGGCCAGAATTTCATGGGTTAAGAAGCTTGTGCCAGTAAAGTTAAGAATGTTTATACTATATGTCTGCATTTTCTTTCTGCTATTCCATTTTACTCAGATGTATATGGGCAAGTTGTTCTATGAATAATACATTCTTTCTGAAAATATTCCTTTAGTGGTTTATATTCAATGCCACCATCACTTTGTATAATCTTGACCTCATTGCATAATTGTTTCTCTACTTGAGTTATAAACTGTATTTCAGCCTTTTGTCCATCTGATTTGGATTCCAGAAAATATATCCCTGTATATCTAGAAAATGAATCAACGAATGATATGTAGTACATGTAGCCATAATTTGAACTTATAGGAGATGGTCTCCATAAGTCTGTTGCTACTAATTGTAGTGGTTTGCTAACAACTGTTGTTGAATCTGCAAATCGCAATTTATGGCTCTTTCCTAATTGACAGTAAATGCATACGTATGGCAAAGATACATCAAAAGAGATATTATTACTCATAAGAACTTGTTTTACAGTGTTTGCATTGGGATGTCCTAGTTTATAATGCCATAGAGTAAATGTTTCTTAATCACTTGTAATATGAGATTTAGTACTGTTACACCATATATTCCTAACATTGCTCTTTCTTGTATTCCCAAGGTTGAATTTGTATAATCCTTTGTCCAATTTACCCTGTAACAATATGTCTTGATTTAACAGATCCTTTACTAAACAGAGTTTAGGGCGAAACTTAAAATATACATTGTTATCATTAGCAAATTGAGATACACTCAATAGATTCTTCTTAATTTGAGAGACTCTCAATAGATTATTGAGATAGAGAAGTCTTTTACCTGGAATACTACTGGTTCCAACATGTGTAATTTTCAGAGCTTCACCATTCCCCATATGAATAGAATGCATACCTGTGTATTCTTTATTGTCAAGATTAAGATTCTGTAGGTTATTTGTGAGGCGGTTGGTGGCACTGAATCTGGGTACCAGTCCTCTTCTGCCATCTCCTTAGATCTTGTAAGTCTTTCTATGTTTAAGCTATGTATTCTTGAATTTTTTGAATGACTGCCTTGCCTTTGATCTATATGTGCTACATTAGCACTGGAATTATAATTTCTCTGATTTGCTTGATTTTATTGACTTGGGTAGTATTCAATATTGAGTCTAAAGTAGCACTCACTACACCGTATTAGCAGTTTTGCAACCTCCAAACGTGAAAGATTAACAACGGCTCTTAGCCTTTGCTAAATAGCAACAGTTCTTAGCCGTTGCAAAATTATTAACCATGGCTTAAAGCCGTTGCGAAATAAGGATTAAACAACAAATGTTTTTGGTATCTGGAAATTACGTGGGAGAGGGAATAAACAACCAAGTTTCCGTTGACTTAATCGCATACGCCCCTCGTTCCCAAACTAATACGCTCCAAAAAAATACCGTTTGCCCTAATCCAATTTCTTATTCCCAAACCAGATCCAGTTTCATCTAAACAATCGTAGATCCTTGAGTAAATTCTGACATCTGGTTTCGGAATTGATCCTGTTCTAGAAGAATCAGCAAATTTTGGCATCTGGAAGTACGTAAGGGAAGGCTATAGGGAAGGGAAAGTTACGTGGGAGAGGGAAGCACGGTCGATTTAATTTTCGTTACAACTCTCCTTCTTTGATTTAAGATAATACAGCTCTATGTAATGCTATATGGAAACTCGGTGTTAAATCTTTGTTTCTAACAACATTATGTACCTCATTGCATCTACGAATTAGTCCACTATTGACCTTTTTTTATAAAAATAATGCATCGGTGGTTAGCTTTAACTCTGAAATGTTAACCCGAATGAAATTGGAGAAAATTTTACCAATTCCAGATTTGTTTCATGTCAAGTTTTAATTTTAGTACTTTGACAATAGCTTATAATATGATTTGTTTTTTTACTGTTCTTCTACTTCATGCTTTATTAGATGGTGATTTTGTTCAAACTACAATCATGATATGATTTAAGTTGGATTTATTCATGGCAGTTTTGTGTGTGCTAATCGACGAATGCTACCGTTGGTTAATTTTATTAATGTTGCCAATAGCAATCCTAATGGTTTTTGTGAAGGAGCAGGCAGAGGTTATTTGTGTGGTTTGAGGTGAAGCAGATTCTGGTCAGAGATAATTGCAGTGATGAAGCAGGGGTGAGGTATGATGTATAATTTGGGAATTGCAGTGTTGAAGTGCTATATTTTATAGGCAGTATTGTATGTTGTAAGAGAAGAAAGGCAATGGGTTGACAGATGGTGAGCAAGGTAGTGGACATTATGATGTGCACAGTGGAAGTTTGAGGCAGTGGCAGCAAAAAGTGGAGATGAAGCTACTGGAAGTTGAAGTGTGGTTGTAGGCAAGATGTTGACATGCAGGCTGTAGCGATGATGGGGCAGAAGTAATATAGGGGTTATGTGCATAGAGATGAACAACAAGGAGGTTATTTTTTTGGTGTGTATACTTGTGGAAGCAGGGTGAAGGTGGTGATGTAGTGAGTGGTTTTCGTTTTAGGTTGTAAGGCTGTGGTTGTGTGCAGTGGAGATGTTGGAAGGTGTTTTGTGAGAGGGTGTGTAGTGTAGCAGTGTAGTTGTTTGGGGTAGACGAAGGCAGTTTGATATGGTGAAGGAGGAACTGGTTGTGGCATAATGCAGTTGAGCAGTGGGATGGTTGCAGCAGTGAAGGGTAAGTAGTTGGAGATGATTGTTTGAAGCAAGGAAGTGAGATAGAGGATTTGTTGATGTTGATATGAGGAAATGAGTGTGCAGGTGGATTGTTTGAAGTGGGATGGTATATAAAAGATGGATGGTTATTTTGAGAGGAGTGTTAGAAGTTGAAGGATGGTGGGTGGTTGAAGGTTGAAAAGAGGTTTTGATATGTGATATGGCAAAGCAGAAGTTGATGGCTGTGTAGGCTATGATGGTTGTTGTTGTGAGGTAGTTTGGTGATTGAGAAGTGCAGTGTGGTAGGCAATGATGTTTGTGATGTTGAAAGTAGATGGCAGTGGTACAGGGAGGAAGTACTGTTGTTGGCTGGAGATGATGTTGGAAGAGTGGCGGATGGTGAAGTGTTATTCGGGTTTGAATGTTAATATTGTTTGTTGTGGTACGAAGTAGTTTGATGAGGAGGTTGCTAGCCATTTGTGATGGGTTTACTGAAGTGTTTGAAGTGTCGTATTTTGCTTGATGGTGTAAGAAAGTGGGGATGGTGATGTACTGGTTTGGGTGTTTTTGGTGAATGGAAGAATGCAGGCTGTTGAGAAAGGACAAGCACAATGAAATGAAATAGAGAATAACACAGAGCAATGTGAAAAATGCAAATTAAAGAACAAGGAAACAAATATAATATAATATGAGCAACATTCCCAGTTCACTGTAACAAGGAAACAGAATATTCATAGCATGGTCAGGCGGTCAAACAATTGCCACGGAAAGCAACGTGCATTGACAAAATGAATTGTAGGTCTAAAATTTATTTATTTTACTGTTCTACATCCTTTTCTTCTAAAAATTATTTAATGCATCCCTTTCTTTTATATTTCTTTTTTCTTTTTTACATATTTTTCGTTTTCAAATTTAAAATTGACCGTGTATTGATTTTGCATATGGATTATAAAAAATGAGCATTGCGACTCGCGTTTCACGCGTGACGACGATATGCACTTTATGCGTCAATTGATTTCCTATAAATTGAATATGTTTAACATATTCAAAAGAAATAATTTGCACAAAAATTAAGTCATATTTTTACGTTGAAATCATGTGTATATAGTTTGAATATTTATTTCTTTGTTGCAGCATCCAATTTTCGCTCTCTTGGAAATTTCATCTTCTTGGAATATTTTTTATCATGATTATTCTTTGTGCTCTGTGAATATTATCCTAAAGCTAATGTATATCCATCGTGCATGTAGGAGTCAAACCAGACTTTGTTTCTTCTTTCTACAACTTCTATAGCTTAAAGAGCAATTGCATACATGAATTGATTGTCTAACCAATTGTCAAATTTTGCATAAATCGATAATGCATCCATCTAAAATGGACAAATCAATTGGTGAAGTCCGCTAGACAAATGAGCAATATGTGAATTGAACTGTTAAAAATTGACAATGCGGTTGCTTAAGTAACTGGTGAGCTCTATCACATTTGCTCAATTTTCAATTCTTCGCTTTTAACTTTATAAGATGGGTTGCTAAAAGGTGTCCGTTTATTGGAATGAAAGTCTAAGCAAAATTGTTTCCTGGTCTTAAATTTTACTTAAGTTCAGATCATTGTTTTCAAATGAATTTATTTTGCCATTTGTTTCTTATTCTGTAGATATTAGGTCTGGCTACTATTTTAAGGTTAAAATTTTGGTTTCTATTTTTGTCTTTTAGGCATTTTTGTAATTCCATTATAGTAGGATATAATATATACACCACCATCTTTAGGAGATTATGTTCAGGCCCTTCGAGTGGGCAAAATGATTTTTGTTTCTAGTTCTCTTGGTCGTGTTCTGGTAATATACTATTACTTTCTTTTACATAATCTTGTTACCTTATGCTATTAATTAACTTATATAACACTTTCACATATATGCATGTACAGTCAGGATAAGTCATTTCAGCTGACGTAGAAGGATAAACTCATCAGGTTTGTTTTTACGCTTTTACAATCTATAACTAACAGATATTCATTATAGTGCAAGAAATGTCATATAGTGCAGTCTACTTGAGTACAAGTTTCATATAGTGCAACAATCTTTTATTATATAAGATTTGAAGAATAAGTTTGGTAAGAAAGATATGTTCATAAATAAAATAAAAGTAAGTTCTACCTGTAGTACAGACAATTCCTCTTTAACAACCATTATTCATTAACATGAGTGTACACACAGCACACTGATTACTTCATTATAATCAGAAAAGAAAATCTTCGTTTTTTAATAGGCAATGGAATAATAATTGAAGTGTCTTGGACAACATTGCTTATTGTCACAAATGCAGAATATTGGTGCATAACAAACAAAGTTGGTCTCACTCTATCTTATCTTCTAGCAAACAACATATCACTGTCTATCTTCTTAATTCTGGAGGTGCTTATCTTGTTATCTCCTTTATATATGTGGAAAATTATGAAGTCCTCAGGAAAGATGTAAGGGTTAAACTTGAATTAAACAGTAACACGGTTAATTCTCCATGGTTTCTCATCGGTTATTTCAATTGTATGAGATTGTCAAAGGACAGGTTTGGGGAAGGTTTTGCCTGTTAGCAAAACTGAAGAATTGGATAATTGCTTGCTAAATTGTGGACTTATTGAGCATAATGTCAGCGGTATAAAGTTCACTTGGAGATCCAGTCCCCTAAAAGACATTGGTTGAGGCTGGATAGAGTTTTAGTTAATCTGAATTGGTTTTTTATTTTTCCCAATTCTACTGCATTCTCACTTCCCTCTTTGTCTAGTGATCATTCACCACTGCTAGTCTTAGTTAATCTGTCAATTTAGTTAATCTGTCAATTTAGTTGTGTTGCTTGTTACATTTGTTTCCCTTTATAGAATTTGGGTTCTTAATTTTTGTTTGAAGAAAATTAGTGGTCCATTCTCACCCTTTATTGACATATTTAGTTTTTAACTATACTATCACTTGTGTTTGTTATAACTTAAAATAGACGTGAAGTATAATAATTTGTTTTCCTGTGCATATGTCTTGCGGAATATAAACACTGCTATTAAACTCTCATAGGCACCATATTGCACTGCATAATTACTTGCACAGCTCTGCTCTTAACCAAGATGCTGGATGTCTATCTTATTTTGCAGCCCACAGGTCACCGTTGCAACAACAATAATGTTTTGTCGTCGCTTCTACCTCCATCAGTCTTATACCCCAAAAATGGCAGGTAAGCTTAATTTTATTCCTCTTCTCCCAGCTTTAAGTGAACATCGGTTATATTTAGATGTTCATTATTGTTTGCAGTAAATTATTTATTGGGTTCTTGTATGTATATTAGTAATGTGAAGGTGCACACCTAAGCACGCTTAGGCACACAAAAAGGCAAGGTACGCTGGTAGTGTCTTTTGCCTTTTCGAGGCACGTTGATAGCGCCTTTTGCCTTACCCTATTACAATAATCACTCCTATTCCAAAATGGCAAGCCTCGTAATCTTTATTTTGCGAATTCGCTTGGAGGGGAGACTGTGGATTGCGATTGATTGACAATGTTGTGGTAAAGATGGTTGTTCTGTTGGCCAGTTGAAGGCAGTTGAATTGAAGTGTAGCAGCAAGCAGAAGGGGTTGCAGTTTTGTAGTGGTGGGTTGAAATGTATGCAGGTAGTTTTTTTGTAAAGCTGTAAGTGTTCTGGCAAGTGAAAATTGATGAAGCAAGGTTCGGGTATGCAGTGTTATGGGAACATTTTTCAGGCAGTAAGTGTTCTGGCAAGTGTGATGTTTGTCGTTGTTTGTAGAGGGGTGGAAGGTAATGAGGTAAGGAGTGTATGAGATTATGATTAATTTGCATTCAATGATAATTTGAGTCTACACTTCGCTAGTGAGCTGAAGTGTACGAGAGTAGAACCATTTCCCATTTCCCAAAACGTTAACATATTACAAATTTGGAAACACAAAACAACTTCCCAAGTTTAGTTCATTTAAACTTTAAAGTTAAACCATTATTTTTCCAGAGAAAAAAACATTACCAGCATTTGGGTAGTTTGTTCCTAAATAATCTAAAGAAATTAGCCGTGTCAGAAATCAAGAAAAAAAAAGGAATATAGACAATTGGAACCAAAACTCAGTAGTAAGGAAATATAGTACATTTGCAGTATTTTGAATGAGAACTCAAGAGCAGAGGATGGGAAAATCTAACATGACTAATATACTTATAGTGTACCTTCAGTAGCTTTTTATTTACTTTAACAAACATATGATGTTTGACCTCTTTATAAACAAACATCAATTTCTTGTTTTGTGCAGACATGAAACTTATGGTGGCGGGAGCATTAGACGATTGGAGGAATACGTTATGTACCGTATGTATTGTACTATGCATGTAGTATTATGTAATGATGCCATTGTTGTACTGTGTATGTTATGTATACTTGTTGAACTTTATAGTGGTATGTGTTGATGTTGAACATTATAATTCAAACATTTGTTATGTTTGGTTTTTGTGTTTAATCTATGAAAAATATTTGGTTTAATAATCTTTCTTTTGTGATAGTGTTAAATTTGCAAATTTTGGTATTAATTATGATAATGAAATGACTGCCACTGGTGCAGACAAAAATTTCGAATATTTTTTTTAAAATAAAATATTAATTAGCAACAGATTAAAGCCGTTGCTAATATTTAAAACATCAGTTATACATCTACATTTAGCAACGACTTTAAGCCGTTGCAAAATAAAATCAGGAACGGCTACAAGCCGTTGCTAAAGTATATTTTGCAACGTCCCTTAGCCGTTGCAAAAAATATATTTCGCAACGGATTTGAGCCGTTGCGAAATTTTACCACTGTCCATTTCGCAACCGGTCAAAGCCTTTGCGAAATTATTTTGCAATGGCTTAAAGCCGTTGCGAAATGAGGATTCTGGTGTAGTGACTGCCTGGCTGTATGTCTAGGTTTTTCACAAATCTCACATTTTGTTCTATTATTATTCCATCTTCCATTTCTCCCTCTACCTCTCTGTGCAGCGTTACCTCTTTGGTTGTAGTTTTCTTATTTGATATTTTGATTTTCTTGCTTCTTCCCTTGATTTCTGTTTCTGGAATGCATAATTAAGTGACAATTCTATGTTGTTTTCTTTCCTCTGCTTAATTCTCCCTTCATGTGATAACAGTATTGAATGACAATACTGCATATTGGGTAGATCTTGTTGTGATGAGATAATTGCTACTACTGACTCATATTCACTATCCAGACCATTCAGAAAAGTTACTATCTGCTCAGTTTCAGATACTTTATGGCCTGTAGTGTCAAGAATATCATAGTATGATTTCACCTTTGTTTGATATTCCCTCACTGTCGTATTTTCTTTCCTGAGATTCTGCAGTTGTCTCTTGTAATACATAACTCTTGCAGCTGACTGTATGTTGAAAATCTGTTGTATTACGGACCATATTTCAAATGATGTTTTACATCTAAAAATTTGTGACAGCAGCCCTGAACTGATAGATGAAAGTAGCCATGCTGCCAGTAAGCTATCCAGTCTCTGATAGTTGATGAATTCTTTGTTGATAATTCTTTCTCCTGTGGTATCTGTAACCGTTCTTGCAGGTACAGTAGCAGTTCCATACAGAAAGTCTTCCAGTCCATATCCTCTTATACTAGTTTCAACCTGATATTCCATAATATGAAGTTGTTTTCATCAAGTGTTGTTGTGACCAAGTTATTTTTTGGTTTTATAATATTGCAGGAATTTATTTCAATGGCTGACGAATCTTTATTTCTTGATCTTGACTCTTCCTGGTTCTTAACTCCACTTGTTGTTGATGATGTAGTGTCATCATCTCCAGCCATGGTGGATTATAGGGAAGTGCTGTTGAGATTCTTGATAAGTGTGCTTTGTGTGGTGCGGCCAACATTCTTGGATCAAGATTCTTGGCGTGGCACCCTTAAGTCTTTAACTCTCAGATACCCAGATAGAATTCTTGATTCAGAAACAGGTTTGATTCAGAGATAGATAAACTTTAACTCTCCGATGATGAGATAGCTAAAATCAGAAAGCAATCAGGATGGTGAATGATGATACTTATCTGACACCTCCTTCGGACGGCTTAGTGATGATATAGCGATTCTCTGATGAGAATCTAATGATGATCAAAATTTTGTTACTATCGCTTGACAGAATCTGCAGCTCCGATACCAAAGCAGAATTCTTGTTGATTGATATTACAGAATTGAAGAAAGTATGTGAAGAATTTATGTAATCAGAGAAAGAAAGGAAAATGCTAAAATGAAATGATATTTTGATCCATTACTTCTCTATACAACTTGGTTCTAATATATACAGCAGTAATAAATCATATTTGGGCGGTTCAAATAGCGTAGAACCTGATAACCAATACCCAGATCTAAAATACAAAGTTATGTTAGACGATAAGCTTTTCATTCTAACTCTCTCATCTTATCTTATTCAATAAAAATATAGAGATGGGTTTCACTAAATGCATTCAAATCATTTAACTTGAAATTTAATAGTTTGAATTATATGAATCAGGGAATAATCAACTTTGTGAAGGGTCTTTCCAAATTTTTTACCACAAAAAAACTTAAACTAGACTAAAGAGAAAAAAAATCAGATAAGTTCCACATTACCATGTTATGGTAAACATACAAATATATGCATTTCACATTATATTTTCTTTAAAATCGAGAACGTTTGAATTCTCGACAATTAAGTTCTTAGAAAACATAGGATATTTGATGATAGCTTTATTAAATTTTCACATTTGAAAGATTTTATTAAGCCAACGAAAGATACAATAATTTTTTGTAGGAAAAAATAGCTAGGGTTTATAGAAACTATTTATTAATTATGTAAAAAAAAGGTAAAAATGACCGAGCATTTTCATTTTTTCTTCTACGAATTTTGTAACATTGAAAACAAAATGTAATAATATAATCTTAAACAAACGTCATTCTAGTTATGTGATAATACTTGTAGGACATGATTCTCAGTTTCTCGTTAAAATACTGAGTAGAACGAAAAACATAAAGTACGTAATTTTATGATATATTCTATTTTTAAGAAACATATTGCCTTTTATAGTGGATTTTCGTAGGGTACAAGATACATGCACTTATGTCGGTCAACGATACCCGAAAAATTTAAAATATGTTCACATCTGTATTCGAAAATCAGATAAATATATGATATCTATAAAAATGGATACGGATGCAGATATGAATGCATTGCATCTGAAAATTGTTCGTTTAGTTTTTGTTAAGAATATTGTTTATATTATGTGTATTTTAATACAATGAATCATATGTATCCATTGACAGGCTTACATGCGCTTTTAGATTTTACATCTTAATAACCCGCGAAAATAATTTTCATTGAAATTTTTTGAATGATTTCGTAATTAATTGTTCAAAATAAGAATTTTTTATTAGTATAATTTGAGATTAAAAAATATGTATTGTGAATATATACATTCTTGTGATTAAAAAGAATAATGCAACATAATGTTAATTTGTTATTTCAATTAATTAATGTAATAGTATTTGTACGATCAAAATCAAATTCTCCCTTAAAACATTTTGTTAGAATGTAAACTAGAAAAATCAAAATGATATAATTAAACGATCTTAGCCTCTAGATTACTATCAACTTCTGCTAACCATATGGCCATATGATTTTTATTTACTTTTAATGTGTATGAGGTCTATAACAACAATAATACAAATATTTTTATTTTTTATTGCCTCAACCCTAGTGGGTTTCTCCGACCCATGTGGTTTGGTGAATTGCCCTTAAAGTCCTGCTAAAATCTTGCTAAAGCAATTAGCACACTTCGACCGTCACACTTTTTCAATTTTACGCTATTAAATATTAGATCCGCTTAAAGTCGCTATTTTTCACATTGCCGGCTTAACCAGTGGTTTTTAGCATTGGCTTTAGCAATTTTAACATAAAAGGTTAATTTGACTAGTTTTCTCATAAATTAAATCAACAAATTTAACGTATATATCTAAATTCAAATCTGAAGCGTTCAACGAAAATTAAAACTATGTTTTGTGGATTGTGATACTCTTTGGTTTTGTTATATAAGAATGAACAGCGTTTCTTTTTTTTATACTAATGATATGAGAATGAGAATATAGAAAAATAGTAAGGACAAAATTTCGACTTTTTTTCCATTAGGATATGCACTTAATTTTTGTGCATAAACAAAAAAGGTTCTCATAATCGAGTCGAAAAGCAGGCTAAATCAGTAGTGTCATCTCAACCAAGCTTTTAGAAGTAGCTCCGATGGGTATATGACTAAAGCAATATCCCTCAAATACGGATTTAACCCTTTAGCAAACTTTATCGCCATCTTCATTGGTGTATTAATAAGATCTAGGCTATATTTTGCTAGTTGATTGAACTCATTAACATGATCTGTAATGCTACTATCTCCCAGCTCCAAATGAATGAATTTCTTTAGCTTCATTCCCCATTTAACCTACGATATACACTTAGCTTCAAAGTGCCTCTTAAAATTAGTCCAAGTAACATCAGTCTCATCTTCCTCAGCAATGACAATCCCCCATTGGTTCAAGGCTTTTCCTTGCACGTACCACGAAGCCAATTTCCCCTCATCGCATTCTCCACAGCCATCATAAAAAATATCTGATCATAGTTCATCATCCATGCCCATGTTTCAATGAATGATTCTAAAAAAATCAGGCCTAAGGGCGAGGACTACCTCATGCGTTAAGTTAAGTTATGTCTAGCCTATCCATGAGGATACCAATGATATAATGAAACATTCAATCCTGAAACCCCAGCTGCTTCACTAGATCCATTTCCAGTTTGATTTCTCATTTTCACTTATTTGCAACGTGAATTATTAGCAACCTCCTCAGATATCACCGCTAGAATTTGTGTTATACTTACACATGCACTGCCATAGCTTTTATGTTTATTATCTATTGTTATTTTTCCTCTACAAGGCACGGTAGAAGGAAATGATGTGTTGGATCTCACGGAGTTTCCTTTATTTTCCCTCTTTTTCTCTTATTTAATAAAAATCTAGAGATAAGTTTCACTAAATGCATTCAAATCATTTAATTTGAAATTCAATAGGTCGAATTATACGAATCGAGGAATAGTCATCTTTGTGAATAGTCTTTTTAGAAAATTTAGTAAAAAAATTAAACTAGACTAAAGAGAAAAAAATTCAGATAATTTCTACGCTATCATACTATGGTAAACAAATAAATATATGTATCTCACATTTACTTTAAAACTGAGAATGTTTGAATTCTCGAAACATAAGTTGTTAGAAAGCATATGATATTTGATGATAATTCTGATAAATTTTCACATTTGAAAGATTTTTATTAAGCGAATTAAAGAAATATTAATTTCTTTGTAGGAAAAATTAGCCAAGGTCTGTAAAAACTATTTATTAATTATGTAAACCCAAAAGTATAAATGACTAACCATTTTCATTTTTTCTTCTAGGAACTCGTAATGTTGAAAAAAATGTAACAATATATCATTAAACTATCATCATTCTAGTTATGTGACAATATTTGTAGGACATGATTCTCAATTTACCATTAAAATACCGATTCGAAAGAAAAACATAAAGTATGTAACTTTATAACATCTTCTATTTTTTTAACAGTTTATTTTTTTTACAATGTTTTTTCGTAAGGTACTAGATACATGCACTTAAGTCAGTTAAGGATACCTGGAAAATCTAAAATATGTTCACGTCTGTACCCGAAAATTGGATAAATAACTAATATCTATAAAAATGGATACGGATGCAGAAATGAAGGAATCTCCATATAAAAATTGTTCATTTATTTTTTGTTAAGAATATTGTTTATATCATGTATATTTTTGTAATATGTATCAATTGACAGGCCTACACGCACTTTTTGAGTTCAAAATTTCATAATCCACAGGACAAGAAAATTTTCACTTATTTTTTAATTAGTTATTTAAAGTATGAATTTTCGATTAGTATAATTTTAAGCTAATTTATTTATTGTGGATATATATATATTCTTGTGATTAAAAAGAACAATTTAATCTAATGTTAATATATTGTTCTAGTAACGCAACAGTATTTATAGGGCTCAAAATCAAATTCTCCCTTAAAATATTAGAATATAGACTAAAAAATAAAATAAAATGACATGAATCGAAGTCTTAGTGTGTAGATTACTATCAACTATACTGACCACATGGTCAAATGATAATATTTACTTTTAATGTGCATGAGTTCTATAACCATAATAATATATGTATTTTTTTGTTGCCTCAACCTTAATGGGTTGCCCCAGCCTGTGTGGTTTAGTGCTTTGCCCATAGTTATGTGATTAAAGCCTCGCTAATATTGCGTTAAAGCGATTGATAACAGCACACTACGACCGAGCCTTTTCAATTTACCGCTATTAAATAGTAGATTTGCTTTATCTCCCGCTACTTTCCACCATGCCAACTAAATCATGGGTTTTTTGCATTTGCCTTAGCCACTTTAACATAAATGGTTAATTTGATCAGTTCTCTTACAAATTAAATCAACAAATTTTACATTTAGGTCTAAATTCAAGTCCTATACGGCCAACATAAATTAGAAATCTACCATGTGGATCATAATATTCTTTGGTTTTATTGTATAGGAGGAAGCAATGTTTTTTTCTACATAGATGATGTAAGAATGAGAATATAGGGAAACTATAAGAAGAACAGAATTTCAACTTTTTTAGGCACTATGACATGCACTTAATAGAGCTGAAGGGCAAACCTTTTAGACAATAGGACATGCTAAACTAGGGTTGCATTTCTTCAAATGATGAAGTCTGGATGGGAGGAGAAGGGGTGCAACATATCTCAACGACGCTGCAACAACTCTCTATTGTGGTGGGGACGATGCTGGGATGAGTTTCATGATGATGGAAAGAGGAAATGGTAATGTTGATCGACATGAAGATGATTGCAGCATTAATGTACTGTAGCGATAATGGATGAGTGACATTTTATATGACTAGAGCCAAAGGTGAAAAAACATGGAAATAGGAAAGAAGAAAATAACGGTGGATAATGATACTATGTACTATCATTTTTTTTTAAGATGAATAATTATTTATATTTTTTCTCATAATGCTATTTTCTAGTAGCATTTGTAGATAAAAAATATATATTGTAGCTCATAATGTCATTTCGTAAGAGTATTTTATGAATTGTAGTAGCTGTTTGTGAATTGTATAGTTTTTGAAAAACTATAGCATTTTATAGATTTTATAGATGAAGTGTATATACTAGCTCACAATGCTATTTTTAGCAGCATTTATGAACTTAATACAATTTTTGAACTTTTTTGACATTTTTTTGATTTATTGCGGTATTTTATGAATTGTAATATCATTTTATAGTTGAATTGTTTAATTTTTGACTATATATAGTATTATTTTGTAGTAGCATTTTTTTGAAATGGTAATTAGATACAAAATGTCACTCTGATAACAAACCACAAATCATATATCTATAAATATTTGAATCACGCTATGCAAGTTTCGAACTTGTGACCTATCGCACCAAAGTCTGTATAGCAAGTGCAGTAGAGGCAACTCCTCCAATAAATGCTTCTGATGTTGATTTTTTTGACTGTCCTCCTCAAAATCAAGAACAGGGTATTGATCGTGGGCAAGGTCTTTATGCTGTTCAATATACATCACATATCATTATAAGAATAATGGTGATTTCCGACGTCAACTAGCCATCGGTGGCCATCAGTTGGCTGTCGGAAACCATAAGAAGAGCTATCAGTATAAGAATCTCGTTTTGTAACGACTTACGACGGCTGCAACGGAAAATTTATAACGGTCTCTAATGATACTCTATGACCTTTCTAACGGCCATGTCGGCCACATGACAAACCTTAATAATCAAATAGCGATCCGTGGCTGTCGGAAAAGGTCGGAGTTTACCATAAATCGCTATCGGTAGCCATTGCAAGGTCATGACCTATCAGCCGTCGGTAGTCGTTAGAAGCCATTAGAATTCTAGATGGTTTTTTTCTTGAATTTGAGCCTGTTGCCTTCCAGCCACTACACATCTATCAATACACATAACAGCTACTTTTGGAGTATATATAAACCATTAATTATATAAATAACCATACATAATATTCCATCCAAAAAATCCATATCCAAATTCAACATAATCCAAAAAATCAACTCAAATCCACATAAAATAATACACAATCCATCAAAATGTATCAAACACATTCTCACCCACGCGAAGCATATATGTAGAGACAAAAAACATAACAAAACATGCCTAGCATCACTCATCATCCTTGCAGAACCACCCAACGAAGGTAGCCTCCCATGCTGCTCTATATACTTTGCCAAGCACTGGTTCAGCTACTCCATCTGCGCAGCACGACGTAGATCATGCTTCGGCAGCTCAGCGATCTCGGCTCATAACTCTGCAATTTCTTCTTTGTCTTGAGCCATCTTATACATCTTCTGTGATGTCTTGGCCTGCGAATAAAATAAATTGATATACTACCTCCAACATCATAAACGTAATTTACATAACTTTAATTGAAAAATATGAAAATTTGAATTTATTTTATTTTCTAAAAATTACCGCTTAGTTCCTAAATCCATAGCGCCTGCTGCGGGATGGTGGATCCATGATAGACTTGAAAATAGCATCCTCATCATCAGTTGTCAATTCATCCATCCTGTCTCGGCCAGCAGCTGTGCCCATGCTTTATGGAACTTTTACTGCAATGCAATATACCAAATACAATTTAGTAGACTAATCACTATGCTAATTAACAAAAAGTTGAAATGGTCACTGGTATAAATAACATTAATTAACATATCTATAAATGTGTACTTAATTAATTAACTGATAACTTTTAACTTAATTATAGTATACTTACGTAGGCAGCAGTCACTTATCATCATGCTCCCATGAGTATATGACTGAGCTCGAATCGCCGGTCTGCTTTGGGGCATGAGTATGAGCAAAAACATCCTAATACGAAACAGTATCCCCGCGCGCTCTTTCCTAAAATATGAATATATATATATATATATATATATATATATATATATATATATATATATATATATATTGTTTTATTAACTATCTACCAACAACTTATAACTTAAAATATAAAAATATGAATATAAAAATTTACCAAATCCTCGCGATGGTGCTGGAAAGACTTGGAACCACCGCGACGTGTGATAGATTTCTTATTTTGTTTGTGGTGTTCCTATTCGACTCGCTCTGTAATTTAAATTGGAAATAACATTTTATAGTTCTAAATTATGTATTAAATACATGCAAAAATTTAAAGTAATTAATATGTGACAAGCTTACCCAGAACTCCTCATTGCCCCACCATGCGACCTAGGCCTTCCACACGCTAGTACTCATCCAGTTTGGTTTTTTTCCCGCTCTTCTCATAGCAGACACTGCATACCTATAATTTTGGCAATTCTTTTGTTCCAATGACTCTGCACTAGGGAAAGATCAGTCTCTTGTAGGTCCACTGAACCCTATATGTTGAGAGAATGAAAGTTATACATATTTATAAATGGTCTACGATATATAAAGTGGTCTAGGATTAAATTGAAAATGCAAAATATAAATTTACACTTACCAGGAAGTCTTGCCAAATGCTCTCTCTGACATTATCCAGTATCTTGCTCCACTTGGCCTAGCAGGCAATCATCCTGCTCATATATGCTTGTCTAGATATAAAGAGCACTGTAGCTGATGGCTTGAGCTCGAAGCCACTGAAAAAGAAACAAACATTTAATAAAAAAGACTAATACATAATAGATCATACAAATAATATTGTTAATACTGAAATAAATTTATTACCTACAATCCATCAGCTTTGGCCTGTAACCATACCATAGGAAGAGCTGCCTCCTGTGATTGGCCACTGCCATCACTACTTGGAGGTGCACCGGTCCCTCTCCGAGAGAAGAGGGAGATCCTGTATGGGAAGAGCTACGTCTACGGAAAAAAGACATATCTAGTACCTGTAATGACATATAATATATGAGAAATATATCATTTAATTATATAAAACATACATTATGGCAGAAAATAAAAGGATTATGTGAAACAGATTAAGACTAAACATATCATTAAAGAACACATCATTTTTAATGAGAAAATGTAACATAAATAAACACAGAAATTGCCTTCTCCCGAAATGCAGATTATTAATCAGTTCTCGTCGTTTTATGATTCAGACTCTGTTTCGTACTATATGTTTTGTTCCTTTATAGTCTAAAATGCTTCTATTAATGCATTCGATTGATCTTTAGAGGTCCAAAATCAGTTTGATCATTGGTTATTATTATTCCACTATTTTCCTCGATATCCGCTTGATAATCTTGTGTCTGGAATATTCCGCCTATCAAATGTGAATCTTGCCTTTTTTTTAAAATAGCAGACCAATCTGCTTTATCTCTTCATAGAGATGGGTACGGAGCATAATAAACTTGAAGTGCTTGTTTGGCAAGTATAAAAGGATCATATTTATAATAACACGAGGTATGCTTTATTTCTATAAGATTATACTTTGGGTGCATGTTGATTCCAGAACCTGGAACATTGCCGAACCATTTGCATTTAAATTAAAAAACTTCTTCTACAGGTCTTGTGAAATATGTCAATTGCAAAACCTGGGTCAACACACCATAAAAATCATTTACATTATCATTTGGATCATCACTACCTTTAACAAATACACTGGTATTGTTAGTTAATTTTTCGGCGTAGTAATCTTTGGTGTTAAATTTATATCCATTAACGGAGAATATTGGATATGTCTTGACTTTCATTTTGAGTCCCATAGCTAAATGTTTCAATCCTTCCTCGACTACACAATTTGTCATGTCGTAAACATAATTTGAAAATCAAGTAGCGAAATGTTTGCCGATATCACCATTTGGATGTTGTGATTTGTAAAATTGCAATTATAGAAGAAATATTGCATTATAATTAACGCACACATGTGCATATGTATATACACGCATATGTAGATGATATAATGCATTAAGAAGAATATATATACATTACCTAAAAAATGGTGCAACTTCAGCACGATTGAGAAGAATATATGTGTGTGTTACATGGTAATTTCTATCATCCAACCATAATTCCACACATTTACCAACAGGTCAACCATGTTTTTTAAAAATAAATAAACTCGCTAAAAATCATCGTGATCAATGCCTTCATCATTACGCGTAGCACTTTCAAACGATAAGTTCGCATAATCACTAAAATAATGAGAGAGAAAAAACGAAGCTTCTTCTTCGATATATGATCTGCAAAACGAAACTTCAACTCGTACTTTCTGTCTCACCTTTTCCTATAGATGACTTAAGTACCTATTAAGAATTATTCCAAATTAGAATTTATTTATACATGAATTAAAAACATTTAACAACTAAACATTAATACCTCTCGAATGGATACATCCATCCATATTGCACAGGCCCTCGAAGATGTGCTTCAGATGGAAGATGAACAGGTAAACGCTCCATTACATTAAATAAACTTGGAGGAAATATTTTCTCTAGTTTGTAGAGCAGTATGGGGATTTCTTCCTCAAGTTTACATAGACGATCAACTTTTAATGTAGTAGAACAAAGCTCCTTATAAAACAAATTAAGTTTTGTTAAAACCATCCAAACTTTTATGGCCAACAGTTTTTTAAAGCAACGGGTAACAAATTTTCTGTCATAATATGAAAATCATGGGTTTTCATCCCACTAAGTCTGTTGTTCTTATAGTCGACACATCTATGAATATTGGAAGAAATACCATCAGGAAATCTTAATACTTTCATCCATTTTAAAAGTATTTTAACTTGATTATTGTCGAGCTCATAGCATGCTTTTGCTTTTTTGTGTCATTTGGCTTGATATGAAGCTCAGGGCGATTACATATTACTTCGATATCGCATATTGATTTCAAATCTTCCTTCGTCTTCCCCTGAACATTCAAAATTGTATTAAAAACATTGTCAAACACGTTTTTCACATTGTGCGTCACGTCAATATTGTGACAAAGTAGTAGATTTCCAATACGGCAACTCCTAAAATATACTTTGTTTGCACCAATTATGAATCGTTGATTTATCTTGAATTTCAATTTGTTCTCCGGTTTCTTGTATCTTTGGAAAACCTTTACAATTTCATATATATCTTCGCTTGACCAAACTGTAGGTGGTTGCAAGGGCTCGTGTTTATTAGCTATTAAGTTTTTTAGTCTCTTCTAAAGGGATGATTAATATGGAGAAAACACTGATGACAATCAAACCATGAAATTTTCCTTCCATGCGGTAAAGAAAATGCTCGTGTTTCCTCAATGCAATTAGGACTAGCTAGGCGACCGACCATACTCCAACCTGAATGAATTTCATGTGCAGGAAAATTGCTAATATTCCACAACAAAAAAGCAAACATACGGAAAAAATTTTTTGAGATGTCATATGTTTCAACTCCTTCGTACCACAATGTTTTCAACTCTTCAATCAACGGCTGTAAATAAACATCGATTACTTATGTCGGATCATCAGGGCTGCGGACTATAATTGTGAAAAAATATATGGAGTTTTCATACACATCCATGGAGGTAAGTTATAAAGTGTAACGATTAAAGGCCAAGATGAATATTTAGAAGAAAATTGAGAAAATGGTAAAAATCAATCCGTACATAAACCAAGTCTAACATTATGGCTCTCCACTGCAAAATCGGGATATTTCGTATCAAAATGCTTCCATGCTTCCCCATCAACTGGGTGTGTTAACGTACCGTCTTCCTGTGTTCTAACACTGTGCCATCTCATGTGATGCGCGGTTAGAGAAGATGCATATGACCTTTGAAGCCTAGGATTAATAGGTCAATAATGCATACGTTTATATGGGACTTCATTTCCCTTCTTCTTTCTTGGTTTGTATCTTTCCTGATTACATATTTTACAATTCCGAAGATTGATATCTTCTTTCCAAAACAACATACGTCCATTTAAACATGTATCTGTTTTTTGATATGGTAAACCAAAAGCCGACATAAGTTTTTTCACTTCATAATGATTTTTGCACATTAAATTATCGAGAGGCATATGCCGCTTCATGGCTTGTACAACAGCTGTAAATCCAGCTTCTGTGAGGTTGTATTTAGATTTCATTGCAATGTATTCTGCAGTTAATTGGGCGCCATTTGTACAGCCTTCCCAAAAGGGTTTCTTCATGGAATCCGTAAATCATAAAAAAATTGCTCCAATATTTGGTTCTTCTTCAACATTAACATCATCATCAACAAAATGTGCAGTAGGGAATATTGAACATGTTGCTTCTTTAGTCATATGTTCTACGAGATTCATCGTAACAATTTTATTACTCACTACCTCCTCTGACTGTAAAGGATTAGGTTCAACAAGTTCTCCGTGATGATTCCATACCAAATAGTTCGGCATGAAACTGTACTGATGCAAATGAACTCTAACTATTTATGGTGTTAAATGCTTCAACAATTTACATCTACTACATGGAAAATGAATTTCTTCATCGTTTCCATTATTACTTAAAGAGAAATCAATAAATAAGTGTACACCATTATTAAAATGTTCACTTATTGAGCCACAATTTTCCTTCATTGTTGATACATCCATCTTCGATCAATAAAATAATTCATCATCTCTCCTACTATAATTAAAAAATATGATATAAATGAAAACCATATTGACAATTTATTTTTCAATACAATTTTATAGTTTAATGTTTTATATTAATTAATCATTGACACTTTGTTGTTGGATTATCCTACTACCCACAAACACAGTAAGGTAATTAAATTTCGTAAATCATTCCATTTTAAATGATTCAACAAAATTTTAATAGCATTTCCCTTTTGTTCCCTTAGTCGTACACGATTGTGTGTGCATAGGGAACATAAAAGAAGTCCTATCGAAATTTTGTGAACCGTTTAAAATGAAATGGTTTACGAGATGTAATTACGTTACTATTTTTTGTAACTTATCCAATACAGGGACAAATCCAACAAATATTGTATATGATAAATATAGATGTCCGTTCTTTCAAAAAAAAATATGCACATAATGATCATGTACAATACTTATTAGATTGGGCCAAAAAACACTCTAAGGGTTTATGAACAAAGTACATTACATATTTTATATTTAAAAAAAAATTGGTTTTCGACGTTGACATTAAATTGATTAACATTTAACTTAAATTAAACTGCCGTATAAGATAGTTTATCACATACGCACATGTTTAAAACTTAGATTAACTAACCATACGTACATATATCATTTTCGACGTTTAGAAAACGCATAAACTAAATTATGCTCATCCATACTAAATAAACCATATAAGGCGTAAAAGCACTAAATTATTCAACTAATGCACACTAATTTCTTATCGCACAAACTAAACAAGTTAGTATTCAACACTTGTAGGATAATAACAATAATTAACATTCAGTAAACTATACTACATAATCAATGTGACAATATAAACAATGAAACTAACAAATTAATCCTAAATTAATAAATTCATGAAATTAGGATTTAGGGACAATACCTAAAATAGTGGAGATTAGGGGTTTGGAGGAGATGAGATTCTGAATTAACAAAGCTGGAGTTAATTTCGGTAGAATTTCGATGCTTGAAGCTGGAGGGGTAAATGGTGGAGGAAGCTTTTGGTGATTTTGGGGAGGGAAAAATGATTCTGGTTCAGCCTGGGGAAGAAGTTATACGAGATTTTTCGATGGCTATCAACGGTCGCAAACGGCAATATTCTAACGGCTACCGATGGCTAATTATTTTATTCGCAACAAAATCCAGAATATACTAGCCATCGAAAGCCATCGAAAATGAAATGTCGACGACCGTTGGTACATGTTATAGAAATATACTGTTTTACTTGTAGTGTATGGGGTTGTCACCTGACTATTCTTCAACCACTTTGATACCTCTTAAGTATAAGATTCCGGAGTAAGCCTTTATTTTTTGATAATAAACCAATTTGATAATGTCAACTTCTTCTTGGTCATGATATGGATATTTTATAGATATTATTGTGAACAAAACATTGTTTTGGTTTTACTGATTATGGATAACATGCCACTTTGATCACTTCAAAATTGTAAATTTGCGTCTTAATTGATATTCGTTGATATTATTTTATGATGTTATTTGTCTTATGAAAGATAAACGGTTGATGATCCTCTTTGATTCAAGGATGTTATACTAGCCAAGCACCACAAAACTGATAGCCCACATTCTGAAGAATAGTGTGATTAGCATAATCTTTTTCTTCACACCTTTCGTAATATATCAATCCAAACTCCAATACGACTCAAGAAACAAAATAAAAAATACACTGCTAGGCTTTTATATTAGTGAAAAGTTTTTAACTTGCTATAACCCTAGTTTTTTTTAAATGGTATCTAGTTGCGTCTATCCAGTGTTCTTAAATGTCATTGTTACATGTGATTTATATATAACGGGTTATCTTATACATTTAACTCAACTCTTTTCATTGCCTGTAAATAACTAAAAGACCTGCCCTACAAAATAATTGGTTGAAAGGTCGGAGTTTATAACAGGCTAATCTTTGGAGAATATAAGCATCATGAAATGCCAGTGGCTTCCATTTTATGTAACAATATTTTTAGTTGAATTAAATGTATACATTAGCTTATAATGTTATTAATTAGTAGCATTTTTAAATAAAGGTTTTTATGATTCCACCTTCAAGTATTATTATTTTATTTTAAATGTGTAACTCTACAATGCAGTATCATTTTATAAATAAGTTAATTATGTATATTTATGTTTATAAAATGTTTTAGTAGATTTTTATTAATTATAGTAATAGTTTCTAAATTATTGTTGCATATTTTGAGTTATAGTCGTTGTTTATTAACAATTGTATCATATTTTTATATGTGTGTTGTAATGCAAATATTAAGTATGATTTTCTGTTTTTTTGTTTAAATAGATATAACTATGTTATTATTACTTTATAGCAGAATTTTGTGAATTGCGGTATCGCATACAATATTATAATAGAAATTTATAAAAAATTATGGCACCTTTTTAAATGCATATAGTAATCTTACTGTGCAGTATCATTTAGAAAAAAATACATATATTTTTGTTCATAATGCTATTTTATAATATCATTTTATGAATTTTAGTAGTTTTCTAAAATTGTAGTAGCAATTTATAAAGTGTTGTTACATCCTTTTAGATTATGTATATATTGTATCTCACAACATCATTTTATGATAGTATTTATAAATTGTAGTATAAGTATATGAAGTATATTAATATTTTTGGGTTTGTAGTAGGTTTTATAAATTGCAGTATCATTTTTTATTAATATTTTAAATTCCACTTTCTAGAACCATTTTTTGATTTTTTTTAAGGTGGTATCGTTTTTATTTTATTTTTTGAAAGTTTGTAATATTATTTTTAAAATTTAATATATAATGCTACTACATATCTTTGTAACTGTGATATCTTTTTTTTGTATTTTTTGAATGATAACCATGCTATTTTTCGTGAATTATTTTGCGAATATACTATGTAGTATCGGTTTTGCATTTACCAAATAAAAAAAGAATATAGCAATTATATTTTAGTTTTATTGAATGATAGTTGACCTTACCTTCTGTTATCATTTTTGGTTAAATGACATGACACAGTAGTATTTTGTACTTGCTATATTTCTTTTTACATCATTTTCTCATATAATGATGTCGTGCAATATCATTTTTTTAACCTATTACTATTTTTATAGCAATTGGTGATTTGTAAGCAAGATAAAGTGAACAATGATGTTGTGATATGTTAGAAGATATAGGCGGCATTGTAGGTGGTAAGTAGAGACATGATTTTGTTTACAAAGGGTTAGGTTTTGAGGAGACAGTGGTTAGGAAGGTGGTAGCTATGGAATGCAGTAGCTATGAATAGAGGCGGAGCATAGGAATAGAGCTATGTGGGGGGTGCAGCGACATGGGATGTGATGGCGTACATGAGGAAGAAGGTATCCTTGTTGCTAAATATTGAAGCAGTTGTCTTCGAAGCTAAAAAGCTTTGCAAATTTGTCCTTTAAACTTAATTCCTCATGAGAATAAATCAATTTTGAAGATTTTATTTTGTCTCCAATAAATATATTTGCACCTTCTCTGTTTTTTGATATATGTCGGTCTTATCCTCACTACAGAATTTTGCATTGCTATAAAATTGCTAAATGTTTTAACTACATGGGCCCATAGGGTATAAAAAGAAATTTCAATATAAGAAGTAGAGGTCATAATCGTCGGAAAATTCTCCCATGTTACTAATGTCAACTTTGTAAACGTTTGGTTATCATCTAATTTAGGATTAGTCATTATATAGAACCTCCAATAAATGCTAAGTTTAATACGGCTAGGATAAACACTAGTTAGTCCTTGTATAGAACCTCCAATAAATGCTAAAGTTAATTTATTTAGGATAAACTTAAGTTCATTTTTAGTTTATGAAGAATCATTTTCAAAATTGGCCACAAGTACAAAGTCCATGTACATTTTGTTTCCAAATAGCTAATATTCTACGTACAACCATAAACACATAGCCTCCCTCCAACCATCGCCACCCTCTAAACATTGTCCTATACACTAAATTAAACCTAAAACTATAAATCCTTACAAATCAAATTGTATCGCTTACCACTTGGCCCATTCCTCACATCACTGTTACATGGTATTTATCATGTTCTCTTATCCTAATTTCTTTCCCATAACTGTTGAGAATAAAAAATAATAGAACATTCGGTCTTATACTTAACATATCATAAATAATGGATCTGATTACTAAAGCACATAATATTATTTTCATATTCTCTTTCTCTTTATCGATATAATGAGTGTACTTCCTAGAAAGGACGATTTAAGATTGCATCTGAATAATTATATGCTTGAAATTCTCCATTCTAAATCATTTTAACATGATGTTTATATACAAGGATTGGGATAGTCCTAGCAATCTTTTGGATCTATCTCTTTGGATCCTAATATCAAGTATGTTGGTCACTTCTCCCAAATCTTTCATGGAGAAAATTTTGGACAACCAAGCTTTGACTGATTGTAATAATAAGATGTCATTCCCAATCAAGAGAAAATCGTAAACATTAAGGACGATAAAAGATATCACTACTTTGCTCTTTCAGGTATACATATGCTTCCTCTGTATTCTAATAAAAACCAAACTATTTAAATACTTTATCAAAACACTTATTCTAACTCCTTGAAGCATGTTTAAGACCATAAATTGATCTTAACAACTTACAAGTTTTTCCCTCGCTCCCATCGACCTTGAAATCCTTGAGTTATGACATATAAATGATGTCTTCTAAATCATTCTTTAGAAATCTATTTCAAAGTCAATTTTCAATATTCTATAGAATAGGGCAATAACAAGCTATATACAAATGGATTTAAGCATGGCAAAACATTTTATCATAGTCAACACCTTGAACTTGATGGAAACCTTTTGCGACTGGCCTTGCTTTGTAAATCTCTACCTTTCCATCTACATTTAGTTTCTTCTTACAGATCCATTTGCAGTCAATGGGTTTTATCCCTTTGGGTACATCTTGCAAATTCCGTACTTTGTTTTCATATATGGAATTCATTTTGGATTCCTTAGCTTCAAACCATAGTGTAGTGTCTTTATTCTATAGTGCTTGTCAAAATGTAAGGGGAGTGTCATCTTCTAGGACACAACCCACTTTCTAATCATCCATGAGAAAACAATAGTTTCTCGTTGGTGCATAATCTCCTTATCAGGCCTTCTACTAGGTTGCATGTTAACGTATACTGGTTAATTCAATTCTTCCACCAATTCATTTTTCTGTTAGTTTCTCATATCTCATCCAAGTCTACAATTTTGATGTTAATTCTATTTGATAAAAATTCCTTTTCTAAAAAGACAACATGTCGAAAAATAATGATTTTATTCTTTTCTGTGTTATAGAAAATATATCCCATTAAATCATTAGGATATCCTACAATCTTGCACAGTAATGATCTTACTTTAAGCTTTTTAGGGAAAATGTTCTTAACATACGTTAGACAACCCCACACCTTCGAATATTTAAGGTGGAGTTTCTTTCCATACCACATCTCGTATGGTGTCTTAGGAAAAGATTTGGTAGGCATTAAATTCAACATATGCACCATGGATTCTAATGCATATCCCCTACTGTAAAGAGACAACTCAGTCCCACTCATCATAGATTAGACCACATATGATAGATTTCAATTTCCCTTCTCTGAAATATCATTCTTTTGCAGAGTGTAGGTAGAATAATATGGGAGATAATCCAGTTATCTTTTAAGTATTATTGGAATTCATGTCCAGTATACTCAACTCCTCGATCTAATTGAAGTATTTTAATTTTATAGTTCATTTGGTTTTCTACTTCATTCTTATATTCTTTAAATTTCTTATAGACATTGAATTTATTCTTCATATGATATACATATCTTAGTTTTGAGAAATCACTAGTAAAAAATATGAAATAAGTGAAATTTCCCTTAGCCACTATAGACGTTGGGCCACATACATCAGTATGTAGTAGACCGAAGAGTTCATTAACTCTATCATTGCCCCACTGAAGGGGTGCTTGGTCATTTTTCTTTTGAGGCATGACTACTTATGTTGATCAAATAACGTTGAAAATCTTTAGGTTTCAATTTGTGCAATCTTTTATCACTTATATGACCTAACCTATAGTGTCATAAGTAACCATCTTTAATGATAACATTGAAGGAATGCTTAGTACAATACATGCGTGATTTAATTTAAGTACATAAATTTCATTATTCAAACCACCAGTGCATACATTATTTCCATCAAACAAAATGATAGTAACAATATTACTGCATACATATCTTAATCCAGTCTCAAACAATCTAGACATAGACATAATTCCACAAATAAAGTTTCTAACATAATAACAATTATTCAAAACAATATCAAATCCATTTGGAAAATTGAATGACAATCTCCAACTATAGTTGCATCCACTATAGATCTATCAACAACTTGAACGCTCATTTCTTTCTTTGTAGCATGTCGCCTACTCCTAAGTTACAACAACAAATTATAGGCATAAGCTCCAGATCCATTATTTTGAAACCTATGAATATTTATTGATTACAAAATATTTAGAACCATAAACATACTTAACACCACAGAAATTTTAATATTAAATTAAAATACGAATAAGGGAAAGAATGTAATTTTACATAAAAGGACAAAATAATAAGTTTTTACAGATGTTGGGATTATGCCTCGAGACCTTTTTCGTTATGTCCGAAACGTTGTTTATAGTCAAAAATCATATATGACTTGCTATAATTGATAAAATGGAGTGAAAATAGTGGAAAATTATAGTTAGTGGCAATTTCATAATTATTGATTTCTAAAATTAGACTAGAAACCTGAATTCTCAATTATAAATAAAGGCCTAAGCCGCCATACTTCTCATTCAAAGACCTGGCCTCCGCCTCTTACATATCTCTTCTTTCTCTTCTTCTTCCTCAAAAATAAATTCCAAGTATAGACAAAATAAAAAGTAAATCAAATAAAAATAGAAAAGGAATTGGAAAAATAATAATTCAACAAACAAGCTAGAGGACAAATCTAAAGAGAAGACGAAAAGTTAAAGAAGAGTGGATTCTATCTATGAAATGAGTATGATGCAAAAAGTAGTTAAGTTTCAATTATATACCTTTGAGTAATGCAAATATGATTTCTCGTCTTGAATCTACCTTTTATTTTGATATTTTGAACTAAAATAAATTAGGAAAAAACTTAGAAGATGATAAATATAAATTATTGAATAGATAGATGAAAAGTAGATTATCTCTAACCTTATAAATTTGAACTTATAATGGAACTAAATTGATTTTTCTATGTAATAAACATATCTATTGGAATTTACTTAGATCTAATTCAACTTACATTAAAATTATGTAATAATTGATTTGAGTGTACATATAAAAGTCCATTGAATATATATACATAATTGATCGAAAAACCATAGATAAATGTTAGAATAAATCATACGAAGTTGGATAACAGGTAGTATGAATTTTATGTGATGTTGTAAAGGTAAACCCTGAAACTCATACTTGAATGGAAGAAGGGACAAGCGAAATGAAAAAGAAAAGTTAGATATAGAAATCTAGAATAAACAAGTTCAGACATCGAGTCTAAATACAAACAATTAAAGATGAACCTGAAAGAAAAACAGTGTTAAATGTAACCAATTCTGACATTTAAATAACCCAACCATACGTCTAAGCTAAGGAGTTTGACATCTAAGTTAAAGGTTCATACAATTGAAAACTGGGAGTTTGATAATGTAAATAAAATAGTACAAAACATGCTTGATTCAAACGTTTGAGCATTAGAACTAGACATCTGAGTTAGAATTAGATGTCTGAGAGTAAGAATTAGACATTTGATTATGGAGAAATTATTATTTTATATAACACAAAGTCAGACATCTGACTGGTAGCATCAAATGTTTGAGATGAAGTAGCAAGCCAGATTGAACCTGGTCAGGCCAAGTAGAATAGATTAGAAAAACTTATTCCCACTTCTTAGTTATTCGAGAGTACATGCAATTAACTGGAGTCAGCCAGAAAGATGGAAACATATCGCTTTTATGTAAATTCCTAGGCTCTTACTTGATGGACTTGGGACACGACACGCACAATGTGGAAGGGCGATTATGTCACAATTAGAAGTTTGTATCATTCGCAGTCAGTCCTAGCCATGGATTTGTAGATGGAGAGAGAGAGGACAAAGACTTTCATCGAAGAAAGGTGGATCTATCCTTGATTACAACTTGTGTAACGATATAGAACTTAATAAGCGGACTAGCGAGGGGATTTACGAATGCAAGAAGGCAAGAACCTATTGGACAACAATGATCGGGTCGGGCATTGAATGCATACCCAACTTTGAACACCACTACAAGATGGCAAAAACCATCAAAATGTGATTCGACACTGAGCCAGGCTTTAGATGTATATTCAGATAAATGTAACCTAAGTAACTACTACTAGAGATGTTAGTTTATACCATATATAGTTAGGTGGACTACCATTGAGACCTTATACTAGAGACGCCTCAAGGAATTTCCCTATTTCAGTATGCCCCACCCGTGAGTGGAACTTTCATGAACTATAATTGTACATATAGAATAATCGACTTAAAAATGTAAAATGACTAGATCCTTATCTATATAACACTAACGAACATCATAGGTGTAGGATATAGCTAAACTTCAATCAATTAATTACACTACACCACTAGTGTTGTAATTCCTTCATAGGATTTCGTCTGATCCCCTCAATTTCTCCCTCTTATTACCTATTATAGAAGACATTGCAGTGAGTTAATTTGGTTCAAGTATGTGGAGAAGGTGACATGTCGATGAAGATTTATTTATTTCGGCCTCTCTCTATGTATCTCATTTTATCTCATATTATTACTAAGTGTTGTTTGGGAGTTTTGTCTATCGTTTGGAACTATTTGTATTTATCAAACTTATGTTGTACTTACATTTTGGGATTTGATATGTCATTTATCGTATGGATTACGGTTATTCTATGACTATGTTATTTGATTTATTTCTAGCACTTATATTTTATTTCCTTCCGCCGTGAGATCTGAAAGTGTAGAGTTGTGTAATGTTCTAATCGTCTCTATATTATTGTAGATTCCCTTTAAAACCTAATGATTCATACTTCTTGTCATACTGAGGGTTTAGAAGTCACTTCTAGGCTTCAAATCGGCATGTCCAAAGGTGCGAGTTGTTATAGTTGGTATTAGAGCTTAAGTTCAAAATTCCTTAAGGAATAGATGCATAAAAAAAGATAGCATTTATGTATTTTCAAATTTTCAAAGTTACTTTATATATACATATAGATATATAACATTGGTACACCCGCAAAATTCCAGTAAAGTTTAATACCATCTAAGGAAAGTTGCTAATAATTCCTAATCACAGATAGTGAGAACGAATAATCAAGCTGGAAATGGTACCGATAAAGTAGTTGAGAATCTGGATTTGAACGTTTTGATATGGTTCTACCGGTATCTACAAGCTACAGGCCATGCCAAACTTAACCCCAATGGAGGACCTATAGTACTGGCATATGGTGTAGTGCAAATCAATCCATCGATTGCGGATTTTTCCAAGCTATGTAAGGCCTTTTCAAGCTTAAGAGGGATGCTTTATGTGGGAACTGAATCTTTTAGGGAATTGAAGGCATGGTTGTGTACTTGTGAGAGGATTCTTAGTTTGTTGGGGCAAGATGATGCCACTAAAAGGCAGCACAAGATAAAGAAGCAAGAGCTCAGATGTAGAAAGTGCAGTTTCAGAGGATATTTTTGTAGGAACTGCAAGACAAATCTGGAAAAGATAAAGTGCTATAATTGCAATCAGCTTGGTCATACAAAGAGGGAGAGTCTGACCTTATCCAAGACTTCTACCCAAGTGATTCCAGCATATGCACCAGATGATGTTCCTACCTCTGGTACAGTTCTAATTGTGGATAAAGGAAAGAAGGTCGTTATCAAAGGTGTGTTAACTCTCTCTAATCTATATATTTTCACTCTATTTGACATTGGAGCATTACATTCATTTGTTTTAAGCAGACTAGTAGATGACAAACATTTAAAGACTAGTGTAGCAGCAAACCCCATTGTAATATCGAACCCCGTAAGAGGATCGTTTCATTTTTCCATGATTTGTAGGGTTTTGAAATTGTATATTTTGGGTGTTGAATTCGATTGAGATGCTTATTTTTTGGATTTTCTTATTTTGGGTTGATTTTTAGGATGAACCTGAAGTCTATGTATGTAGAGGTACTAAATTGTCATAGGAAGGTGGTTCGTTTGAGTCAAGGAAGAGGATGCAGCCTAGAGGTTTACTGCGATCCTAAGATTTATGTTATGCCGAGTTGCTTATATTCCCTTGACCTTGTTCGAACTGGGCCAACCCGCAGCAAAATTAATCGACGACTTTAGTTTTTTTACCATTTTGAATCTTTATTGGGCCTATGAAGTCTAATTTACTTAGAACATTTCTAAATTACTTTTAAATAAAATCTTAATCATTTAAATTTATATTGTTTTAGTTAATTTATGAAATAACACACACATGTATGTATGTATGTGCATGAATGTGTCACATATCAATCTATGCAAGGTATAACATGCCCGTGTATAGTAGGTATTTACATCACAACAGACACGGTAACTCATCCAATATACAGATATATTGTCCAAATACATATTTACTACTTTTACATATATCTATATTATAGCAAATACGTATTTATACATATTAGCTATATTTATTTAAATAATTTTGTATGTATACCTACATAAACATAAGTATGAAATATTATATGTATCTGTAACTATATGAATATATTTAAGTCATTTATAAAATATATTAAATATGATAATTTTTTAAAGCCAAAAATTGTACATATATAATTTTTTTTTAAACATATATATGTGTATTAAATACTTGTATATTGTTTTCAAATTCAAAAACTTATATATATATATATATGTATGTATGTATGTATGTATGTATGTATTTATTTATTTATGTATGTATGTACAATAATAAATATAAATTTCACAAAATAATTTATATCAAATATGATATTACTTGGTCATGCGCACAACTCAATTTGTTTATATAAATTTTGAAATATATATATAATAAGTAAATAATTGTATAGAAATTATTAAAAATTAATAATAAAATTTGGACACTAAATTTGAATTTTAAATTTCCAATAAAATGCTAAATGATAATATTTGAAATTTGAAAACTTATTATGATTTAAAACAATTTAAAAATCAATATTTAACTTTCGGCTTACATTTAAATATTTTAAATATAAAAAAATTGTTTTCTAATTCCTATCGAGAATATAATATGTATTAATCTAATTTTATAAAATATAAAACACAATCTATAGTACATGTATGTAGTTATATAATTATATATATATGATTAATTGATTTAAATATTATTTAAACATAATATATAAAAATATTTTATTCCCACCGAAAATATTATACCTATTAAACTTTATGTAAAAAATTATATACCCATACTTTACATAAGTATGAAATGGTATTTAAATTATAAACTATATATACACATATACATACATATATACATTAAATTGTTTGAAATAATAAAAAAATGTTTTTTCGATGTTTAGCCATGTTGAATATAGTTTATGCACATGGAATTGTTTTTAATATAAAACATATATATACATACAAACGATTAAAATTATGACAATATATTTACATGTTGGAATCGTCGCCTAATAATATAATATATCAAATAAACATTATATATACCTATATATAGATTAATATTTATAAACATGTTAGAAATATATCTTATAGCCAAACTCTATAAGTATAGCTTAAAATGATGAGATCTGATCCTCGAACTGATTTCCAATCTAGAAGATGTTGGTTCATGAACCGTTGACCACCTCTATCGAATAACACTTGATTTGATTTGAATTTAAAAAAATTTAAAAATGGAGGAAAGAGTTTAGGTAGAAGTAGAGGGTATATGGACGCTACAAAAAGTTCTTAAACAAGTGTGGGTAGAAATGATTATATAAAGGAGAATTTAGAGATATTTTAAAATCAAGATCCTACATCATCTCTTACCAGATTCTCTTCTATCTTAGCCCTCCATCTCAAAGCCTCTCTAGCACCACCATATGGAATCATCATGTTGTTATCATAATCGAAGATGACCAGCCCCTATATAGGCTTCAAACTCATTTTAAAGCCCAAACAAATAGTTTACATTTAAATCCTATTTAAACATATATTGACATTGCATATTAATTAATATATTTACAACTATTATAAATACATTTAATAATATTTGTTTAACAAATAAAGTAAAATTTTATAACTAATATTTCATAATATTAATTTATAACAATCAATCAATTAAAAAATTGGTTAAAGGAGTATTCATTATTTCGGATGTATGACGTTAGGTGTAAATTTGGTCAGCGATTAATATCGAACTATTCGAATATTAACTTTCACACATCACTTAGCAAATAATGTGATATTTCACCCAAATTTATCTCTTACTTAGTTCCGATAAAATCCAAATTTACTTTGTTAACCGTTACCCGATTGTAACTGTTATTTACACCAATCCTCTTCGCCAAAACTATATCACTTTAAACTTATGGAATTTGGCAATGCTCAAAATTCTAATGTCATACATATTCGACTCTATAGTCCAAACACAAAGTCCTTGGTTCAATAATAATAATTATTATTAATCGAACCACTCCTTCTAGAGATTTTGACTTTGGTTTGACTTCAGCTGACCATGATCCTAACTCCATATAACCGAGGAGATGATCCTCTCTTAAATAGTGTTTCACTTCCAATATTTCCACTCGACCCAATTATAATCATCTAATGGACGTCATGCTATAATTTGACTACAATCAAAGCAAAGCTTTTATGTTGAAGATTTATATCATTCTTAAGTCAGGAGAACTATGTAAATTAGTCGCATCAATATTTTCTGTTTGACCTTAGTTATATTAATCAACATAAAACTACCGAGTGAGTCATTACATATTTGTCCAATAACTATCAGTACGCAACCCCTTGTTACCCCAACAGTCATGAGTAATATACTTTCCAACATTTGGGGAGCTTTACATACTCTAGTTTCAATGGTACATCGATATCCTGTCTTGATGTATCTGGACTAGGAAATTTAAAATGATGTGTTTACTAAATTATGATACAAACTCATGATTACAACTATTTGTAATTACTATAAACACACCGTTTATGGATTTTTTATTAAATTTATTTTAATTAAATATTTAATTATTTATAACACATTATTACAAAAATATAACAAAATGAAAAACACCTCTATTACAAAAAGATCAATTACAAAGTTAATTAATTTACAATAAATCACAGAATTGCCCCTATAGCATACTCCTAACTCTATCAGACCTAATCAGTTGGCTTCAATACCTATTGTCCGAGATTACCTAAATGTCTTTTATGAAGTTCTCGATCTTCCACCCCATAGGGAGATCAAAATTCAAATCTATCTTGAGGAGAATGATAAACCCATTGCCTTACCTCTTAGGTATATGTCTCCTAAAGAAAAGCATGAGCTGAATAAGCAAATAAATGAATTGTCAGATAAGAGCTTCATCCAAAGGAGCATCTCACAGTGAGGAGCACCCATTTTCATTACTACTAAAACCGATGGCTCCTTTAGGCCTTGTGTCGATTATTAAGAGCTAAATAAACTAACAAAGAAGAATCGATATCCACTACCCCGTGTAGACGATCTCTTTGATCAACTAGTTGGGACAAAGGTATTCTCTTAACATGATTTGACTATCTAGTTCCATTAGTTACGTGCTGCTGAGGATAATGTTCAGAGAATAGCTTTTCATACACCCGACAGAGTCTATAAGCGGTTAGTCATGTCATTTGGACTGACCAATGCATCTGGATATTTTGTTGACCTCATGAATCGATTCTTTAGTGGATTGCCGAGTAAGTTTATAGTGGTATTTGTTGATGTCATACTTCTCTATTTGCAAAGTGAGGAAGGGCACAAATTGCATTTAGAAGAAGTGCTTGACACTCTATCTGGGTATAAGCTTAAGGCGAAATTTTCTAAGTGTCACTTTTGCACAAGAAGGTTTACATCCTACGACATGTTGTCTCTGAGCATAGATTAACAGTCAATCCTAGTAAAGTTGTTGCAATATAGGATTGGCACGTAACAAAGAATGCCATAAAGGTCAGAATTATTTTGGCTGGCTACTATAGGAAGTTCATTAAGAACTATGCTAAAATTTCCATACCATTGACGCGCCTTATCATAAAGAATCTAGTTTTCTCGTGGAACTCGGAATGTAAGGATGCATTTACAAAGCAGAAGGAGTTGTTTGCTAATGCACCTGTTTTGGTACTCTCTGATGGTGTGAAGGCATTTGGAGCATATATCTTTGCACGTGGCATAAGAGTGGGCACTATGTTGTTGCAAGAGGATAGAGTTGTTTGCTACACCAGTCGATAATTAAAAGTTCACAAGAAAAATTATCCAGTCCATGATCTTGAGTTGGAAGCCATTGGTCCATGATCTTGAGTTGGAAGCCATTGCTTTTGCCCTCAAGTCGTGGAGGCGTTATCTTTTAGGGTAGTAGTTTGAGTTATATACGGATCATAAATCTTTGAAATATTTATTCCCCTAAAAGGATTTGAATTTGAGATAGCAGAGGTGGAAGGAGTTCTTTGCTTTGTATGACTTTAGTATCTCATACACTCTAGGCAAGGGCAATGTTTTAGCCGATGCCTTAAGTAGGAAGCATGCGATGTTAAGTCCTATGTTCTTGTAATGGAAGCATCTATTGATTTTTGACCTACGTCGGACATCACACCAGGACTGTTAGCAATTTTAGAAGTTCAACCTTCACTTATGGACTGTATAGGTTTAAGTCAAGAGCAAGATAAAGAATTGTTGAATATTTTTTGGCAAGCTAAACAAAGGAGAGCATTCGGGTCACTTGACCACTATTCTATTGATTGAAGGGATGGCTGAGGAGAGATGGTAGGTTTGTGTTCCTTTCATTAAGGAAATAATTGACATGGTGCTAGCAGAGTTCCATCATTTTAGGATGACCATTCATCCCAGTAGTGACGAAATGTATCATGATATGAAGATAGTATTTTACTAGCCAAGAATAGAGAAACATGTAGTAGAGTTTGTTTGCAAATGTATGATTTATAATAGAGTAAAAGCAAAGCAGAAGAAGGCCATTGGATTATTACGGCCTTTGGATGCCCCATAATGGAAATGCGAGAGTATGATGCAGCGGTATAAACTGATAGAACGATAAATGCCCAATTCCGTTGATCGTTACAATGCCGGAATCTAGCTATCTCCAACCCGTTGATCTCGCAAGATATCGTGTTGAGAGATCTACAATTCGATCGTTGATCACTCGCAAGTGATACCGAGAATTGGCTTCTACTTCGTTGATTCGTGCACGAATAACCCGAAGAAGGAAAGAAGAAGGAGATCACACTCAACTTCAACAATGGTGGCAAAAGCGCACACACAAATTTTATTCAAAAAATCAACTCCCCTTTACAATGACAACACAACCCTATTTATAGAAAATATTACACACAGACCGACTTAACATACATCACATGACCTATGACCAAACACCTGCGACTTAACAAATCACGACCCAACATCACACGAGTTACAACATACGACTTAGCAATACATCGACATATCAACAATACAAGTTACAACCTCATATGCGACTCAGTACAACACAATACGACACAACGACATATGCGACTTAACAGCAACAGCACATATGCGACATAACAGGATGCGGCCTAGTTGAGCGACCTAGCGACCTAGGTGAGCGACTTAAGAAAGTGGCTTCAGGGAACGACTTAAGCTTCTTGAGCAACATAAGGAACCCCGAGACCTAGCGACATAAGAGAAAGCGGCATAAGCGAGCGACTTATAGAAATGCGGCCTTTTTTTCTTAAGTCGTTAGGTCGTTGAGCGACTTAAGTTGGTGCGACTTAAGGAAATCACGATGCGCTGATGGTTGGGGCGGCTTTAGGTCGTGGAACGACTTATGTGGTTGCAATTTAACATGGCGCGACTCATAGCAGGCCGAGCGAATCATAGCAGGCGACTTATCATGGTGCGCTGCATCATCCTCCCCTGGTTGAAAAGAATTCGACCCCGAATTCACACTTTTCCTCTTCTTCGACATATTTATTCTCATGATATGGAATCAAGTGCTTGACGTTGAAAACATCAGCAGTATGGATATGATCTGGCAATTTTAATTGATAAATATTCTCATTAATCCTCTTTACAATTTCTAAAGGACCAATCTTTCTAGCAGCTAGCTCGTTGTGAGCACCAATAGGAAATCGATCCTTAGTCAATACTGCATATACAAAATCACCTTCTTTGAACTCAACCTTTCGTCGTTTGATATCTGCGGATTACTTATATTTCTCATTCGCCTTAAGCAATCGTTCCTGCACAACCTTGTGGCACTCTTGCAATTCATTCACAAAATCACTAGCTCGTTTGATCACTCCTTTCTGCTGTGGTACGATAGATAAATCCAATGGTCCCTTAGGAATTATTGAGTAAACGACCTGGACTGGACTGAACCCAGTGCTACGATTAACTGCATGGTTGTGTGCAAACTCAGCTTGACACAGCTTGGAATCCCAACTCTTTAAATTTTCATTCATGAGGCATCTCAATAGATTACCTAGGGATCTATTCACAACTTCTGTCTGTCCATCCGTCTATGGATGAAAAGCACTACTAAATTTCAGTTTTGTCCCGACCATTCTCCATAGACTCATCCAAAAATGACTCAGAAAACGAGTGTCTCTATCCAATACAATATATTCAGGCAACCCATGAAGACGATAGATCTCTCTGAAGTATAACCGTGCGACATTAACTGCATCTGTCGTCTTCTTGCATGCAATAAAATGTACCATTTTTGAAAACCGATCAACCACCACATAGATAGAATCATTGCCACGTTGCGTCCTCGACCAACCCAATACAAAGTCCATACTAACATCCACCCATGGTTTAGTAGGTATAGGCAACGACATATATAAACCTGCATTTGTCGCGGTCTCCTTTGAAACTTGACAAATATGGAACCTTTAAACAAACTTTTCAACCTCCTTCCTCATTGACGGCCAAAAATAAGACTTTGAGATCAACTGCATAGTACGGTCGCGACCCACGTTCCCTTCTTCATGTAATTCTTTAATGATCTTCATTCATAAACTACAATCTGGAATACACAACTGATTTCCTTTGAATAGAAAACCTTCAACCAGCTTATATCCATCCATGCTTCCTTGCATGACTTTGTCTAGGATTCTGGAAAAATATGAATCTGAAGTAAGCAAATCTAGAAGTAAGTCAAAACCCATCACCTCTACTCGCATGGTTGTTAGTAAATTCTCCCTTCGGCTCAATGCATCGGCAACGCGATTAGTTACTCCAGACTTATGCTTTACGATAAATGTAAATTGTTGCAAATAAGCTATCCACGATGCATGCCTAGCTGCAATTTTAGTCTACCCTTGTGAATGTTTCAACGCTTCATGGTCCGTATACAAAACAAATTCTTTGTGGAACAAGTAGTGTCTCCAATGCTTCATAGCCTACACAATAGCTTAAACTCCACATCATAAGTACTGTATCTCATCTTTACTCCCGAAAGTTTTTCACTCAAATAGGCAATTGGACGTCCCTTCTGACTCAACACTCCTCCAATTCCAACTTTCGATGCATCCATATGTAACTCAAATAGTAACTGAAAATCTGGCAACACTAGAATCGGTGCTGAGGTTAAAAGTTTCTTGATTTTCTCAAAAGCATATCCTGCCTCTTTCGTCCATGAAAACTTCTTTCCCTTCATACAATCAGTAACAAGGGCCATTAAACTATTAAAGTGCGGTATAAATCTTCGATAAAATGAAGCTAACCTATGGAAACTTCTGACTTCTGTTATAGTTTTGGGCTGTGGCCAATTTCTGATTGCGGCTACTTTATTCTGGTCCACTTATATCCATTCCTTAGACACTACATATCCGAAAAATAAAACACTTGGCGTCATGAACACGCATTTCTTCGTTGCTGCATAGAATTGTTCTTGACGAAGAATAGTTAACACCTTTCGCAAGTGTTGAATGTGCTTCTACGTTCTAACACTATATATCAAGATATCATCAAAGTAGACTACAATAAACTTCCCGATGTAAGGTCTAAAATTTTGATTCATCACCCTCATAAATGTACTTGGTGCATTAGATAGACCAAATGGCATGACCAGCCATTTATATAATCCTTCCCGAGTCTTGAATGTTGTCCTCCATACATCACCTGGTCTTGTGCGAATCTGATGATAACCACTCTTAAGATCAATCTTCGAAAAGATTATAGATCCACTAAGTTGATCCAATAGATCATCAAGCGTTGGCATAGGAAATCTGTATCTGACAGTTATTTTGTTGAGTGCCCTGCTGTCGGTACACATTCTTCATGAACCATCTTTCTTTGGTACCAACAAAGCCGGTACAGCACAAGGACTGAGACTCTCTCGAACACGCCCTTGCTCAAGTAACTCCGCAACCTGTCTCCTCAACTCTTCATGCTCCTTTGGACTCATACGATAATGCGACCTATGCGGTAAAACAACACCTGGCACTAGATCAATTTGATGTTGTATATCCCTCAATGGTGGTAATTTCTTGGGTAATTCCACAGGAATGACATCTTCAAATTCATTTAACACCGGTCTAACCTCCGCGGGAACTTCACAATCTTCACTTGTTTCATACCCAATCAACATAAACATTTCAGCACTATCTTTAACTTCTTCAACAAATTCTCTCGTAGATAATAGACTAATTGATTCCACTTTCTTCTCTAACTTACTTTCACTTTGTTCACGCTTCTTAGGAACTAAGGTAATTGAGTACCTTCAAACATGAAACTGTAGTTGTTGGTGTGACCATTATGTTGTACAGCTCTATCATATTGTCATGGTCTTCCCAAAAGTAAATGACACACATCCATATCAACAACATCACACCATATATCATCTTTGTACTTCTTCCCAATTGGATAATGTAACAAATGCTCGTCTTCCCACTGTCACTTCTCCACCTTTCTTCAGCCATGCTAGTTTATAAGGTCTAGAGTATTTTTCAGTCTTCAACCCTAACTTCGTGATGGCTTCTTCGAAAATAATGTTATCACAGCTTCCCGCATCAATAACAAATCGACAAACCTTTCCTAAGATAGTACATGTAGACTGAAAGATATTGCTTCTCAGCCAACTTGAATCATTCTCATGCTTTAGCACTAAACAAGACCTCCTTATCATCAAGTTACACCCTTCGTCTCCTGACACAACTTCTTCATCTTCATCAAACTTTGATGGTTGAGAATAGTCAATTTCAGCTTCCACGTCATCATACTCACATTCCTCTACAACCAATGCTCTCTTCTTTGGCTTTGTACATTCATTACTTTTATGACCAAACTCCTGACAATTATAGCACTTGATACTGTTATTGACCTTTGCTTTAGCGGCTTCATTGACAATTGGTTTATTGACTGCCTTGGAAACATTAGCACTGCTACTAGCACCCTTAGTCTGGTTGTTAGAACCTGCAAATACACCAATTCCTCGTCTCCCTTGTTTCTCCCAAACTAGAGCTTTCTGATGTGCTTCTGCAACAGACATTTGATTAAACATATTAACCATGTCTTGAATTTGCATTCGTAACCCTCCAATATATCTAGCCGTTAGTTGTTCCTCGGTTTCCATAATATCATTCCTTGCAATCAATTGATAGAATTCATCTGCATAATCATTCATTGTCTTCGTGCCTTGTCTCAAATTCTGCAAACGTTGATACATAAGTGATTGATAATTGTACGGCAATAAAGTTGCTTTCATCATCTTTCTCATCTTCTCCCAAGTGACAACTTTTGATTTTCCCATTCTCTTCGAGTTAGTTTAGTTTGTTGCCACCAAGCCATAGCTCTTCCCCTTAGTCTTGTAGCAACTAGTTGGACTTTGTGATTCTCAGGCACCTCCTTGAATTTTAGAATTTCTTCAACACTCGACAACCAATCAATAAATTCTTCTTCTTGCATACCACCTTTGAATTCTGGAATTTCCATTCTCATACCTGACTCCCATTTACGATCATTTTCTAAATCTAGATATTGATTCCGCACTTGGCCTCGATTTCGATAATGAATACTACCTCCATAACAATCCTCCTCAAAATCATATGTATGTCGATATCGATCCTGACCATCTACATCTCTATGACCATACATGTCCCTTCTACCCTGTCTTTCATCATCACGATATGATTCATTTTCAAACTCACGTTGATTTCTTCTCTCTTCATTTCGATACCGATGGTGGTCTCGCATCATTGAAACTGATGATTCTCACCTATCTCGATAAGATTGGGGTGACATCCTCCTTTCTCCTGAAACCGATGGTGAAACCCTGTTTCCACTCTGGTTCGAAACTGGTGACGTTCTCCTTTGATTGTGATTCATGTCTTTCATCAATTTCTCCAACTTTTCAATACCCTCATTGAACTTTTCATTGATACGCTGCTCCATCTGCTCGGCTTCTTGTCTTCGATACAAACCTTTAACATTCTGATGGCGATTAGCACGTCTCGGAGGCATGATCATCAAACAATCTCATTTTTGTCTCTGATCTAACTTTAATCTTGCTCGACTTGACTCTGATATGTCTCGACTTGGCTCTGATTTGATGCAATCTCTGATATGGCTCGGATCTGGCTCTTGATCTGGCTTGATTAGGCTCTGAAACAAATTTGACGTAGCAGTATAAACTGATAGAACGACAAATGCCCAATTCCGTTGATCGTGACGATGCCGGAATCTAGCTATCTCCAACCCGTTGATCTCGCAAGATACCGTGTTGAGAGATCTACAATTCAGTCGTTGATCACTCGCAAGTGATACCGAGAATTGGCTTCTACTTCGTTGATTAACGCACGAATAACCCGAAGAAGGAAAGAAGAAGGAGACCACACTCAACTTCAACAATGGTGGCAAAAGCACACAAACAAATTTTATTCAAAAAATCAACTCCCCTTTAGAATGACAACACAACCCTATTTATAGAAAATACAACACACAGACCGACTTAACATACATCACACGACCTACGACCTAACACTTGCGACTTAACAAGTCACGACCTAACATCACACGAGTTACAACATACGACTTAGCAATACATCAACATATCAACAATACAAGTTACAACCTCATATGCGACTCAGTACAACACAATACGACATAACGACATACGCGACTTAACAGCAACATCACATATGCGACATAACAGGATGCGGCCTAGTTGAGCGACCTAGCGACCTAGGTGAGCGACTTAAGAAAGCGGCTTCAGGGAACGACTTAAGCTTCTGGAGCGACATAAGGAACCCTGCGACCTAGCAACATAGCGACATAAGAGAAAGCGGCATAGGCGAGCGATTATAGAAATGCGACCTTGTTTTTTTGAGCCGTTAGGTTGTGGAGCGACTTAAGGAAATCACGATGCGCTGATGGTTGGGGCGGCTTTAGGTCGTGGACTGACTTATGTGGTTGCGACTTAACATGGACCGACTCATAACAGGCCGAGCGACTCATAGCAGGCGACTTTTCATGGTGCTCTGCATCAATTTTGTTGAAGGACTACATAGGTGCAGAAGTGGGAATAAGAGTATTTGGACCATCATCGATCGACTGACCAAATGCGCTCATTTTTTTCCATTTAGGAATATGAGGATGGTTGCATCTTTGGCGACCTTATACATGAGGGAGGTGGTTTGACTACATGGAGTTCCTTCAAGCATTATCAAAGATCGAGATCCACTTTTCACGAGTGGGTTTTAGAGGAGTTTTCAAGTGGTTTTAAGTACTGAACTAAATATGAGTGCATCCTATCATCCATAGACGAATGGAAGGACGGAAGGGGTGAATTAAGTACTGGAGGATTTTCTGAGGATGTTTATTTTAGATTTTGGAGGTTCTTGGGATGCATTATTGAAGTTTATATATAATAACAATGTTCAAGCAATTATTGGAGTGGCACCATTCGAGGCATTATACGAGAAGCCATGTAAATCCCTATCTTGTTGGTGGACACTACTGATAGGATCATTCCTGGACCAGACATGATTAGGGAGACATTTGAGAAAGTAGATTTGATCCGTAAATAATGAAGACTACATAAGATGGGATGTATCTTTGCCAAAAAGAGATGCATGAAGTTAGAGTTCATGGTGGTCGACTGGTGTTTGTGAAGATCTCGCTACCTAGACACGCTATGAGGTTCAGTACTTCATGAAAGTTGGCACCGATTTGTTGGGCCTTTTTTGATCTTGGAGAGAGTAGGGAAATCAGCTAACAAAGTCGAACTTCCTAAAAAGTTGGCAGGGGTTCACGATGTCTTCCATGTGTTACATTTGTGAAAGTGCTTAGACGATTCAACTATCGTGGTTAAGCAGAATCTGCTGGAGGAAGTTGAGGTAAAAAAGAAGATAAAGCAATGAATAAAAATCTAATAAGAAGACGGAAAGAAAAAAAGATAAGTGGATCTATCAATAAAATGAGTGTGATATGAATAAGCAGTTAAATTTCGATTATATATCTTTTAGTTATAAAAATATGATTCCTCTTCTTGAATCCGTGTTTTATTCTAATCTTTTGAATTCAAAATATTTTAGGAAAAATCTTATAAGATGATAAATCTAAATTATTGAATATAAAGATGAAAAATAGATTATCTCTAACCTTATAGATTTGAACTTATAATGGATTATAATCGATTCTTCTACGTAATAAACACATCTTTTGGAATTTACTTAGATCTAATTTAGTTTACATTTATAATTATGTAATAATTGATTTGTGCATACATATAAAAATCCCTTGAATACACACACACGCATAATTGATCGAAAATGATTAGTAAATGTTAGAATAAATCATTTGAAGTTAGACAACAGGTAGTAGAAATTATTTATGAGATAAACCTAAAAACCATACTCGAATCATTGAAGAGACAAACAAAATAAATAAGAATAATGAAGCTTAGAAATTTGGAATAAATAGGTTCAAACATCTGCATTAAAGGGTCATATGTCTAAGTATAGATGTAGAAAATTGAAAATAAACTCGAAAAAAAACAGTGCAAAATATAGTAATTCAGACGTTTGAATAACCCAATAAGACATCTGAGCCGAGGGTCAGAGTTTGAGCTGAAGGCTCAGACAATTGAAAGCTTGGAGTTCGAAAATAGAAAGAAAATAGTACCATATAAGATCGACTTAGACGTTTGAGCACTAGAACCAATCACCAATGGTAGAATCATACATCTAAGAATAAGAATAAAATGTCCGAATGCGGAAAGATTATTATTTTAATATAGCGTGAGGTTAGAGTTTAACTAGTAGAATCAAACGTCTGAGCTATAGCAACATGCCAGATTGAATTTGCACTTGGTAAGTGCCAAATAGAATAAGTCGTTGAAACTTGTTCCCACTTCTTAGTCATTCGAGAGTGCGTGCAGCTAAATGGAGTCGGCCAACAATCGAGAAACATGCCATTTTAGGTAAAGTCCTAGGCTCTTGATTTATGGAGTTGGAACGCAAAACTCGACATGATGGGCGATTGTATCGTAATTAAAGTTCATATCTTTCATAGACGGCCATGACCATGGATTCATAGAAGATGGAAAGAGAGGACAAAGACATTCGTCAGAGAAGGGCGGATCGACCCTTGATTGCTACTTGTGTAACGATATAGAACTTAGGAAGTAGACTAGTGAGCAGATGCACCAATGCAAAAAGGCAAGAGCCCATTGGACATTGATTCAACGAATGGGTCAGGCATTAAATGCATATCCAACTTAGAACACCAATGTAAGATGGCAAGAAACATCGAATAGTGTTTCACAACGAGCCGAGCATTTAATGTATATTTAGATAGATGTAACATAAGTAACCACTACTAAAGATGTTAGTTGATATATACATATACATATACATACATACATACATACATACATACATACATACATACATACATACATATATATATATATATATATATATATATGCGGACTACCATTGGTACTATATACTAGACATGCCTTAGGAATTTCCCAAATTTAGTATTCTCCACTTATGAGTGAAACTTTCATGAACTATAATTGCACATTTAGAATAGTCAACTTAAAAATGTAAAATGACTAGATCTTTATATATATCACACTAAGGAACACCCTAGGTGTAGGATATAACTGAACTTTAATCACTTATTTACATCATGTCGCTAGTGATATGTGTTTGCGCCAAAATTGGTCACAAACACCCAATATTGTGAAAGCACCCGCTTATGAACACAAATCAGCAACAATCAATATAGAACTCAGATCTAAACAATAACAATCACAGCAATTAACAAATAACAATCACAAACGCGGGATTTATAGTGGTTCAGCGATCTTGCCTACGTCCACTCTGAAGTTTATATCTTTATTGATATTCTCTTGATGATTATAGTTGGTTACGGCAAGTTACAATGGATTATAGCTCTGAAACTTGAATGCAACAACGATGATAAGGTGTAGAATTGAATTTGGTAGACTCTTGGCGCTTCAGAATTCCGATCCCCTTTTCTGAATGACCCGGGGCTCTATTTATAGCTGTAGGAGGCTGATATTTCACCTAAATTTAGGGAGACCACATCTAGCACGTGAGGGGGCCCACGAGCCAACCTCGAGAAATTTGGGCCCACTTTGGGATCGATTCGAAGTACGTTCGAATCGATTAAGAATTCATCCAATCGAGGTGAAACTTGGCGTGGACATTCTTCAATATGCATGCAAGCTTCTGTGAAAATTTCATTGCATTTGGATCAGTGGTTTAGGTGATATGATCGATTCAAGTTGCGGTTTTTCGTGAGGGCTGTTGTGTTCGAATCCATTGCTTCAAATCCACTCCCTTCGACTCGATCGATCATGCGGTTCTTTGGTGACGTGGCGCGCACTCCTCGCATCGATGCTATTTTTTCTTCGAGTTGACCGCTTCGCATCCATGAATTTCGCCTCGTTCGTATTGTGCGCCACGACCCATTTTGCATCAATGGATTCGAATCATAGATCGATACGAAGGGGATCGAGACGAGCCAGGTGGATTCGAACAGGACAGAATTAATGGATACGAAGTAATGATCTGGAGCTCTTGATGGACGCGAGGACGATCAATACGAAGTAGTGCTTGGGCACGAAACCAATCGATTCGAAGTAGGACATACTGATGGTGATGGATTCGAAGTGCTCTGGACTCGATGGATACGAAATAGTGCTCTAGCATGGATACGGACGTGCTGAGGGGATGCCCATCTGATGGATTCGAACCGATCGATTCGAAGTGATCAATATCATGCCTGATCGGTTCGAACTCGATCAACTTGAAGCGTATGCAAACCGATGGATTCGAACAAGATGGATTCGAGTCCTATGGGTTCGAAATGAGCATCTCCTCCACTTTTTGATGGGTTCGAACTATATTCTTTGGCTAACTTGCATCGATCATATCTCGTTCATACGACCTCCGATTAACCTGAAATTTGGAACGCTGGCTTTCATGGCTTTGCTTGTCATGTCCTATCAATTATAGCATGATCCGGGCTCGGACAAAATTCATCGATATCCATAGCGAAGTGAAGTACAATCAATCTCTGAGACGAACTGTCTTTTGTTTTTGACCGATCTTTTAGTATCACGGCTTTGCCAAAAAGCGGGATAACATTTGCCCCCCCAAAATATGCCTTGCGGTAGGAAGGCGTGTTTTGTAATGCCATGGGCTGGATGTTCATATCCTGTTGACGTCCTGTAAAGGAATTTACAGTTTTATGTGACCTCAAATAACGACCGTTCGGGATCGAGATATTTGAGATGAAGTGCGACCGTTCATGGTCAAGCGCCTATCTTCAAATGACGATCGTTCGGGATCAAGCCATTTGAGGTGAAGTGCGACCGTGCACGGTCAAGTGGTGGACCCCAAATGACGACCGTTCGCGATCGAGCCATTTGAGGTGAAGTGAGTTGTGCCGTTCGAGGCGAGTTGTGCCGTTCGAGGAGAGTTGTGACCGTTCGAGGTCGGGTGCCGTTCGAGACAAATTGTGACATTTTGCGGTCGGGTGCCGTTCTAGGCGAGTTGTGACCGTTCGAGGTCGAGTGCCATTCGATGCGAGAAAGTGTGCCCGGGAGGGCTTGGTATTATCGATGCCAGGGTCACGTTCGGGTGAGTTCCTAGATTGTTTGTGTGCCTATTGGAGGCGAATAAGTGTGCCCGGGGGGCTTGGTATTGTTGATACCAGGTTCACGTTCGAGTGGGTCCCTGGATCGTTTGTCAGGGTGGCATATCGCCATCTCAGAGCTGCCTAAGGACCGTTCGCGACCCCGTACATGTGTAAGTAGCTTAGCCATTTCAGAATTATCTGAACCAAATATCCATTCAACTGATGAGTTTTAAAACATAAATGTCCAAAAAAACAAAGCCTAAATGTTCAAATCAAAATGAAACAAAAGCAAAGCAAGGATGTCAAAGTGTAAATTTTCACAACGATGGGGTTAATAGCCATTCAGAGCATGCCTGTGGACCGTTCGTGATCTCTTACATGCATAAATGATTAACCTACGTTAGTGAGAGGTTTACTACTTGTTCATCGTTATTTCAATTAATTGATGACCAAACGATGTCCTGGTTCAGGGTCACCCCTAGCTGAAGAAGACGGTGGCCGCTCTGGCTCTACCGCTGGGGCTCGTCTACTCACATACTGAAGCAGCATACCATTCCTGATGTGCCCTTCTACCTCATCCTTTAGATACCTACAGTCGTTAGTGTTATGACCATTCAGTTCGTGGAATAAGCAATATCTGTCTGATTTTCTCTCGTCAACGGTGAGGTCCCTTCGTATTGGGGTATGGAACTTGCTCTCGTGTATCTCGGTAGATTCGCTCCAACTCTCATTCAGCTCTGAATAGGTGGTGAATCGCGGCTTCCTCCGTTGCCGCTTTGACCTGTCATTATTATCCTCAACCTTTCGTTTTCCCTTGCTAGTTTCTGCACCTTTCTCGGGGGGATCCCCACCTTTGACCATATAAACATTAAGTTCATCTCCTTCTTCTCTTTCTGCAATTGCGTCTTCCAGTCGTAGGAACTTCTCTGCTTCGTGATAGAATTCTCCTAGATCCAAAGGTGGATCTTTAGTTAACGAATTTTTGAACTTTGTTCTGTCGGCTATTCCGGACACAGCTGCCATCATAACCATAGATGGATCCGGTCGATCTACCGAAGCTGCTGCCGCATTGAATCGCGTCAGAAAGCTTCTCAAAGTCTCTCCAGCCTTCTGTTTTAGAGTTGCCAAAGTCATCACATTCTTGGGTCTCGCAATGTGAACCCTGAATTGCCTCATGAATCTTTCAGTTAAATCATTCCATGTTCCGATAGATCCACTCTCTAGTTGTCGAAACCATAATGCTGCAATATCCGCTAAGTACAATGGAAAGCACCAGGCCATAACCTCCTCTGATGCCCCTAGCACTTCCATATGCCTCATATACTTCGTTAGGTGAACCGTGGGGTCCGTTCTCCCGTTATACATGTCAAACGATGGTAACTTGAAATCCGGTGGGTTCCTAGCTCGTCTGATTGCTGGAGTAAAAGGACTTCTATTAACATCTTCTAAATCCTTGTTTACCAAACTGCCTCTCATAGCTCTTCTAACCATCTCTGCCAATCTGTCATTGTCTCCGAGACGCAATCTTCGTTCATCACTTTCAACCTGCCCCCCAAGTTCACGAGGGAACTTTGGGATCTGCCCTCTTGACTGAGCGTTCACTCCTTTGCTACTCCCAGGTTGCGGAGATGTACCTCTCTCCCTTTCCGAGATTGGATCAACATTCTCCATGTGCGTGCACCTAGTTTAGGTGCTACGCTGGATGGTCTTGCTCCGTTTCGAACTCCATCTGCTTCTCTATTCTGTACTCCACGTTGCCCTATCTGTTGAAATAAACTCTGGATCAACTCCTCTTTTTTTTTTCATCATCGTCTCCATCTCGTCCCTAGTGATGAAGACTGAAGCTTGGTTCGCTCCTGAGGAAGCCTCTTGACTTTCTTGATGTTCACTTCTCTCTGGCCTTTGTTTCTTACTTGTTTGTCTCGTCATGGTTCTTAGATCTAAATCCTTAAGTCTTCAAATTCAAATTATCCTGAATCAGCTATTCTCAGTGAAAGCGCCAAAATGTTTACGCCAAAATTGGTCACAAACATCCAATATCATGAAAGCACCCGCTTGTGAACACAAATCAGCAACAATCAATATAGAACTCAGATCTAAACAAAAACAATCACAGCAATTCACAAATAACAATCACAAACGCGGGATTTATAGTGGTTCGACGATCTTGCCTACGTCCACTCTGAAGTTTATATCTTTATTGATATTCTCTTGATGATTACAGTTGGTTACGGCAAGTTACAATGGATTATATCTCTGAAACTTGAATGCAACAACGATGATAAGGTGTAGAATTGAATCTCGTAGACTCTTGGCGCTTCAGAATTCCGATCCCCTTTTCTGAATGACCCGGGGCTCTATTTATAGCTGTAGGAGGCTGATATTTCGCCTAAATTTAGGGAGACCACTTCTAGCACGTGAGGGGGCCCACGAGCCCAACCTTAGGAAATTTGGGCCCACTTTGGGATCGATTCGAAGTACGTTCGAATCGATCAAGAATTCATCCAATCGAGGCGAAACTTGGCGTGGACATTCTTCAACATGCATGCAAGCTTCTGTGAAAATTTCGTTGCATTTGGATCAGTGGTTTAGGAGATATGATCGATTCAAGTTGCGGTTTTTCGTGAGGGCTGTTGTGTTCGAATCCATTGCTTCGAATCCACTCCCTTCGACTCGATCGGTCACGCGGTTCTTTGGTGACGTGGCGTGCACTCCTCGCATCGATGCTATTTTTTCTCCGAGTTGACCGTTTCGCATCCATGAATTTCGCCTCGTTCGTATCGTGCGCCACGACCCATTTTGCATCAATGGATTCGAATCATAGATCGATACGAAGGGGATCGAGACGAGCCAGGTGGATTCAAACAGGACAGAATTTATGGATACGAAGTAATGATATGGAGCTCTTGATGGACGTGAGGACGATCGATACGAAGTAGTGCTTGGGCATGAAACCGATCGATTCGAAGTAGGACATACTGATGGTGATGGATTCGAAGTGCTCTGGACTCGATGGATACGAAACAGTGCTCTAGCACGGATACGAACCTGCTGAGGAGATGCCCATCTGATGGATTCGAACCGATCGATTCGAAGTGATCAATATCATGCCTGATCGGTTTGAACTCAATCGACTCGAAGCGTATGCAAACCGATGGATTCGAACAAGATGGATTCGAAATGAGCATCTCCTCCACTTTTTGATGGGTTCGAACTACATTCTTTGGCTAACTTGCATCGATCATATCTCGTTCATACGACCTCCAATTAACCTGAAATTTGGAACGCTGGCTTTCATGGCTTTGCTTGTCATGTCCTATCAATTGTAGCCTGATCCGGGCTCGGACAAAATTCATCGATATCCATAGCGAAGTGAAGTACAATCAATCTCTGAGACGAACTGTCTTTTGTTTTTGACCGATCTTTTGGTATCACGGCTTTGCCAAAAAGCGGGATAACAATATGATTCATTCACTAGACTTTGTCTGATCCCCTCCATTTCTCCTTATTACCTGTTATAGGAGGATATTGCAATAAGTGAGTTGATTTGGTCCAGGTGTGCGGAGAAGATGACATGTCGATGGAGATTTATTCATTTTAGCTTCTCTCAATGTATCTCATTTTATCTATTAGACATGCCATTACCATGATGTTGTTTGGGAGTTTTATTTATCATTTGGACCAATTGCTATTTATTAGACTTATGCTATATTTACGTGTGGGAACTTGATATGTCATTTATCGTATGGACTACAGTTTTTCCATGACTGTGTAATTTGAACTATTTCTAGTACTTATATTTTATTCTCTTCTGCCATGAGATCTGAATGTGTAGAATTGCCTCTATATCATTGTAGAATACCTTTAAAACCCAAGGATTCGTACTTCTTGGCATGACAATAGTTTAGAAGTCACTTTTGTGCTTTTAATCGATGTGTCAGAGGTGCAGGTTGTTACACTTATCTTTAGGAGCCAAGGAAATAGTTTCCTTCTTTATTTTTACCATCTTTGGATAATCAGGGTAACACCGCTTCAAGTGCCCCTTCTATGATAATGGTGACATTCACACAACACCCCCTCTAGTGTCCCTTCTTATGGGAATGGTAATAGCCACCCTTTGTAATGAGTGGCAATACGTTTTCCTTTCTTATACCGTGATTGCATTTCTCCAAACTTTTCAAACACAATGCTTTCTCTTTGATAGAGAGCATCTCACCTTGATCTTTGAATGAACCTTTAGCTGACCTCAACTTATTGAGTAGCTCGACAAGGCTCACATTTATTTGGTTCATATTGTAGTTTATGTGAATGGCTCAAACTGCAGAATCGGTGATCCTAAGTTTAATTCCACTTGCAGTTCATTTCTTATGGTAGCACAAAGCTTAGAAAGTCAATCAATATAGCCTTTTAATGATATGATTTAGTCCTCAATATGACCACCCTTACTCATGTTTGTATTGAGTGGTTTCTTAGTAATCTCAGACCAAGCGGAACGAGACTACTCTAATTTTTTTTTTAAGGTTATCGATTTTTTTATGGATAGACATGTTCCATATTATCTTTGCAATAGTATTTATAAACTAAACAACACATATGCTTAGGCTATGTCATAGCTGATAGAATTAGGGGTATGCCCTAAGAGTAATTGTATAGTTTATTGTGAATTGTTAACTATGTACTAAAATCTCTTTCGAAATAAAGAGTTTTTTCTTTCTATTATATGCTTGTTATAATTTGTTATGTTAATTATTTATTTAATTAAGTATATTTAACAAAAAATCTATAAATGATACGTTTTCTAATAGTAGTTAAAATATGTTATGATCATAAGATATTTATCACAATAAAACTAATATATCATTTTTAATATTCCTAGTCAAGATGTATCGAGACTAGATATCGATAAATCGTTAAGACTAGAGTATGTTATGCTCCTCAAACATCAGGCAATGTATTATTAATGGCTGTCGAGGAGCATCAAGGAATTACATATTGGTCGTTAATGAATAACTATGAAATGACTTATTCGATAGTTTTATGTTGGTTAATATAACTAAGGCCAAAAAGAGAATATTGAAATGACAATATTATATGATTCTCTCGATGTGAGAATATCATTGAACTTCAATGTGGACACTCCACTTTGATTATAGTTAAACCATGACACGACATCCGTTGAACGACTATATAAGGGTCAGAGTTAAAGCATTGGAAGTGAAGCACTATTCAACAGAGAATTCATCATCTTAGCTATATGAGGTTAAAATAATAGTCAACTATAGTCAACTCAAAATCAAAGCCAGAGAAATTCGATTAATAATAATTGTTATTGTTAAAACTACGATTTTATGTTTGGATTATACAAGTTGAATGTGGATGATATTGGAATTTTGACTAAAACCAAATTCCATAAGTCCTGATGTGATATTGTTTGACGAAGAGAATTGATGTAAGTAATCATCACTGCCGGGGACTACTTAAAATAGTAAAATTAGATTTTAGAAAAACCGTGTGAGCCATAAATTTGGTTAAACTGTCACACCAATAACTAAGGTGATTTGTGAATGCTAATATTCGAATTGTTCGATCTTAATCACTAATTGAATTTACACCTATAAGTCGCACAACCCAACGTTGAATACTTTGAAATACCACATGATTTAATTAAATTATAATTGTTGTAAATTAATTAATATATTTGACATATTAATTGTGAATTTTTATTTAATTTATTTGAGTCGGTATTCAATAAATTCTATGTATAAAAGTTATATATGAACGTATTAATATATGATATCAATAAACATTAAAATTGGATTAAAAACTCCTATATAAACCTGCCATCTCCATTCCTATGTACTTTACTTTTTTTCTTCCCCTTTCATCCTATCTTGGCTGGAAGTTATAGCACCCCTCCCACTCTTTAATTCCAAATAAATATTAAATCAAATTAAATATAATTAAAAGGCTTGGTGAACTCTTCAGTTAGCCAATTTTCTGGAAGAGTACATATTCGATCTAAGGAGTTATTATATTCAACATTCAAGGTGCAAAATCTAGGCCACCAGGCCTACGGTACCTGTAATATATAATTTACATTCTATTATATATATGTTTATTTTTGTCAATACATATGTGTAGATTAGGACCTTACTTTATCATGAATTTTTATATTTATTTACTGTCAGATTTAAATATGTATTCACACATGTTTAAAATAAAACTACATGTGTACACAATTACCTTTCGATCATTTAAAAAATTCGAAAAGAATAATTATTTGAAATTAAAATTTGAATTTTTAATTTGTAGATCTATATACATATGACATACGAGTTAATATATTAGTTATTATTTATTATATATATATATATATATATATTTGTTTGCATATGTTAGTTTTTTAATTTTTATACATAGTTATTATAAATTATGAAATTAAATATGTATATTTATATGCATTAAAAAATCCTTTTCAAATTATTATGCATTATACACACACACACAAAAACACATATAATTTCATAAACATAAATTTATTATGGAAATTAAACTTTATAAAAAGAATTTTTTTTCCATATGGATTTTACAATTATTTTCTAAATATTTTTAAATCCATGCGGATTAAAATAAAAAATTAATCTTGTTAAAAATGCTTCGATGGAAAGATTGATAAAAAAATTAAGTTTTACATATTATTATCTATATCAATAGATTAATATTTTATAAATAAATTCAAAATAATACATATAGATAGATTGTTTGATAAAAAATCTTTATATTTGAATATATAAATAATTGAAATTTGAAACTTGAATTTGAATTAGATTTTATTCAAGACCTATATGTTTTAAAATTTAATTCAACCATAAGATATTGTAGATGCTATTTTGAATTATCAGAATTGATAAATATTGTTGAATCATATATATACACACACTTTAAATATCTATACCTATGCATGTATATACATATACAAGCATGTATATATAATAAAAAAAATCATAAACAACAAATATGCACATAAACAGGCTACGTGTCAATTATAGTTTAAATCCCAACACTTATAAATGGGCACATTTAATGAAGTTCACATCTATAGGTTGAACGTACACTTTACATGTATACTTGTATCTGTTACATGCATACTTATATACTAAATAGAATAAAATCTTTACATATTAATAGCTAGGATCAATAGCCATCTTTATTTAGTATCATTTGTAGCCCTTGATATCAGCCATAGGTTTATATTTAAATATTTGGTCCATATGATAAGAGAGAGAAAGAATAAATGTTTTAAATGAAAACTTGTGCTTGATATAATGGGGCTACCAAATGGTGCTCAATAAAGGGTGTTATTGATCATAGTTCATTTACTAAATACAACTAAAGATTTTATTTAAAATTGTTAAACTGAATCTAAATCAATTCAGACTTCGTAAACTAAATAAGATCTAAAATGGATTTTTTTTTGAAATTCAAACATTTGTCCCGCTATGTGCTTGTCCAATTCCTTTAATGGTATCAGAACCCAGAAGCCTATGCAATCTGCATTAGAAGTACAAGGGCCAACTTACCCATTTAGTAAGTGTTTACATAATATTGAATATTGAATTGTTGGGTAATCATGTACCATTTCCTACCCAACTAATAGCCTGGTCCAAAAGGTGAGGTAAGCCTAAAGATTCTCCCTAATATAAAAGCCCAAACTAAATTTGGGTCTTGGCTAATTTTCAAAACCTATTTTAAAATTAAAATAATATTTCCTCCATGCAATGAATAATAAATAAAAATGGCCTTTGCCTTCATGCAGTTTCAGATCTTGGATTCCCCTATGCTTTCTCCTCTTCACTATGCTTAATCTCTTCCAATTTCCTTTCATATTATATTCCACATCCTTCCCTTTTCTCTTGTTCAATCTTAGGAAATGTAAGGCTCATTTTGCTACTTCACTTGATCATACTTCCACCTCTACATCCATTATTCAATTAGGGAAAAGTTTTGTTGTGCCACTAATGTCCCATCTCCTATAGCTTTCGATTCTCATGACCTTGATCAATCTGGATTTATCCCTTCCTCGGCAATTTTGTTCAATGAAAATTTGGATGATGTAATTTTGAATACGTTGGAAACGATCCCTTTCTTTTTTGTTGCCGCTAGCTCTACTGAGGAGGTTAGTTGTCATTTCTCTAGTTGTGAGAATGGTGATGTCATTCTAGATTTGGGAAAATCTTCTTTTTGTGAAATAGGTGGTTGGGACACCAGTCAGAATGTCGAGACTGTTGTAAAAATCCTTCTAATCCTCTGACAATGCCTTGCCTACGCAATAAGCAAGGCTTATCGCCTAGTGATTTTCCTAGGCTTGCCTAAACAAGGTTTAATGCCCGACGTAGGAACATGTATTTAAGCATTTATTAGTCATTATGTAAAGTTTAGTACCATGTACAAGCATCAATGTGCTAGTTTTTGGCGGTCTTACCTCCTTGACAACTCCAAAGCACATCCAATTTACCAAATTTTCAATTTCTATCAATCGCACTAAATAAAATCCCAAATTTTATTCAAAATGCATGAATCATCAAAAACTCCTAGTTTTGGTTAATCCTCAGTTAACACTCACCTAAACGATTAATCCTAATCCATACTTACCGCCAAGTGCCGCTTAGCAATTTTTACAACCTTGGTCGAGGTACAGGCTAATGCGAATTTAGAAAATGATACAATACAGTGTATTTTATGGAGATACTATATGAACCCTACCTATTTATCATAATGTTGTGAAACTCTCAATAATGTTTTTGTTGAGGTCTGGAGAAACTGCAGCTGAAATATCTATTGGCCTATCAATTGCTTGTAAGCCAAATCATCATAGACTGTCTACTTCTTTGCCCTCCTTATTTACTAAAATACATAGAAACACAGGTGTCTACTTTCCTCGTAGATTTGCATTAGTTTAAGAGTACGATGTATTGATTCTACTGGAGGAGGTAATTCAATCTGGTAAAGAGTTTTGGTCTGATTTCTTGGCGAGTTTTTTTTTGGATTCAAACTCTCCTTATTTCGCTATTGAGGAACATTGTAAATGCGTATGGAATTTGCGAGGGGCCCTTAAAGTACACTATGATAATTCCATTTTCTTCTTCAAATTCACCAACAAGGAGGAAAGACTTCGTGTTCTACAGGTGGAACCTACCTTCGTTCAAGGGAGATCGTTCATTATTACTCCATGGCCCCTATCTATCGACACAGCGAAATCACAAGTTCTTTCGATTGTTGTTTGGGCCCATTTCACTCAAATCCCTTCAATCTTCAACCAATGATTGGTTGGCTAGCTTTATTGGCAAGTTGATATGTTTTGATGCAAAAACCGTAGATCAAAAATGAGTAGTGTATGCTAAAGCGCTAACTGAAGTATCATGGAATAAACCTTTGCCTACCTAATTGAGAGTTTGTTCAGTTAAGGGTGTCATTGTAGTTGTTGATGCATCTTACAGTTGAAAACTAGATATATACTCTTCTTTTCAATCATTTGGTCATACTGCAGATTCTTGTTTGTTCACTTGTCCCATCCCCGGTTGTGCATGTACCACCCATTCCTATTCCTCCAAAGAATCCACTGCCTAGGCCTCCTGTTATGAAGTGGGTTCCAAGGCCATTAATGCTATACCTCCAATTAAAATGTCGCAGCTGATGTCTCCTCTCCTTTGCCTTATATTCATGTTTCAGTTACTCCCGATGCTTTTGCAATCGCTTTAGTTGCGCCTTCTTCCGCTGAAGCTCATACTTCGTGTCATGTAGCTCCTTTAAGTGATTTTATTTATTGGGACTCCATGTGCAAGCTTGGGTTCATGAAGCTATAGAATGAGATGCACCCCTATATGTGACACCTTTCATAAGTTTGTTGGAGATAATGAAGGCGAGTCCACACGTTTGTATTATCATACTACGGGAGTGGGTCTTTCCTGTCTAAAAAAGGTAAACATGGTAATTTGAATAGGGAAATTTTTTCCAATGACACTTGGGATAGGAAACTGATCTACAACAATAGTTCTTCAGATTCGTTTCGAACATTACTTCTCTCTTTTTTAGATATGTTCATATCGTTGGACCTGACTCGTCTGACGATGGTAGTAGTTCCTCATCCTATAGCGGGGGCTAGCTAGGTCTTTTAGTAGTTTAGGCATGCTGCCTAACTCATATTTCTAGTAAGTTTGTTATATTTTATATTAGTCGTTGAGGGCTTCTCCCTCACACCTGTTATTATTTGTTAAAATGGTACAGTCACTATAATATGGCTTGCCAATGCAAAATAATAATACTTTGTTTTGCCTGCAAAAAATATTTTAAATTTAAATGGCTAAAATTAAATAAGTAAAAAAATTTATGAATGTTATAAAATAATTTCAAAAATTAGTTAATTACTTTCAAAAATTTATTAATAATTAAGTGGATTAATTAAATAATTAATTAATTAAAAGTTACTTGATTAAATTAAATAACATATATATTGATACATATACACAAACAAACACACACAAAACTATCTTAAAATATTTAAGATAATTAATATATATAGTTTTCAAAATTAATCATAATTATTTAAAATTATTTTAATTAAATATTATTAACTAATAAACAATATAATATATATACTAAGGTATACTTGCAAAACTATAAATGTTATAAAATACAGGTTAAATTAAAAATGTTTTAAATAAATAATATTAATTACTTAAAGCGTGAATTAATTAGTTACGTAAGATTTAATTAATAAAATTAATGTGAGACTATACATAAGATTATTATATAAGTTAACTAAATTATAAACTGCTATACAATAATTAAACTTATATAAAATGAATATATAATAAAAGGTGGAACTATAAGAATCCCAATTTAGCTTTACAGAACAAAAACATATGCTTAATATGTATACTGTGATTTTAGATATGTCTAACACTTGAATTACAAGTGTATTTCATAAGAAATATACTATTCAATAAATCAATTTCACTCAAATAAATATATTACAAGACTATGAATCTTTAATATAAAGGTTATCCTCTTCTATTTATATTTGCATACTCTCTAGTTGTTAAGAAAACTCAAGCTAGAGATGTTATATGTAGCATTATTACTATATGGATTAGATGAGGTAATATAATTATATGTATTTTTTGAGCATACCTAAGGTACACATAATGTACTTAGGGCCATTGCAAAATGGCAAGTACAAGTGAATAATATCTTTTGGTTTATTAAGCGAACTCAAAATCAAAATGAGATTAGGACAAATGCCATAGATTATGAGTTGATGATACAACTAATAAAATGTTATCCATTCTTTGCAGATCTATGGTTTGTTGAGCAAATTCAAGATCAGAATCTCAAGGCTAGCGAGTCTAACACCCGCTAGAGAAGTAGAAAGGTGGTTTCTGCGTTTCTTCTTAGGGCTTTCAGAAACATAAAAGTCTAGTGGATTATTAGTAAAAAGAAATGTAACATTTAACTTACTAATATTATAAGAACATCTATTATAAATTTATTATCCTAATCTAAAAAATTAAATTTGCAAAAACATATCTACATCAAAGTTGCTTTCTGAAAATGACAAACTCATCAGACCTAACTACATAGGCAAGCTGAGTGTGATTAAGACAACACTGATATACGAACGCTTAAGGTTGTTCGATAATTGAACCTTAGATACATAAACCAATTCAGAAACTCATATTTAATATTAAAAATATCTTTGGATAAATTTAAATTTGAAAAAAAATCTAGATCTAAAATAATATCTCATTTAAAATTCAAATTCAAATTTAAATATTACTATATTTAATATATATATGTTTAAATTTTTTATATTCGAAAATATCTAAAACCATATATATGTAAATTTTAAAATTTTAAAAATGATAATTTCTAAATCTATAAATAATTATATAATCTAAACATAAAAAAATTGATATTTTTCAGTTGAAATTTTTTTTTAGCAAAACATAGTTTTTTTTAAATCCGTATGGATTAAAAATCCTTTTAACTTTAAAAATCCATACGGATTTCAATTTAAATTTTTTATCAAACTATAAAATCCGAACATAGTATATTTTTTATAAAATATATATTCATATATTTATTAATTAAATTTAAAAAACTTTAAAATTATATATGTATATATGTGTGTGTGTACACTTATAATACATACATACATACATGCACATATACATGTGTGTGTGTATATTAATGTTTTAATTTGGGCTTTTCTTATATTTATAAAAACATGCATATACATATGAAAACTTTTTTGTATAAAATTCAATGAATAAATTTATGTAAAGTAGGCATGTAGCTACAATTTAGAAATTCAAATTCTAGTTTAAACGATACTTTTATAATTTACTTTCGAAATTTTTTATTTTATTTTAATGCCTAAAAATAAAACAAACACATATAAGGTAGTTTTTTTTATTTGAATGAATATACATATAGACAAATTTAATTGCAAGTAAATATATAAATTCATGATAATATATAACCCTAATATATATATATATATATATATATATATAATGACATAAATGAACAGATAAATAAGTAAATATTGATCGGATATTACCTATATTGTAGCTTTAATATTTCACCCTAAATGTTGAATCAGAAAACTAAATAAGAGATCACTAAACATCTGTGTTGTATTTAATTTGATTTAAATTTTGAATTGAAAATGAAGAGGTGAGAGGGAAAGTCATTGCTGCTAAAGCTAGGAGGAAGGGAGGGAAAAAGTAAAATGGTAAATGACTGGGATATTGAGTTTAAATAGAAAATAAAAGGAGTAAAAAGGGGGATCCAGATCTACTTTTTTACATCTTCTTTTCACAAAATCTAAACTCATCTTTCATACAAATATCATATCCCCTACCCTCTACATCATAGCCGACCAAACAAATGTGATATAAGCAAACAATAATTTCCAAAACAAATCAATATTTGCACATTTTAATTCCAATTTAAATGTTTACCAACATCATATATTGATACATATACATATACATATATATATATATATATATATACAACTTTTATATATGCACTTTATTAAAAAATAATTCTAATCAATCAAATAAATTTTATGATTCATAATTAATATTTCATAAATATTAATTTATTTGATTAATTCATAGCAATTAGAATTTAATTAAATAATGTGGTATTTCAAAGTATTCAGTATTAAGCTTGTGCGACTCATAGGTGTAAATTTAGTCAATGGTTAATATTTGAACAATTAGAATATTAACGTTCACGCTTCATCTTAGTTAGCGGTATGATAGTTTAATTGAATTTATTGCTTACATAATTTTGGTAAAATCCAAAATAATTATTTTAAGCAGTTCCAAGTAGTAATGATTATTTACACTAATTCTCTTTGTTAAAACTATTTTACATTAGGACTTGTGGAATTTGGTTTTGGTCAATATTCTGATATCGTCCATATTCAGCTTGTACAATCCAAACACAATATCCTTGGTTCAATAATAATGCTAATAATTATTACCCGAACTACTCTGTCAAAGACTTTGACTTTAGATTGTCTATAGTTGACCATAATACTAACCTCGTATAACCGAGGTGACGAATTCTCTATCGAAAAGTTTTTCGCTTCCATTACATCAACTTAGACTTAATTATAGTCATTCGATAGATGTCATGCCACGATCTAATTATAATCAAATTTTAGTGTGCATATGAAAGTTAAACCGTGTTCTCAAGTCGAGAGAATTATATAATAATATCACTTCGATATTCTATATTCCTTAGTTATATTATCCAACAAAAGAATATCGAGTGAGTAGTTCCATAGTTATTCAATAACTATCAACATGTAACCCCTTGGTGCCCTAGCTATCATGAGTAATACACTCCTAACATTTAGAGGGCATTACATACTCTAGTCTTAATAAATGTATTGAAATCTAATTCTGCTACATCTTAACTAAGAATATTTGAAACAATATGTTTATTTTCCTGTGATAATTTTTTTAGAATTACAGCACATTGCAACTACTATCACAAAACTTACCATTTATGTGTGTTTTTATCAAATATATTTAAAGTAATTAAATAATTAATATAACACATTTTAACAAGTACATAATAGGAAGAAAATGCCTTTTGTTTTGAAAGAAATTTTATTACAATGTTAATATCTTACAGTAAATTATACAATTATCCCTAGGGCATACCCCTAACCTATCAATCTCTCACTTGCATTTGGTGCCAATTATGGAATATTAATCCCATTTGAACAATTTGATGAGAACTAAACAAGCTAATCTCTAAATGAATGAAACTGCTAACTTATCATTCGTATATACTCTTTAGATCACGACTTCTTTATTCTTGACAAATTCTTTAATGAGATGGAATTTTTGAAGACGTGTCTCGATTTCTCATGTGCTCTAGACTCCTTCATGATTTGCATCGCCACATTGTTGTCACAAAAAAATTTCATTGGATTCTCTATATCAGGAGTCGCCCTTAGCTCACTTATAAATTTGTGCATCCAGACCGCTTCCTTAGCCCCTTCATTAGGATGAGGTACTGGGCCACCATCATGGAATTAGTTACCGTTTCCAATTTGGAAATTTTCCAACTAATGATTTAAGCATTTAAAGTAAAGACGTAACCAGACACTGACATATTATCGTTGATACCACTTTGAAAGACGGAGTCCATATACCACTTCATGGTCTCCATTCCCATACATAAGGAATAAGGCCTTAGTGTTTCCTAAATACTTAAGTATACATTTTATGGCAGTCCAATGTTTTTCTTTAGCATTAGATTTGTATCGACTTACACATCCTAATGTGTAAGCCACATCTGGCTTAGTACATGGTATAGTGTACATAATGAAATCGATTACTAATGCATATGGTATCCTCTTCATACACTCTTTCTCTTCATCAGTTTGAGGAGCGCCCTCATAGAAATAACGATTCCAGATTGCATCAAAACATTTCTTCACTTGGAATTCTCCATACCGAATATTTTTAGTATGATGTGTGTGTGAATAAATATAGGAACCGAGAAAATCCCAACAGCCCCTTAAATCTATCTCTTTAGATCCTCATACCTAGTATATAGGTTGCCTCTCCAAAAATTTCATCGAGAAGTTCTTCGAAATCCATGATTTCACTGATTGCAATAATTTTATGTTATTGCCAATCAATAACAAATCATCGGTGTACAGTTCTAAGAACATTATAATATTTCCTTGTTCTTTCCAATACACACATACTTCCTCTGTGTTTTGATAAAAACCAAACGTTTGGGTTACCTTATGAAAACACTTATTTCAACCCTTGAAGCTTGTTTAAGTCCACAAACAGATCTTAACTACTTGCAAGCCTTACCTTCACTCCTCCTTACCTTAATACCCTTAGGCTACGACATATAAGCAGTCTCTTCCGAACAACCACTAGTATTCATGTCTATTTTCCATATTTCGTAGTCGTAGAATGCAGGAGTAGCTAGCATTATTCGAATGGATTTTAGCAAATGCTACGGGCAAAGATGTTTCATCATAATCAACACCTTGAATTTAGTGGAATCCGTTTGCTACCCTCCTTGCTTTATAAGTCCCCTCTTATCCATCTACATTTATATTTTTCCTAAAAATCCATACGTAATTGATAGGTTTTATCCCTTCTGGTATGTCAGCAAAAGTACGTATTTTGTTTTCATACATGAAATCCATTTCAGATTTCATAGCCTCATGCTATAGTGTAGAGTCTTTACTATAATAATTGGTGGAATGAGATAGGAGCATCGTAATCTAAGACGCAATCCTCTTTCTCGCCATCCATGAAAAGACCATAGTATCTTTCTGGTGTGTGATATTCCCTATTTGACCTTTTAATAGGTTGCATGTTTTGGTAAACTAGTGAATTTGATTGTTTTGCTAGTTCGACCTCGATGTTAATTTCTTAGATCTCTTCTAAGTCTACAATCTCACTCTTAATTTCTTTCGTAAGAAATTCCTTTTCCAAAAAGACAGCAAGTTGAGAGACAATAACCTTTTATTCTTTAATATTGCAGAAAATATATCTCATTGAGTCCTTAGGATATCCTATAAAATTTCACAATGCTGAACTTGCCTCAAGTTTACCAAGACCAACATTCTTAAAATATGTCGGACAACCTCCTAGCTTCAAATATTTAGGTTGGGGTTTCTTCCAATATTGCATCTCATATAGGGTCTTAGGCACAAATTTTATAGGCATTAAATTTAACATATGCGATGTTGTTTCTAGTGCATAACGCCAGTAGGAAAGAGGTAACTCAACTCTACTCATCATGTAATGTACCACATCTAATACACTTTGATTCTTTGTCCGAAACATTATTATGTTATGAGTATAGACGGGAGTAACCCGGGAGATAATCTTATTATATTTTAAGTATCATTAAAGTTTTTGTCTAACATACTCACATACTTGACCAGATCGAAGTATTTTAATCTTATGGTTCATCTGATTATAAACCTCACATTTATTTTCTATAAACATCTCACAAACATCAAATTCTTTATAAGTTACACATATCCTAGCCTTGAGAAATCATCGGTAAAAGTAACAAAATAAGTCAAACTATTTTTGAAAACTATAGGTATTGGACACATACATCAGTATCTATGAGACTAAGATTTCATTAACTCTCCCATTAGGATGCTGTCATTTTTCCCTTAAAAGATGACTCATACTTTTCAAAATCAAATTATGGTAGATAACCCGATTTTCAATTTGGGTAGTCGTTTTTTCACTTATATGACATGGCCTATAATGCTGTAGATAATTACTATTAATATCAACATTAGATCATTCTTGGTTTTATTAAATAATAGTGAGCAATTGCGTCTTAGGAATTAGGGCTTCTGTTGCTTTTTCTCATTACAATCTCATCTAATTCCACCGCTCCTCAGTCCATCGTTCATCCACCTTCGCACTCTCCGCTGCCTTTCGTTTCAAATCCCTTACGCTTAAAAAGCTTAAGAAGATTAAGAATGCTTCCACTGCCTCGGATCTGGTTTTAGTGGGTTGCTCTTTGACTTGTAATGGTCGTCGTTACAGTTCCTCTTCCCCACTTGTCAACGGATTAGAGTTTTTCCCAAACCTATGTCTGCTTCACTTGTGATGAGCCCTGTTGCTTATGATTCTTCTATTGTTTTGGCCACCATTTCTACTGATGCTTAAGTCGATGTCTCTGTTAATGGTTCTCCCCAGTGTGCTAGTCTCAACGATTCTAATGTCTTGAATTTGTTTAATTCTGTGAACCCTCTTATCAGCTTATCGGCTGATTTAGAAACGAATTTTATTACTGATACTCGCCTTGATTGCAGGTCATGTAACCATGGTAAGCACTTTTTAACTCCTATGTTAGAATCTGCTTGTAATGCTTCTCAATGGATTGAGACCTTTCTTCGGTATATGTAATGAATTTGTTATATGTGAATTGGATGGAGCAGTGAAAGTTGATAAGAATTATGTTGCTTCTCCTATTGTAAATGTTGAGACAGTAGGTAGTGTTAATGACAATGACCATTTTGTTTCCCCTGTTCTACCTGTACTGCCAAAATCTAACAATATGGGAGTGGTTGAGCCTAGTCCTGTGTGCTCAACTATTGTTCAGCCACATGCACAGTCTTTTATTGCTGCTGCAAGCATGAAACAAGATTATTTTCTGAAAGTCCCAGTTAATAGGACTTAATTATTTTCATCTTTACCGAGAAACATGGGTACATTCATATAGTGGAAATAGAAGAAGTTATGGTTCCTCTGATGGAGGTGTTTCAAGCGGGTGTTCACTTTTGGTCGGATTATTTGGTTAGATTTTTCTTGAACTCAAACCCACCGTACTCTGTAGTTAAAGAGCATTATTGCAAAGTTTATCGATTACGAGGTAGAGTTCAGGTCTATGTGGACAGCTCTATATTCCTCTTCAAGTTCCCGAGGCCTGAGGAGCGTCTTTGAGTCCTAAGTGTTGATCCTACCTTTATTAGAGGTAAGCCTTTTATGGTTACTTCTTGGAGTCCATCTGTTGACTGTGCTAGAGACCAGGTTTTATCTATTTCAGTTGGGCTTACTTTTCTCACATTCCATCTGTTTTACAACCCTTGCTTGGTCTATATTGGCTAGCTAGTAATGTTGAGAATTTGAAATGCTTTAATGCTAATACCATTAAGGGAAAAGCTAGTTTATGCTAAAGCATTGATTGAAATAACTCCGGATAAGCCGCTTCTGAATAATATTAAGGTCCATGTTTTTTAGAGTCATATTACTGAGGTTATTGTTCGATATGGCTGGAAACTAGATATTTACACGATGTGTCATTCTTTTGGTCATCCCTTCGAAGTTTGTCCCTATTTATCTGATTTTGCACCATTGTCTCTCTCTGCTAGAACCCTGTTCATCAACCTTTGCTCAAGAAGTGGGTCCTGAAAGTGCACCTGGTGCCTGCTGATACTCCTCCTATGATAGTGCCTCATGTGGAGGTTGATGTTGTTGTGCCTCCTGTGGAAGATGTCATTGATGCTACTGTTGTCCTATGGTCTCTCCTGCAACTACAGCCGATACTGTTTCTCCTGCCATGCCAATTTATTGGGATGCGTAGGAAAGGTCATGGATTCATGAGGAGACCGCTATGAGATGTAGCTCTTTGGATGATTCTTTTTTCAAATTTGTGTTAGATGATCACTTTGAACTCAGATATCTTTATTATTGTATATCAAGTGACTTGTTAGTTCTTATCATGGAAGCTCAACTTGCGAAAAAAGAATGAAGACGTGTTAGTTGATGCCACATAGGATAGATCACTTATTTCTCTCCTGACTCGGTGGACTTTGACATGTTCTTGTTGTGCAGTTTCGAGCTTTTGCTCAAAATATTGAGGATGACCCAAGGCGATAGCTCCAAAGTCTTCGGACGATGGTGGTTGTTCCTTTTCTGAGAATGACTAGTTTACCATATCATTTATGGTAGTTGTGGCATTTCCACCACACTCCTATGCTATATTTTCTTGTTTTTATAGCAGTTAAGGTTCGTCCGCCTTACTCTTGTGCCTAAGCTGTATTTTATTATTTTAGTAATAGAAAGTGGGCAATTCGCTATAAAATCGTCTGGCTTTTCCGAAGAAAATTATCAACATTAGAAGAATTATTTATAGAATGGACATAATTAGTATTAATAGTATAAATGTCATTACCCAAAACACCATTCTCGATTACTCCCCAATCAAAGCTTTGAGGCTATCAGAGATTCGACAGATTGACATTTTTTCGTGCTATCTCCGCAACGATTTGTCGATAGTAGACAACACGTAAACCTGGAAAATTTCTTGGTCCATAACCCATTTATTATATGCTATTACCAGTTCAAGATCCACACTATCAACTGGTTTTCACTTATGGGTTTTTACTTGGAGGTTCAGCTATAGTCAATCATAGGCATTCTTATGTAAGTTCAATCCTAATCGATCATAAATATTCTATGCAGTTAGGTTCGACGGGTTTTTCATTTTCAAAAAATAACTTTAGTGTAGCCATTTTTTGCAAATTTAATCTAGTAGATTAGGATACTAAATTTATAATATATGTTCTTATAATATTAGTAAGGATAAGCATTACATTTCATTTTTGTAACGATCGCGATTTTTCGTTGCCGAAAAATCGAACCGTTAGGGTTTTAGAAGAAGAAAGAGGTAGAAGAAGAAAGAAAAAAAGATAGAAGAAAACAGAAACAGACAACAGAAACAGGAAACAATATCAGAATCTCACAATCGCAGCGGAACAATATATAATAGATAAATGTACATTCATTTAAAACAAAGAACTATACATTTTATATATCACATTACATTACATTACATCAATCAGAGTGTACGACAACAACAGCGGAAAGAAATACTATATACAATAGATAATAGACTACGCTATCTGGCTCGCCTCCAGATCTGCACAGCAACTCCCGAATCCAGAATAACCTGATAACCTAACTCTAGACTGCCCGTGTGGAAAATAGTGGGCACCCAGAGTTTAGGAAAGGAACAATAAACTCCAGGTCAGTCATGGGACTGGTGTGAGAACTCAAAAATAGTTTATCTTTAAACAAGCAACAAGAAAATTTAAATTTTTAAATCCGCAATGCTTTTTTTGAAAATGAAACTACCATAAGGCCTCCCGCCACACACACAATGCAAACGCAGAATTGGAGGAGATTTCCCCTTATGATAGTCAAAGATGCTTACTACGCGAAAATCAAATCATTTTTGATATTATTACTAGTGCATAGTGTAGAAAACAATTTCGAAAGTAGAATATAAATCCTAGCCAGCATAGACATTCCGAACTATGCCTACTATAGCTACCATCCAAACAGTGGTGACCACCATAAGTGAATGGCAGGTAATACAACTAAAACCGTACAAGGCGCGTATTGGAGGAATGGATTTCCAACAAATGGTCAGGCTAAGGAACTTCCTACTGCCACATGGGATCGCCTCTGGCGGGACGTCCCGAGAAACTAACGTTACGGTTAGATCTCTGCCAACACAAGGCCGGGTTACCTCTGTAACTAGGTAACTACTACACGAATATGTCATCCCCCGGTCCTTTGGGACCTTTATCCGAGCGCTCGATACCAACAACACCACACAGAAATAGATATAGTGTTTTCCACATGAGTAAATATCTGGGCTCCATACCATGATACCACCCTTTTCCAGAAGGAAATGACATACCCTAAAGGGCGCGACCCTCATAACCTTGCCGCATATTCCTGTTTCGACCATTTCCGGGGAGTGAGGTCCTGACGAAGTCTCGTCCACAAAGCTACGCTTTGTACAACAAAGCCATGCTTTGGGTCCACAGATGACCAAAGCAATAATCACAAAGATAAATGATCAAATAAATGATCATATCACAAATGACCAACCAAAGATCATCACACAGCAGCACTCAGCATGCCACATTACCAGATTGGGAAATATCGCTGATAACCTTCAACTACATAACCTCTGAGCTCGTACGTCTCAGAGAAGGGTGTTAAGCTAAGAGAATAAATTCTCCGCCACCAACAGAAATGTATTTGAAAGAAATCTGCTCTATCTCTCAAAATGTAATGTCAGACACGTAACCATACAAGTCTGTTCCGGGTTCGAACAGAACCGAAGGCACTTCCAAAGAAGCCCTTGCAATCCGGGTATTCACAATCCCGATAAAATTTCCCATCACAAAGGAAATCTCCATATCGTAGCTAACGATGCGGAGACAATCGATAGGTCATCCTATCGTTCTCACAGATACCCGGTCTTCAACACCGGTCTTCAAATGCAATCCAACGACGTATCGCATATTCGGAATGGGATATATGACACAAAGGTCCTCTCCCGGCTAAACCGAATAGCGAGCGCTTATTTTAAAAAAATAAAAAGTGTGCATTCAATTTTAAACAAACACAATCAATACCATCCAAGGGTAAATATTGATAGTCGGTTATTTAACTATCAATAAGGATGCGCCACATCATCAGATTCCAAATAATTTTTCCAAAATTATTAAGTCCCAAAATATCTTACGAGAGATATATACATATATACACCATTTCCAAATAACTGCCCCAGTTATTTGTTTTACCAAAACCACTTCACGATAAAATTTTCCACACTTAACCAATTGAAAAACCAATTTCCAATTTACCTTTACCATTTGAAAACAAATTTTCAAATTACATTAACCATTTGCAAACCAATTTCAAATCACCTTAACCATTTGAAAACTAATTTCAAATCACCTTAACCATTTGAAAACTAATTTCAAATTACTTTTCATCCTTTATACCCTTTGAAAACAAATTTCAAATCATCAAATAAATCTTTACCGATTTAATTTAAATTTACGTCCCAAATCCGTAAATTCATTTTCATACTTCAAAATAAATCAATATTTATTTTTAAACAAATTTCCCTTCATATATATAAATTCCAAAGTGGATTTAAATTCCAAGCATCTACTAGCATACGATTCCCAAATCGATTTCAAGTTATTTGCTTTCAATTACCTTAAAGGTGAATTCACAAAAACCGTTCCATTTCATATTAGAAAACCATTCCCATGCTTATTTTAAAAATAAGTAATTCACAAATTTATTTATTTTCAACGATTTGAAAATATTCCATATACTTAAATCACAGTTAAGTATTTATTCCATTCTCTTTAAGAAAACATTCCTTTATTCACATTTATTTGGGTTAAAAACGAATGTTGCGTAAAACATCGTTACGACAACCCAAAAACACTAGTATATGGATTTGAAATAAAAAAAATGGATACATAAATCCACTACTATTCAAAATATTCCCTTCTATTTCTCGAAATCGTCTATTTCAACAATCAATGTTGAAATCTATGATTTCGATACTTAACATATCTTAAAACGTCTTTAATTAGTTTTAAATTCCATTTAGAACGTTCTTTTCCAAAAACACGTTCATTTAATAAAATAATACATTCACCGTTCAAAAATAGTGAATACAACCCCTTTAACAAATTCCATATTCAATTTATCAAATTAAATTGATTTTTCGGATTTATAACAATGTCCATACATCCCATTTCTATTTATGAAACTTCGTTTTAGAAATCTCCTTTTATTAGTCCAATTCGATTTACATAACTCGATTATATACTAAAATCAATATTATAAGTTAAATACTTATAATATTATCTATTTACCCAAATCGTTCTTTTGAACTTCACCAATTTAAAATCTTATCACTTACAAGATTTCTTTATGGCTTATAATAATTTCAACTAATGAAATCTTCATTTATTAACAATTTCTATAAAATTCCCCTTTTTAATGCCCAAATCCATTTCTATAAGTTAATAACTTATAAACTTAAATTTTTCCAATAACCGTTCGTTTTATAAATTTCACATTTATTAATCTATAAATCCTAGTGAAATTCATGTTATACATCAACTTAACACTTTATAAATTTATCCTATAACTTCAATAATTTTTATTTAAAAACATCCATTTATAAAATCCTTTATATAAACCATTAATAATAATAACTTCCCAAAAACCAAATTTAACTATTTTATAAAAACCTATTATTGTTAAAATTTCTTTTAAGTTATATTATATAAAAATATAAATTTTTAAAACATAAAATTTTATCCATCTATTTATTTTAAAATTTAATCAATTCAAAATTTTTTAATAAACCATATTCTTTGAAAAATCGATTTAAAACCCCTTTTAAATTCAAAACCGTTATTTTAATTTAAAAATTAGAATCCGATGATGCAACGACATCGAATGGTCAATCATGGGAATAACATCATATAACAATGTGATTATCAACAATCAACATAATATTCATAAACAAATAAATATGTGAGGAATCCAGTTGGATCCCTCCAACCTGTTACCCTGCATCCACAGACGTTAGCACAATACCAATTCCACTTCGAGGTGGAATATCGCGGTATATGGGATTTTATAAATATCCGCTTAATAGGCGGCGCAATAGGGTCTCATCCGCTATACGAGGCGGGAAATCAAATCCGATATATACATATGCCAATATATATATATCGCTATATATAGTATATATCCTACTATATCTACTAGCACAATCAATCAACCATCAACAATCAATATTAACTATTCAAAATTTTAAACAAAACCTTTCGATTGAGTGAGGAGTTCTCACCTTGATTTTATTTCCGGTTTCGGCGTTCGTTTCGAATAAAATTAAACGAACGTTTAATTTTACCCGAAATTCAAACGAGCTCCAATCGACTCCAAACTAGCTCCATTGCGAAGAACACGACCTTACGATTCCAACGCACTTTGATTCGCCCAAATCGGACCTCGCAGCAAAAAGATATCGCAGTTTAAAGTTTGTACACGATTTAAATATGAATAAATCAACATTATTTTACATTTCTCAACCTAAATTGATCCTGGCCGCACATCTCCTTCCCCCTCCTTCTCTTCGTTCACGGCAACTCCTCTCCAGGTAGAAAACGCACACCAAACCCATATGCACAAATCTAGGGTTCCATTCCACGACCTCCTCGATGAACTTGAACGCAATCAGGATGCGCCAAACGAACGGCCTCGACGAGAGCCACCAACGCCCCGAGCTAGGCCAAGCTCGGCCCCACCTGGTGCCTAGGGTTGCGTGCGCAACATCAGGGAACGCGGGTCCCCTACCTCCCCCATCGAGCCTCCATTTTCGATCATGACCGTTGGATAGCTAGACCTCACCATCCTCTACGACTTTCATGTTGGAACTTTTGCGAATCGATGCGTGGATTTGGAGATAATGAGGGATGAATTTCGCTCGTTTCTGGCCATAGACATGGAAGTGGCGGCCGAGCAAATAGGGATTAGGGTTTAGAGAGAAAATGTTAATATTATTTTAATAATAAAATGCCCGATTTAACACTTTTGCAAACGAACTCCAAACGACGCGTGCCGCCAGGCGATTCTAAGGTTTTTCCGCGTTCCGGACACAATGGAACAGGTTTCGGAAGCTAATTCCATCGTATGTGTGAGATACGGCAATAAACGATCAATTTAAATTTAAACCGATTTAAACGATTTCTAGGCGTTTTGGCTTGTACCGGACAAACGGCAAATCCAAACGACTTGAAATTTGAAATCTTGCAATAATATCACATTACGGATCCGATGAAACTGGTTTCGTCGAAATCCGAGACCGTTTGAAAAATGGCTATTTTAACTCGCCAATTAAAATTAAAACGATATCGATGCGTTTCGAGCTGCCACGGTCAAACGACAACTCCGATTGCTACGAAAATTGAAATCCGATAATAACTAACTATTACGGATCCAATGGAACTCGTTTCGTTCAATTCTGAGACTGTTCAAAAATTGGCTATTTTTCAGTCGATAATTAAATATTAAAATATTCAATTTTTACAAATTAGCTCCAAATTCAATTTTACAAGTTCTAAAATATTTCTATAACTTTAATATGATAAAACAAAATTTTCCAAACCATTTTCAATCACATTTAACCCAATATTCAATTATCTACGGAATTTCACTATTAATTAATCGATTTAAATGACCAATTAAATCCAATATTCAAGAAATAAATTATTTAACTTAAAATTTTCACTTATAAACATTTAAAATTAATTAAATACTCAAATTTAAATTACTAAAAATTCTGGGTCGTTACAATTTTACTAATGAGCTCCACTGGACTTTTATTTTTCTCAAAAATCTAAGAGGGAACATAGGTATCTTTTGACTTCTCTAGTGGGTGATAGGATACATTTGTCTTAGGATTTTGACCATGAGTATGCTAAACAAATCATAGCCCCAGAAACAATGGATAACACTTTGTTGATTATATCATACATAACTCCTTACCCATAGCAGATGTCATAATCTCGTTTTGACTTTGAATTTCTCAACAAACCAAAATAGATTATTCACTTGTACCTACCATTTGCGATGGCCTAAGTATAGTATATGTACCTTGAGTTTGTTAAACAAACACATATAGTTATCTTAACTCTTTTAGTCTATATATTAATAATACAACACATAATATCTCTGGCTTGAGTTTGCTTAACAACCATGGAGCATGCAAGTAATTATTAATATATAAATGGTATAAGACATCATTTATATGAAAATTTATATTCTTTAACATATTTACTTGAGTGATATTGACTTATGAAATAAAGTATTTCATATGAAATACTCTTGTGATTTAAGTGTCAAACATATCTAAGATCACGGTATACGTACTATACGTATGTATTTATTTTCATATTGTCTTGCCTTTTATTATACATTCGTATTATATAAGTTTGATTATTGTATAACATTTTATAATTCAGTTAATTTATATAATAATCTTATATATACTTTTATATTAATTTTATTAATTGAATCTTATTTAATTAATTTGATATGTTAATTAATAAACATTTTAATTAATTTTAGTTTATTCATTTTAAACATTTTAAATTGAATATGTATCCTATTGTAGGCATTTTCGCCTATGGAATGGAAATTGCAAAGGGTTCAAACTTTGGATAGGAGTAGCTAAAAATGTACATGGTATAAGGGATATGATGTGTCCAAGGATCCCAGGCTATAAAGCAAGAAGATCACAAAGTGGTACGAGTGGAAGCATGAAATGACACCAAGGAAATTACGTAATCCTCTCTGGTTCGATAATACAACTAGAAGATAGAAGTTACCGTCAAATAGTCCTATTACCAGGCAAGATTTGTTGTTTGGTAGCATCACCACTGAACAAAAAATTCTGTTCGACGGCTTATATGCTTGATAAGATTCCTTGTTTGGTAGTGAAACTACCAAACAAGAATTCTAGTTCGGTAGAGGAGATCCCGAACTAAAGAAGCTGAAAGCTGAACATTGCTAAGAATGTGACCGATCCAACTTCCGAACTACACACTAACGGAGCAAACAAGGTATATAACTAAAGTAAATGTTATCTCGTTTATACGGAAATTCTAGACCATGTCTTCTATATATGGAAATAACCAAACCAAGTTTGGCAAATAAGGAAATTGCTTATTTTATCAGCCTATCCTCCTAATATCTTCACTCATATAATGCCCAAGTTTCCAAGAGCAATGACATATTACTTTGGAAGAGCAAAAGTAACACTCGATCGAAATAGCCAAACAGACAAGCTTGAGCACTATTGTTCGTATTGGATCATTACATTCTTGTTTTAATCATTGTATAACCGATCCATAAGGATAATAATGAAAATGGACAATGGATGTAGGCACATTTAGCTAAACCACTATAAATTCTTGTATATTTTACTACACTTTTCTTTTCAGTGTATTATATATGCTTCTAAGAAATAATCGATTATACATCATATAGTTGTATTATACACTTAGTATACACGACTCTACAGTAAATCGATTGGTAGTTTTTGTCCATTTTTTGAACAAACATATTTTGTGCTTTCATTGAGAACTTCAAATCTCAACATGCCTCCGAAATCAAAAACTAAGGGTGGCACCCCCAGTAGGAACACAAGGAATGTTAGAGCTTTTAACCAAACAAGTAAAAATCAGGACAACTAGTCATCCAGCAATATAAGATCGGTAAACACAACCATAAAAGAATTTAGATCTAGCCAGCCCACAGTGGAAGAAATGGGCGAATTTTAAAAAATTTATCATAATGGACCTTTACTACGCCTATGAAGTCTAATTTATTTAGAATATTTCTAAATTAATTTTAAATAAAATTATCGTTTAATTTAAATTTATAATATAGTTTTATATTATGTAATTAAAATTATATTAAATACACACACGTGTCATGTGTAGATATATGTGTGTGTGCATATGTAAGATAACAATCCATGTAATCTTTAACATGTCTGTGTTTAGATATTGTGATTTATATCGCAACAAATTAGTATACACATATATCATCCAAATATATGCTTATATGCTTTAACTTATGTACACAAAATATTACAAATATATATATATATATATATATATGTATGTATGTATGTATGTATGTATATGTATATGTATATGTATATGTATATGTATATGTATGTATATGTATGTATATATATATTTATATGTATATATATGTATGTATATATTATTTTCAACAATTGTATGTATACACATACAAAATAGTTCTTTCAACAAAAATGGTTGTTTTTCTCTTCCTTTTGCGATTTTTCTTCGGTGCTTCTTCCTTGATAACAATCCATGCAATGTTTAACATGCCCATGTATGAACGTTGGGATTTATATCGTAACAAATATGTTAGTTCATCTAATATACACATATATCATCCAAATATGCTTATATGCTTTAACTTATGTACACAAAATATTATATATATATATATATATGTATGTATGTATGTATGTATGTATGTATGTATATGTGTGTGTGTATGTATTAATTATTTTCAATAATTGTATTTATATAGATACAAAATAATTCTTTTAACAAAAATGGTTGCTTTTTCTCTTCCTTCTGCGATTTTTCTTCAGTGCTTTTTCCTTGACCTCATCCCCTCCTCTACTTAGATCTTCTGACTCATTTCCCTCCCCCTCCCTTTGCCCATGCCTAACTTGAAGTTCGACGATCCTCTGTGTCATCCAAAAGGTTTGCCACCAGAGCTCACGAGTTTTGGACGAGTTTTCAATGTTGGATATGTTTTGTTCAATCTCCAGGCTCTATCTGTTGTAGCGTTCGATTGTGATTTCTCCCCATTGTTATCCCCTTCTGCTCTCTTGTCCACTATCGCTGCTGTTACTGTATCTATTCCGGCAATGGTGATGTTGAATCCGTTTAGTGCCTTGTAGTCCACATTGCAAAGCTATGGTCCCTCTGTTGCTCCGCTTTCAGGTTTGCCTCCAGACGCATTTAGCTCCAGTCATTTTTCCCCTTTATCCCCTTTGCTCGCTTCCAATAGTAAGGGTTTTCAATGGCAACATGTTGAATTGAGCAATATTGTTGTGAATGATGATGTTGGTAATGTGTTAGATATTGCGAGTGTAGAGGGAAACTCACAAGGGTTGGTTGTAAGATGAGCACTCCAAGTGCTTGTAAAAATGTTCAAGTAAATTCCCTATTGCTGATTATTGTTCAAACATTAGTTCATTCCCTATTGGCAATCCTGTTATGTTGAATGTTATTAGTGCTCAACCAAATTCGTTTGTTGCTCCTAATTTGACTGCCAATTCGTGGTCGTCGTTCTTTTTAGCTTTATTGAGAAATATGGGAGTTTACACTCTTGGTGTTATGACACTACTGAGAAAGATGGGGCTGTAGTTCCACCGATTGAGGTCATTGAAACATGGGTTGAACTATGGTCGGACTACTCAGTGGGTTTCTTCCTTCGTATCAAGCTACATGTTTTAGAAGCCGATCTTTTAATAACTGAAAGTAAACCATTTATAATTACCCCTTGAAGTTCGACAGTGGACAAAACCAAAGAGCATGTTTTCTCTATTCCAGTTTGGAAACATTTTTCTCACATTCCATCAGTGCTGCAGCCCATGATTAGGCTTAATTAGTTATCTAGCTTAGTCGGTAAGCTTAAATGTTTTGATTCTAATACCGTGGCCCAAAAAAAGCTTGTCTATGATAAAGCGGTGATTGAAATCACTCTTAAAAAACCACTACCATCCAAGCTTAGAGCTCGTATTGTTGAACAACATGAGGTGGTTGTTGATGTTTGTTATAGTCGAAATTGGAAACTTGCACGGCTTGCCATTCCTTTGGTCACCTTTTGGAAGTCTACACTCAACGGATTGTCGATTCCTCACTACCCTTTTCAGACTAAATTATGCTTCCTCGTCCTTCGGTTATGAAGTGGGTTCTTAAGCTTAGGTCTTGTGCTCCCAACGATGATTCTGCAGCTGCCGTTGCTCCTTTAGGATCAGTTCAGGATGACCCTTTGCTACCACGTGTTAATCCCGGTAGTCATGCTTATGGTATTGTTTCTCTTTCTGAGAAAGTGGTTCTAGAAATGGATTCAGACATTTTTGTGATCAATATTTAGAGATTTTTGCAGTGGCTCCTACTACAAGCGATTATTTTAGGGTTTCGAAGAACATGCTTGGGTTCAAGAACCATCTTAGATGAGATATGACCTTAAAGATGCCTGTTTTTTTAGTATGTGGGTAGGGATGGCAAAGTTAGATGACAGTATTATTTTGTTGACAGAGAAGTCCCGACCCTCTACGTTCTTGGTCATTTTGGTGACGTGAATAAGATTGTCTTGGCTGATGACTCATGGGAAAGGAGTTACATATACTGCTCTGCTTTTTTTCCTAACTTAGCGGCTCTTTTTCAGCATTTTATCATGTATTTGGACCTGACCCTTCAAACGATGGTCCTACTTCCTCAAATTCAAGGTGGGGCTAGTTTTTTTTCGGTTTTAGCAGCTTTAGTATTCTTGCCAAACTCCTGTGTTTTATTTCTTAAGCTATTCTGGTGCATGTGTCGAACACCTGTATCAGATTCGTTAATAAATGTAGACAACCCACTATAAATGTTGGCTAGCTTTACTAATAATATAATGATGTATATGAAAAACTTTTAACATATATTATAAATTTTAATTATTTATTTTGTTGTAAAACCACAACAACAAAAAAATTTATACAAAATAATATATAAATATATACGTTCTTATAAATAGTTTGATAATAAATAAACTTATATATACAAATATACATATGAATGAAATATATTTAATATATACGTATATACATATACATACACATATACATATACATACACTTTCCTAACAATACTCACAACAAAATTAATATATTTTAAATTATTTATTTTAGTTTTTCAATTGGAAGTAAGTAATAATATTGTATTAAAAATATGTTTTTGAAATTATAATTTTATGCTTTAATATTTTATTAAAAATCTAGATGATATTTTAGCATTTGAATATTGCAGTATTTATTTTTTAATTAAAAAAATAATTTTAATTTTAATTTTGGCATTTACATTAATATTTAATTAATATGTATAATTATTTTCCTTTTGCATTAGAAAGTTAAACGGGTGCAAAAATGATTTTATAAAATTTAAATTATATTTTTATGGTATATTTGTTTATTTTATAGATTTATTTAAGTGATTTAATATTCAAATAATATATATGTATACATTAAATATATATTTTTTATGCTAAATAATATTTTAGGTACAAAACCATTTGTATTTAATTTTAAAGCATATTTTGTACAATATATTGTTTTGTATTTAAATTATAAATTTTAGGTTATTTAAATATTGTATATTAAATTAATCTAATTAAAAAATCAATCTTTTTTCTTCATCTTAAGCCATGAGTATCAAGGCATGTATATGTTTAAAGAAAGTTAATTTAATTATATAATCATATGAACAAACAACCATTCTGAATGTCACGGTATACAGTTGTACTAGAATCGTTACCTAACTAACAAAATGGTATATGACATATAAATTATCTAAACCTTTTCTCCGAACCTATTAGTACAAATTGAAACAAAGCGACTGTCTCCGTGAACAAGATTCAAATTCAGCATTGTGCTAGCTCCTGAACTGATGACCACTACCTATTGAACAATGATTGTTTTTATTTGATTTGTGCTTTGAAATGGAGCGGAGAATGAGGATTATTTTTTACTATCAATAAAGTAGACAGAGGCTCCAAAATAAAAATGAGCATTGGTTGAGTGCTTACATAGAGCTTAGAGGGATAAGTTAGGATCAAGATCAACATTTCTCACTTACACGTTCTTTTCTCTAATCAAATCAAAACCCTAGCCCCTCTTGCCATCATTTGGCCGCCCCTACATGATCCATTCATGGCCAAAATATCCATGCCCCAACATGGGCTTCAAATCCATTTAAAGCCCGAACAAATTATATTGCATTTAAATTCAATTTAAACACGTATCGATATCGTATATCGATTTATATATTTAAAACTATTATAAATATATTTATTAATATTGTTCATCAAATCAAAATATTTGAAAAAAAATTAATATTTCACAAGTATTAATTTATTTAATTAATATATATAACAATTATAAATTAATTAAATATTTGGCTAAAGGAGCATATAACATTTCGATTGTGTGACCCTTTAGGTGTAAATTTGGTTAAATTAATATCAAACTATTTGAATATTAGTGTTCATATGTCACTTAGCAGGTGGTGTGAAATTTTGGCCAAATTCATCGCCTAATTGGTTTTGGTAAAATCCAATTTTATTTTGTTAAGATTACCCGATTGTGACTATTATTCATACCAATTCTCTTCGCCAAAGCTATATCACTTTGGACTTATGAATTTTGGTAATGGTCAAATTCCATATCATTTATATTCAACTCTATAGTCCAAACACAAAGTCCTTAGTTTAATAATAACAATTATTATTAACCCAAATGCTCCGCCTAAAGACTTTGACTTTGAGTTGACTTCAGTTTATCGTTATGCTAACCTCGTATAACTAAGGATAAGAATCCTCTCTTCAATAGTGTTTCACTTCCAATGCTTCCACTGGACCCAACTATAGTCGTTCGATGGAAGCTATGCCATGATTTAACTATAATTAAGGTAGAGCTTCCACATTTAGAATCAATAGTATTCTTAAGTCAAGAGAACTATGTAATTTTTTTATATCAATATTTTCTATTTGACCTTATTTATATTAATCAACAGAAAACTATCAAGTGAGTCATTCCATTGTTATCCAATAACTATTAGTACGTAACCCTTGATGTCCCTAGTAGTCATAAGTGATACACTACCTAACTTTGGGGGCGTTATGTATTATAGTCTCAACGGATGCATCAATATCCAGTCTCGATATATTTTGATGGGAATATTCAAAATGGTGTGTTTATTTTATTGTCATAAACCACTTATAGTTACAACACATTGTAACTACTATCACAAAACATACAATTTTTGGAATTTCTATTAAATATACTTTTAATTTAACAAATTAATTAATGAACATATTATATCAAAATATGATAGAATGAAAACACATTTTATTTCAAACAAAATTGGTTATCGAGTTAGATATATGTAACAAATTACATGATTGCCCCTAAGGCTACCTCTAACTCTATCACTCTCCCACTTACACTTGAGGTCATGTTTGGAATCTCTATCTCGTCCCATTAATATGTTTGATGAGAACTAATTGACTACTATGTTGGTTTAATTGTCTATTCGATTAATTTACTCTCTCCGATGATGATAAACTGCTTTTATCATGTCAAATTATTCAAAGTATGTTTCTCAATTTCTAACAAACTCTTATTTTTAAATTGTCATCATATAACAATGATTACTATTCTTTATACTTGGAATCACCCTAGCTCAGTTATAAATTTATGCATATATATATATATATATATATATATTGCTTTTAATATGGCACTATTCAAGGCGATTTATTTAGTCTTTTCATTGAATCAACTATAATGTTTCGGTTGGAATGTTTCTAAGTTAAAGCTTGTTTACTAAGGTTCGAACATGAATTTAATATTGACATATCATACTCGATAGCACTTATTAAGTTTGTGTCTGAACATTCTTTCATGAAGAATTCATTGTTTCTCTAAACAATTCTCTAGTATTTCATAAATAATCAAGAATATTCTAGACTACCATTTAGTTATCTTAATTTGGATTTCATATTTGCTTCATGCATCAGATACATAAGCAAATTACGATATTGTAGACAACTCAACATGCATGATAATTAATATTGACAATACATAAGGAACCCATCTTCCATGTTCCATACAAAAATTTTAGTATGGTATCTTTGCATATCATTTGGGACACTCCCGACATCTTTTATACTTATTATAAAAGATATAATCTAAAAATCCTATATAGAGTATTAAACAACTAGCATTTGGTTGTTTATTATAGTTTAGAAATATCTATGTACTTTTTTAGTGGTTCTTTCCCATGGTCACACGCTTCTTTTGGTTTTTCACTTAAAATTAAACTATTTGATATTTTTGTCAAAATACATTCAATTCTAATGTTTATAAAATGTTACTTTCATTTCATTTCTAAGATTATATCAAAAAAACCCCAAACTCAATATCGCTCCTACTGACTCTGAGACACTTTGGTTGTTATGTGTAAATAATCTATTCTAAATCACTATTTAGGATTTTCCATTTCGACACATATGTACAAAACACAAATTAATACTAAGTGATAATTTGATAAGAAAATCTGAAATTTCTTAAGCATATTGAATGACGAATCTATTAGACTAATTTCAATAATTGAAATTTGTGATTTTATTCTTACCTATGTTGCTCATTTTATTTCAACGTCATTTGTCTTGCTCTTGAAGACAAATTAGTGGTCGATGGATCACATCCCTTCGGGTACAACTATCAAAATCATATTTTGATAACATACTTGGAATCCTTTTGGATTTGTTCATCATACCACATGGAAGGATCAATAGTATTGATGTTTTAATTACAACCGAGGAATATTTATTCTTGAAATTAATAAGAAACTTATATTTTCTTTTCAATGTGTGAGAATACTTATTAGACACTCTAATGCGATGTGTTCATTTATGTTAGGTTAATTTCATTTCATCCCACGTAATCAATTTGATCTTCGGATCGTATCCAAATTCATTTTACTACCAATAATTTCTAAAAGAAATTCCTTCACTAAAGTTGGATTTATTGAAACAACAATTGTTGCTCAATGCAACAGAATAGGTATTCATAAATACTTTCTGAGTTGCCTTATATATATAAAACTGATTTGCTTTCAGATTACAGTACTTATGTTCAAAATATAAATTGGTTATACAATGATGGTCATTTTCAACTCCTTGGAGCGATTCATACATGATCCCTCATGAACAACTATTACTTGTGGTCTTTTGACTCATCAACCTGCCTATTACTCGGCAGTAAATGTTGGGGTTTATTATCTTTATCTTGTATGATTTTGTAAACTATTCTTTAAACGAAATTAATTTAACATTGTATACTACTCTAGTACATGACTTTATTGAAAGAAGTTAATTTAGCCCTCATAATTAATCATACTTTGTTCAACAAGGTATGATTATTCCTTATTGATACATCATTATGTATCATAAGAAGGAATGAATTTTGAGATTGAATCTATTCATTCTTAGATACGTTCGGTACTCTTTCCAGTATACCCGCCTCTTTAACCAAATAGAATCAATTTTATTTTATAATGCACGCTATTTTATTTACTTCTATTTTACACCCTATAAGCATTTCATCTATATACTACAATGTATCATGCATACATGTCTATGTCAGCGATAACTCAACGATGAGTATAACAAAGTATGAGGAACTGTTTTAGTATTAACAGACTTGTGATTGCATGCATCTATATGTATCGATCCAGAGAGTTCGTTAATTCTTATCAAGCTCATACTGAATCGGTGCTTTGCCTTTAATTGTCTGAAATATAATTAACAAGTACCATATTATCCATAATCACACAATCAAAAATTATTTCTCAAAACTGTGGCTTAGTCCATAATTCAAAATAATTGTAAATAAATTTAGATACTTCTGTTTTTTCTAATTCATCATAAATATCAGTACTATAGTTTTATTTTACAATGAATATTCATAGTATTCATATTGAAATAAAACTAATCTATTTTCCAGTCAATACTGGAAAGTAATTATATTTCATAATTAAATAATGATTGATACATTTTTCGAAAATCATTCTCATAGCTTGATGCGACTAATAAGTGCTATATGACATGCTCCTAATATTTCGTCATTACTATAATAGAGTAAGAAGTACGAAGTTCCATTCAACCACTTAATATAGGCTATTTATTTCATTTACTATAATAGTTTACATTTGATAATTTTCAGATCAAATATCTTAAATTCAAAGAAATAAATATCATAGAAAATAATTTTCTATGTGAAAATACTTTTCGTAATAGAATTCATATTTCTTATTTCAATGCTAAGTATCTATTGTTATTTTACAATTATCGTTTTTGAATTTCTTTATGAAGCAGAAATGGTCATTAACTCACTTCATCCCAACCTTTCCTTAAGTTACATCCACTCTTATACATTCATTTTCCTTTCTAAATGGTTGAACCATTCAAAGGAAATCCTTACTACAATATCATAATGAAATTTTTACAAAAATGCATTTGATCGTCATTAACTTTTAAGGATATCAAATAAATTGCACTTTATGTAAACCGATTAAATTGACATTCAATGATCGAGTTTCTAGATCTATCTTGTAGGCTTTTGGTCCAGCGTTACGTTTAACACATCAAGTTCATTTTTGCAATCAATCATGTTGAATACATGATCTTACACTACAGTTTACTTGCTTATTTCAGCAAACTATTATCATCAAAGTTTCTTACGCTACGAATTATGATCATTCACCATATAATATTTACACGCGATTGTATATGGATCAAATATCAATATTTTTGTATTTATTTTAGAGTTCAAAACACATTGATGACAATGCGGAGTCTTGGGCAAGTAAATACGCAAGTGACCAATTTATGAACATATATAGTAGTTGTATAATTAGGCGCTTGCATAGGTCAACATGCAAAAATTTATTGGCAAGTGTATTTTATTTTTCTATTTGTCAATACTAATTTGGTTCATTTTATACTTTAATAAATAAGCATTTTATTAATTATATTAATTGCATAAATTTATCAATGTAAACTATTATAATTTTATATAGCAGATGTTCTTATAATTTTAGAAAGGTTAACATTTACATTTCATTATTCTAATAAGGTTCCACTAGACTTTTATGTTTCTCTAAACCCTAAGACGAAACATAGACATCTTTTGACTTCACTATTGGGTTAAGGAAACGTCTATCTTGAGATTATGATCTTGAGTTTACTCAACAAGTCATAGCCTCACAAAAATAGATAACTTCTTATCGGTTGTATCATATACAACTCCTAACCCTTGATTGTCTTAATCTCATTTCAACCTTGAGTTTTCTAAACAAATTGAAAGAAATCATCCACTCATACCTAACATTTTGCGATGGCCTAAGTGCAGTATATGTACTGTGAGTTTGCACAATAAATAGTTATAGTTATCTTACCTTGTCTAGTCATTATGTTAATAACACTACACGTAACATCTCTAGCTTGAATTTGCTCAACAACTAGAGAGTATGTAAGTAATTTATTAATATATAAATGGTAGAGGACAATGCTTATTGTAACGACCTTGTCTTGAGATATAACTGGAATTAAACCCAAAGTATCATTTAAAATAATAATACTTAAATATTTAGGAGATTAGGGATTTTTATTTTATTTTTGTTTCCAAATTAAAGTGGGTTTGGACTAAATTAGAAGTAGAATTTATAAATGGGTTTTCTCAAGTGGAAAATTAAATATTTGGTAAAATTCAGGGAAAATGTTAGTTTTATATGGTTGATTATTTTATTTAAAAAATAAAAGGAAATTGAAAACTAAGTTAATGGAATAATGATGTATGAGACCATTTTAATTTCAAATGAAATTGCATGACTTATTTTGTCACTTCTATAACCATGGTAATGAATTTATTTAACATGTGTTTAATTTAAGGTGGTTATGATTTAATACTAAAATAGTGTATTATGTCATATTAGGCTATTTTATTCTATTTAACTAAGAATGATAAATACAAATTTATCATTAAAAAGATGGATTGTGAATTTATTACTTTTATTGCAAATAAAAATGTAACAAGTAAACCAGTATTGATTTTATAAAAAAATTATGAAGGTAATTTATAGTTTAAAGAATTGTTTAGCCTTTTCTTTGTAATTGAAATAAAATGAAATGCTTTAATTCTTTGTTTCGGTGTTAATCATGTCTTGGCCAAAATAAGAACAAATGAACTAAGGTAGGAATTGAGAAATAAGGACCTGCATGTTCTTTCTTTCTCACCTCTCAATTTTCTAAAACTAAAGAGAAACTTACAGTAAGAATTGTTCTTCCCAATTTCTCAAAACTCTAAGCCAAAGAAAATTAAATAAAGTTCAATAAGTTCCAAAAAATTATCAAACTGAAAAGCAAGCTTCCCAACGCCCCTCTCTACCTTATTGAACAAAAAGGAGGAGTTTTGGACATGGTTAGAGGTCGGAATTGGTGAATAGCTAGAAGGAAGGGTGAAAATCTGAAGTTGAAGACGCTTTTCACTAGGAAAATGATAACTAATTCTTGAAAAACAAGAAAAATATGAAATTTTGGTATGTTGCTCTTAATTCGTATATGCATCGTCTAGTAAAACTATTGTAGAAAAATATTTAGATTTCCTATGTTAAATTCGCACAACACTAGGGACAAAATTCAGGAATTTTTACTTGTTTTGGGTTGAGACTAATGCATGCAATTCAGAGCTTTAGGAATGCCAAAGGTGAGATTATCTCAAGCTTCTAGTCTAAAATCATGTGCATGTGGCTGTTTGTTGAATTAAATGAATCTATGGGTGATTTGAACTCTCTTTCTTATGGTAATCTTGCTTTAATTTTTTCAACCTTTCATTTAGCTAAAACCTAGATCATTAACCACTTTTAATTGCAAATTGTAGTTGTTTAGATGATTATTTGCATATCCGAGATTACCTTAAAATAGCAATATATGATATAGGATCAATCCATCATCAACGTGGCCAATTGGAGAGTTTCCTGGAGCTGAAATAGTTCCAGGAGACGATCCCACCGGTGGACCAGTAGGCACAACCGACGCACCGGTGGCAACTGCCTAGAGCTATTTTAGCTCTAGGTAAAGCCCTTCGAACCGACTATTCTTCGTTTGTTCATCACTTTTCTTTTATTGTTTGTTTCCTTTGCTTTGCGCATTTTATACAGCTCTTTGGCTTCCATTTCCACTCATTTTCTACATTACAAAATGTATTTGGAAATGATATAGAGCTTGACTCTACAAATCAAACAGTTCATATGGTGTACCCGGGTTGAATTTATTTGTTGCTAGACATGACTTTAGTGTCTATTTTTTAGTGGTTTCAAATTCTTATTTCTAGGGTTTGATTATCCAATTTGCGGATTCATCTTGGTGATATTCTTCCATAAAGTTATTTTATAGATATACAACAATACATATGATTTTATTGCACGATTTCCAACTTATGTTACTAAAAGAAAATCTTCAAATCAATTGTTTTCTTAAATCATTTGAATACTAATACATACATTTTCTAGGTAAAAGATAATTAAAAATATATGTTGATATATTACATTTATAATTACATATAGTAGTGGTTTTAAATCAATTTGGGAACAATGTTGCAGTACGCACATATATATAAGCTTAATAAATTACTCTTAAAATATATAGTAGTTTTATAAATCAAAAGATGTTTCAAGAGAGATTTCAAAACAAATTATTTTTATAAAATTGCATGCTATCGATTGAATGAGCAGGTGATTTAAACGGTTTAAAAAAAATGAGTGGTGTGAAATGCTCACGTTTTTTTCATCGGTTAATTTTCAAACTTGTTCGATTGAACTATTTATACACACAAGTGGAGTTTACTATTTTATAGTTAACATTTAAGTAAACCCATATGGTATGGGACACATGATTGTTACCTATTCGGTTTCTATTTAAAAGTACATGACACTTATATCGATGAGTTTAAGACTTGCCCTTGGAGTTCTATAGGTCTTGCACCTTTCTTAGAGTTCTTATAGGTTTTTTTTCTATCATGAAGTTGATGGGACTTGTTCCTATCTTAGAGTTTATAGGTCTTGCACCTACCTTGAAATTTTATATGCTCTCGCCTATCTTGAAGTACTATGGGAATTATACCCATCTTGGAGTTTTATAGACACATATGTCTATCTTAGAGTTATATGCATGTAGGTGAAGTTATTTCTCAATCTTCTAGTTTGGTGAATTTTTTCCTTTTTAGGAGATTTTTGGATTTCTATTTATTATTTCAAGATTCCATGTTATGAGTTATCACCAAATAGTTTTGGGGATTTTGCTTGTAGAAGCTATCTTGAGTTTTAATATTTAGTGATTTCATTCTTGAAGTTATTGAAGTATGCTTGATAATTATTGATACTTAAAATGATGATTATATTTGAGTTCTAGCTCATTTTATATATCATTTATCTTGCTAACTCATTTATTTTAGTCTAGATTAACTCGTTTATTATTTTATAATATTCGGATTAGACCAAGATGTTTCAAGTCCTTCGGCTTGATGCCTTTTAGAGTGGACTTCCTAGCATATTAGCTAGATGTTTACTTTTATATCACTATGTTATATTCATGTATGATGTATCTTATTTCGAGCTAGACTCCTTTTGTGTATTTTTATTTTTTGGGACGTAGCACTTTTTTATTAAGTAGTTTACATCATGTATCTGTTTGTGTCGGTTTAGCCTTGTATCTATTTGTATTCTACTGTGTATGATCTATGATATATGATTCTATGATTTGTATTTATCATATGTTATTCTGAATTTTTGTTATAGCAACTGTAATTTTGTTTTAATCCTGAATTGTATACGTCAATTCCACTTGAAAAAAGAAATATATAACATATTAATCGACGTATCGATGCTCGGTTAAAGTAACACTCACAAATGATTACTCCTAACCAGCCCTATTTTCTATACTAGCTGACATTATTACTCTATAATATTCTTTGTTAGTATAGGTCTCAAGATGAGGCATCACAGCTTGGTATCAGAGCAAGGTTCAGAACTGTATACGACATTAAAGACGAGAATCTTGACCTAGGCAAGTCTTAGAGACCGACCTTTGGGGTTTTCATTAGCCCAGTAGGATTCTGTACTTCCTTGAATAAAAAATATCTTGGAGAAAATTATTGGGATGTATTAGTTTGACCATTGTCCATATATAATTACTTCCATCAAATCATATAACTCTTGAATGAACTGTTGTACCTTGACCCCTTTGCAATCAGAGTTTCATAGCGGAAGTGATTAGACTGCTTTCTGTTGAGCATATTTTTCTTAATTGATTTATGTCCACATAATTGATTGGTTGTTTGATGCATGGTTGCATAGGAATATTTAATAGTAATTTAAGTTTTGAATTTAAGTAAGAATCGTTACTTAAGATAGTGATCTACTTGAAATTAATAACTAGTCCTTGCAATGTCTTCGAGTTAGAAATCACTACCAGGGATAGGGATTTTTTGAACATAAATGAAGACCAAACCTTGTAAATATAGACTAATAAATCAGTATAAATGAATTATTTTCTATTTACAAACGCATATTTAATTGAGAAGGATTTTAGTAAAAGAAATCATCTAATTGGAAAATTGTTCTCCTCTAGATTAAGAGCATACTTACATAAGGTGTTTAATTATGATTAATATAAGGATGCTAGTGTTAATAAAGACAAGAGTGTAAAAGATGTAAGTAATCTATATTTAAAATAATTTCTAGAATATCTATGTATATATGCGTGTTGAATTTTCTGTTGAGCGCTTTAAGAATCTCGGTTGAGGCATTGGCCAACTTTGTCGATTGAGATTCTTAAACATTTAAACAAAACAATTGGACATAATATTTTGGGTAATCAAGTAGTTTTTTATGAAAGCTTATTTTGGAAATATGACAAATAAAGAGGAAAACAAATTATATGAGTAATTGATATGATAATGAGTATATCTGTTAAGTTTTAGCAATAGTCAAGAATAGTGGTGAGGTAATGATGATTTCACAATCAACACTGCAGCCAATGGACAAGGCAAATCTCTATAAATGGATGGCAAAAGCAACATCATTATATTGATTGTTATTGGTAAATTTTATACTTATATGCATACATGTATATTCAACTATAAGATGTATGCTTGTGTAAGGTTATACGTTGCTTTTGGTTGATTATATATAATTTATTGGGATGTAAATAAATAATAAAACATACATGCATACGAGTTCTAATTTAAAAGAAAATGAAGTAAAACCATAACCCTTTTATTTAATTAGTATGAGATCATGAATTTTGGGTAATTTGTTTTGTGATCAAATGAGAAACATTTTGTGTAAGTGAGGTGTTACAAACACAAATTAATTGTGAAGAATTAGATTTTTAAAATTTTTGGAGTTTAAAAGTAGAATTTGATTTGAGAGTAATTAGGGATAAGATAACCACAATTTCTCAAGTAGATAAGTATACCTAAAGAAAAAAATGAAGAAATTTTATATCAAAACTCCTTGAACTATATAGGTTATAATATTTTTAGGAATAATTAAATTGACTTACATTCTTACTTAATGGGATCAACTAAGTTAAACATCTTAAAATTCTAGAAAATATCTAGTATTAAATATATATATATATATATATAATATGAAAAGGTTAAGTAAACTTATTTTTGAATTATAAAATAAGGACAATGGTACACTAATTTATGTAAATTGACATGCTATGTTTCAAAGAATATTTTATATTAATGGAGTTTATTTAAAAATGAAGAATGGAGAAACTTTTAACAACAAAGTTGTGGAAATGAATATGAAGAGAAGGATGGAAAACTAAATGATGAAATTCCATATTGAAAGACCATCTCAAAACACAAAGTTATGAGAAATTCATTAGAGGGGACGGGTTACATAGTGTTGTGAATTTAAGAAAACGTTTATTTTATTAATAATCAATTCAATGTGTAGGTAGAAATGGACTTAAAAGTTGCATAAGTTTTATGATTTTACATCATGAAATGAAGATTTTTGTTAAATCAAAATAGGGTAGAAGTCGAATTCTTTTTATCCATCCATATAGAAGTTATTGTGTATAACTTTTTATATTCGTAAATCATTTAGTGTTTGCACTTTCTATCGTGAAAGCACTATCTACATATTGATGAGATAGTTATAGCATAATACAATGATTTTTAAAATAATTAGAATTATTGTATGTACGTATAATTATAGTATTGTAATGTAAATTGTTTAATATATTAATTGGTGGATAGTTTAAAATAAATGACCTACTTATTATGTAAATATCCGTTTAAAGCAATTTGGCTTTTTGGAAAAAGGATTTGGTCGCTTACATCTTATATGTATTGCTTTTCAAAACAGTGGAGTTACACTTAAGAAATTATCTCACAATTAGTATGTATAATTTATCAAAGTTTTTGTTTAAAACTCCATTCAAACCTCTTTTAGTTTTGGATCACATCTTTCTCATTTCTGGTTTGATCTTGTCATTCTTACACTTTACGAAAAGATAATCTGATAATGAACAACTTTTATCATGAACAATTTTTCAACTTTTGAGATTTTCTATTCTGAAAACTCATTTGAAAACATAGTCAAACTATGTCCTGCATATGGAAAATCTGAGCTAGAGTGCCTCGGGATTTTGATCATATCTCATTCATTCCAGCTTCAATTTTCATGTTTTTGCACTTTTCGAAAAGCTAACTTGATAAATAGCAACTTTTTTAAAACACTTTTCATAATTTTAAGCCCTACTAATATAAAAATCTTGTTCAACCAAGGCCAAGTATTGGCTCGTTGTTTTTGCAGAATCTGTGCACGTATTGTCATTTCAGTCAGTACTTCTAACCCTCTTATCCGACTTTGATGAAATTACATTCTCTAGAAAGCTAAGAGAATAAGGAGTAACTTTCTTGAAGACCAAGTTCATAAAATTATATCTTAGCTATTGCAAAAGCCTGATGCGATTTTGGTCGATTTTGTATCAGATTTTTGCGAAATTAGATTTTAGAACATGGAATGTAATAACAATAACTGTGCAAACTATTTTTTATATATATCTAAAAAAATATTTTGGCAAGATAACTACATGCTCTGTCCATTTCGATTTTCAATTTGACATGGTTATGTTAATAGGAGCATAAGCCATTACAAGAGTTATAACTTTTCGCAATTCTATAAAAGAATTTATATGTTATTTTTACTTTCCTTCCTTTATTCTTTGTACTAAAATGTATACTAAGGATGAATACACGTATATGGAGGCATTTCATTGCTTTTTTGTATTTTCACTCGCTTATTTGCGTAGTTTCCTTAAGCATACTACCTAAAATTCATCTATATGTATGTTTTCCATATATTGTTAGAGAGTATTATATTATATCCATGCGGGAGATATATTTTTTAGATTGAAATTTTAAAATTTTGATCTTATTGGTCGTGCTTATTGTTATTTTTATGTTTTAGGAATCTCCCCAGTATGAGCTGCATAGCAGAGACTCTGTCAAATATTACCTGAAATTTTGGAAGTTAATGATTTATTAGAAAATTCTTGTTAACTAAGTAAATAAGTGGTTTAAGGTTTGGAATAAGATAATTTAAAAAGAGCAAATTACTTCAACTTTAATAAAGTATTCTAATATCAATCGTAAAAATGATAATATTCATAAGAAAATCAATATAGTATTATTTGAAACATTACCTTATGGGTTGTTTGCTATTGTTTTATTCGACAATTGGTTGATTGTTATATTAGTTAATATACATAGTTTGTATCTATGTGTATATATAGTGCTTATTTTGTGTTTCATCTTATGAAATTGTAGGGACACAATTTTCTTAAAGGGGAGTTGGTAACGATCCTATCTTGAGATATACATGGATTAAACCCAAAATATGATTTAAAATAGTAATAATCAAATATTTAGGAGATTGAGCATTTTTTATTTTATTTCTATTTTCAAACTAAAGTGGGTTTGGACTAAATTGGAAGGAGAATTAATAAGTGGGCTTTCTCAAGTGGAAATTTAAATATTTGGTAAAGTTTAGGGAAAATGTAATTTTTATGTGGTTGATTCTTTTATTTAAATAATAAAGGAAATTGGAAACTAAATTAATAGAATAATAATATACGAGATCATTTTAATTTCAAATGAAATTACATGACTTATTTTGTCACTTCTATAACCATGGTAGTGAATTTATTAGAAATGTGTTTAATTTAAGGTGGTAATGATTTAATACTAAAATAATGTATATAAATGAGAAATATAACTTTATTACTAAAAAGATGGATTGTGAATTTATTTCTTTTATGGCAAATAAAATGTAATAAATAAATTAGTATTGATTTTGTAAAAATAACGCAAATTTGTAAAGATAATTTATAGTCTAAAAGCATTGTTTAGCCTTTCCTTTCTAATTGATATTTGTGTATTAACTAAGTCTTGTCCCAAATAAGAATAAATGAACTAGGGTAGGAATTGAGAAATAATAAACTGTACATTCTTCTCTTTATCACTTCTTAGTTTTCTGAAACTAAAGAGAAACAAACAGTAAGAATTGTTCTTCTTAATTTCTCAAACTCTAAGCCAAATAAAAGAAATTTCAAGAAATTTCAAAAAAATATAGCAAACTGAAAGTCAAGGTCCCTAAACCCTTCTCCGCCTTATTGACCCACTAAGTAGGAGCTTTGGCTATGGTTGGAGATGCAATGAAGATTGAATTGATTCTGGTTGAATTTGAAGAGATTTGAATAAATCTTGCACAAGAAATTCGGAAGATTAGGAGGAGAGAAGAAACAAGAAATTAGTTGTTAAAGATTCATTTGAAACCTCCTATTTATAGAGAATAACTAGACATGTCTGTTCACGAAGATCGCGATGAATAAGCACTTCATTTTAAATTTTGAGTTTCAAATTAGCGGCATGTATGTCGACACACTTTTAGGGCATATATCGACATATTCCTTTGAGAATTGAAAAATCTTTTGTTTTTAAATATTTTTAAGATCTTATGCTTTGCAAAGTATTTTGATACTTTGTAAAATAATTTAAACATAGTTTATAAACATTTTAACTTTAAAAAACTTTTATAAAATGTTTTAAAAATATTTTTTTTTTTTAATATTAAAGGATAAGAAAATGGTAAATAGAGATCAATGATTATTACGAGGGACTTTAACAAAATTATACGACTATATATATTATACTTTAGTCTTGATATCTTCATACCTTTGTCTTTATATTCATGATTCTTCATATCCTTTTCTTTAAATCTTTATACTATATTGTGTTCAATTCAATAATTGTGTAATATCCTACACTATACTATATAACTTGGAAAAACTTTAGTATCTATATTTTATATAGAAGTACATTGCCATTACCAAGGTTTATACCATCAAAATCAATAATTGAAGTATTAACAATCTTCCCTTTTTTGACGATGACAACCATAAATATCATGTATATAAAATATAACATAACTCCACTTGAATATATGCATATGTATATTTTATATATTTTCTCCCCTTTTGTCATCAATAAAAAAAGGGTAAAAAATAAAAATTACCCTTAAATGAAATACTTAGAAACTATAGGATCAAAATCAATTATCTAAGTTAAAATTGTGATGGTATATTTAATACATTATTTTATATTATGCATGATGAGGTATGGTAATGAAGAATTTATAAAATAGATTTTATTTATGCAATTCAAACTATACATAAACAAAAACAATTGTGTACAAGCCAATCAAACCAAATCAAATGGACAAATTCAAACAATCCAAATATTGAACTAAATCAATCAAACCAAATCCCAGGAATATGTGCGTGTATTTAAATATCAAATCAAAACCTAATTACTAAACATTTTGAATAACTTCAAACCAATCGTCGGACCCAAGGATTGGATCTGCTTTGATGGCATTCCAATCTTATTATCCTTATTAATAGTGCATTCTGGTTATTGGTCGGTTTGTCTTTGACTAAGGAAGAGATCGTCCATCAAAGGGAATCAAAATGCTTTTCATATTCCTTGGTCATCTTTATTTGATTCAGCTATAAATGCTTTTAATTTCTTAGGATATAAAAAGAGAGTGTCTTTAAATGATTTAAGAGTTTGTTCAAGATTTTCACGTAATTTTTGATGTGAAGAAGACATATTTATGAAAATATGTTTGAGAATGAAAAGAGAGTACAGAATAAAATGATGAGTAAGTTTTGAAATAGGATTATACTGAGCAGAAAGTCATTCGGAATGAATGGATGGATGGTAGTTATTTATATTTTGAAATTTAAAAATTTTGCTATCTATCTGTTATAAGTCGACATATAGGTAACATGTATGTCGACATACATACCTAAATTTTCGAAACCAGTATATTTGTTATAGTTTTTGTTTTTATCTTATACCACTGTATATTTATAACTTCCAGAGATTAGTAAACAATATAGGATAGTAAGAAATATATTTCATTACTTAGAATTGAAAGGTACATGGATTTCAACAATTATAAAAGAAAATACCTAAAATGATATGAACTTAAACAAAATGCACACAATACAAAGCTAGATATCATAAGAAAACACTCGATATGCTTACAAAGAGTAGATGACAATGATGAAGAGCCGCCAAGTTTGCGAATGATCTTCCAAAGTATTTGTGCACTTTGTTGGAAAGAGAGGTAAACTTTTCATTAAATGATCATTTAAGCTTATTTTGGTTTTTAAGAAGCTTCTTTAGGTACGTTAGAATCTCTTTGTTGGAGAGGTGAGATGGTTTGTCGAAATTTTCTAAGGAAGGTGTAACGACCCAGAATTTTTATTAATTTAAATTTGAATATTTAATTAATTTTAAATATTAATAAGTGAATTTATAAGTCAAATAAATTTTTATTTGAATTATTGAATTTAATTGAATAATTAAATCGATAATTTAATATGTTAAATTATGGAAATAATTAAAAATTGAGTTAAAAATGATTGAAAATAATTTGGAAAATTTTATTTAGTCATACTGGAGTTATAGAAATATTTTAGAACTTTTAAAATCGAATTAAAAGTTAATTTGTGAAAATTGAATATTTTAATATTTAAATCGACTAGTAAAATAGTCAATTTTTGAACAGTCTCAGAATTGAACGAAACCAGTTCCATTGGATCCGTAATAGTTAGTTATTACCGGATTTCAATTTTCGTGTCAATCGGAGCTATCGTTTGATCGTGACAGCTCGAAACGCATCGAATTATTTTTAATTTAAATTTGGCGAGTCAAAATAGCCATTTTTCAAAAAGTCTCAGATTTCGACGAAACCAGTTTCATCGGATCCGTAATGTGATATTATTGTAAGGTTTCAAATTTCAAGTCAATTGGATTTACCGTTTGTCCGGTACAAATTAAAACGCCTAGAAATCGATTTAAATCGGTTTAATTTAAATTGAGCGTTTGCAGCCATAACTCGCACATACTTCCGAATTAGCTTCCGAAACCTGTTCCATTGTGTCCGGAACGCGGGATAAACCCTAGGTACGCTGGTTACGGCGTCTAAATCGGAGTTCGGAATTCCCGGGATGAATAGTGTTTACGCTTGCTTTTCTTATAAATAGCCACCATTCTAAAAAAAAATAAAATAAATACTAAAACCCTAATCCAATATTGCTAGCCGCCACTAACATTATGAAGGGCCAGAATTGTCCCAATTTCAACCATCAATCTCTCCAAATCCATTCACATTCACGCGAGGTGTTCAACACGAAGATTGAAGAGCAAGGCGAGGGCTTTAATTTCATACGGTGATGATCGAGTTTGGAGTCGCGTGGAGGGAGCAAATGTGGGCCGTATGCTTCATTTTCGCACGCACTTTGAGAGTGGGGGGTGGGGCCGAGTTGGCCAGGCTTGGGGCCGAAGGTAGCTAATGTCGTGTGCTTCGCGTTGGCGCATGTTGATCGAGGTGTAGTTGAACGAAGGAGGTTGTATTTGGAACCCTAGATTTTGTGTTTGGGTTCAAGGGAGTGCGGCTATCTCCTGTAACAATACGTGAGGTTGGGGGAGATGAGCTAGAGGCGTTGGATTTGGATCCAGTGGCTGTAGTTGAGTTGGGTTTAAATTTTTTATTAATGTTGTAAATTAGTGAATATAAATCATGTACAAACTTCAATAATCAATATCTTTTTCATACGAGGTCGAAAAAATGCAAACCCAGTTGCGTTGGAATCGTGTGGACGATCACTACGCGATGGAGTTGGTTTGGAGTCGTTTGGAGTTAGTGATAATTTCGGGTAAAATTAAACGCGCGTTTAATTTTATTCGAAATAAAAGCTAAAACGGAAATTAAAACCAAGGTGAGAACTTCTCACTCAATCGAATCGGTTTCGATTTTATTTTAAATAGTTAGATTTAAAATATTTGAATGCGTGTTTGAATGATGATTGTTATGTATTGATTGTTAAAATAGACATTATGCGCCGTTATTAAGCGGATGTTATTTATTATAAACATATACCGCGAAAATTTCATAAACAGTGAAATTGGTATTATATATAATATCAATATATATATATATATTGGCATATGTATATATTGCAGTTGTTGATTTCCCGCATTTTTTGTTTAGCGGATGAGACCCTATTACGCCGTTATTAAGCGGATAATATTTATTAAGAACATATACCGCGATAATTTCGTACTGGAGCGAAATTGGTATTGTGCTAATGTTTTTGGATGCAGGAAAACAGGTTGGAGGGATCCAACTGGATTCCTCAACAGTTTTTATTTGATTTCAGATATTTTGATATTTGATGGATTATCATATCGATATATGATATCGTTATTAGTCGTGATTGACTATTTGGTGTGTAGCATCATTGGACCCAGATTTGGGATTTTGAAATGTTTTTAAAGTGATTTTTTGAAAATATACTTTATTTTTGGAAGTGATCCATTATAAATAAATGAACGTTATAATTTTTAAAGTTATAAAAAATTATAGTTTTTGAGAAATACGGTTAAAAGCTGATTTTTGAGAAAAATGAACTAATGATGTTATAAAATAGTTTAAACTGGATTTTTTTGAATTCATTATTAAAAGTTTAAATATAGGATTTATAAAATTTGATTATTTTATAAATCAAAATGGTGAAATTATAAAGGGAATTAAAGACGTTTCAGAATAATAATATAAACTGATTTATATTAAGAGATTTGTAAATGGATAATTATAAATTGAAATATAGACATTATAAAACGAGTTTTTATAAGTGTTTGAATGAAGTGAAAATGAATTTCATAAATGAATGAAATTTATAGAATTATAAACCGTGAAGTTATAAATGAAATTTATAAATAGTAAGATTTATAAATTTGGTGAAATTATTTGAAGAATAGATTGGATAAATCATTAAATCTTATAAGTTATAAGATTTATAAATTGGAAAGTCTTTAAAAGAACGATCTTATAAAATAATCGTTTTATAAGTATTTAACTTATAATATGAACGTTTAGTTTATAATTTAGTTATAAACTGGAATAGGTTAATAAAGGAATTTATTAAAGGAAGTCTTTATAAATAAATAGAAGAGGAATTTATAAACGTTGTTTTATAAATTCGCAAACGACTTATTTTGATAAGTTAATTGTTATAACCTATTAATGGAGTTATATTCACATTTTTGAATAGTGAATAATCCTTTAAAATAAATTGAATAAAAGGATGAAATTTGTTAACGAAGTATGTTCACGATTTTTGAATAGTGAATAACACGTTAAAGAAAATGTTTTAGAATGTGATATTTTAAACAGAATTAAAACGATCTAACGATGTTTTAAAGGTGTTGAGATTCGAAACCATAGATTTCAACATTTATTGTTGAAATAGACGATTTCGAGAAATAAAAGGAAATAGTGGACTATAACACTGTTGTTATAGTAAATGATTTCCGAAAGGAAATGTTTTGTATAGTATTGAGATTTATATATCTATTTTAATTTCGAATCCCTATACTAATGATTTTGGGTTGTCGTAACGATGTTTTACGCAACATTCGTTTTGGCCCAAATAAATATGTTTAAGTGAATGATTTCCTTAAAGAATGAATTATATACTTAATTCGATTTAAGTATATTGAATATTTTCCAAGGTTGAAAATAAAAAGTTTTGTGAATTACTTATGAATAATAAGTATGGAAATGTTTTCCAATATGAAGTGAATAATTAGAATTTATTTTTTTGAAGATAAATTGAAATGGATAATTGAAATCGTATATGCATGAATATTTTGGAATATAAATTCACTAAGGAATTTATATGTGAAAGTGAAACTTGTTAAAAATAAATATTGATTTATTTTTGAAGTGTTGAAATTATATATCTTGTAAAGATATTTTGGAAAATAAATAATTTGGAAAATTATTTGGAATCTGGTGATGTATGCATATCAATTGATAGTTCAATAACCGACTATCAGTATTTCCCTTTGAATGGGTAATTGATGTGAATGGATTGAATTTGAATGCACACTTATTTTTGAATAAGCGCTCACTATTCGGGTTAACCGGGAAAGGACCATGGGGTCGTATAACCCATTCCGAATATGTGATACGTCGTTATGAATTGCATTTGAAGATCGGTGTTGAAGACCCGGTATTTGCGAGAGCGATAGGATGACCTGTCGATTTACTCTGCACCGAGTTGCTCCGGTATAGAGTTCTCCATATGTGATGGTGAATCCGATCAGGATTGTGAATATCCGGATTGCAAGGACTTCTTTGTAAGTGCCTTCGGTTTTGTTCGAGCCCGGAACAAACTTGTATGGATTGTATGTCTGACATTACAAGTTGAGATATAAAGCCGATTTCTTTCAAATATATTTCTGTTGGTGGCGGAGAATTTATTCTTTTTGCTTAACACCCTTCTCTGAGACGTATGTGCTCAAAGGTTATATAGTTGAAGTTATCAGCGATATATTCCCAGTTTGGTAATGTGACATGCTGAGTGACGCTGAAATGATCATTGTGTTGATTATTTGTGATAGGATCGTTTATTTGATCGTCTATCCTTGTGATCATTGTGTTGATCATTTGTTGACCCAAAGCATGGCTTTTGTATAAAGTATGTTTTTGTGGACGTGACTTCGTCGAGCCTCACACCCCGTGAATGGTCAAAACAGGAAAGAAGCAGCAAGGTTATGAGGGGTAGCACCCTTTAGGATGTGTCCATTTCCTTCTGGAAAAGGGTGGTATCATGGTATGGAGCCCAGATACTTACTCATGTTGAAAACACTTTGTTATGATTGTGTGAATTGATTAGAGAGCGCTCTCGGATAAAGGTCCCAAAGGACCGGGGGATGGCATATTCGGTCAGTTGTTACTCAGTTAGGGGTAACCCGGCCTTGTGTTGGTAGAGATCCGGTTTGGTTCTCGGGGATGTCCATCCAGAGGCATTCTCATGTGGCAATGGGAAGTTCCTTGGCCTGACCATTTGTTGGAAATCCAATTCCCAATATGAAACTTGTACGGTATTAGTTGTAGAACCTGCTATTCACTTATGGTGGTCACCACTGTTTGGATAGTAGCTATAGTAGGCATACGATAATGGTCGTATGTTGGCTAAGATTTATATCTTTATTTTCGAAATGATTTTCCTCTACACTATGCACTAATAATAATATCAAATATTATTTTAAATGCGTATCAAGCATCTTTGACTATCATAAGGAGAAATCTCCTCCGATTCTGCGTTTGCATGTGTGTGTGTGCGGGAGGCCTTATGGTAGTCTCATTTTTAAAAGCATTGCGAATTGATTTAAAAATATTCCTCTATTTTGATTTTAAAGTAAATAAACTGTTTTGAGTTCTCACACCAGTCACATGACTGACTCGGAGTTTATTGTTTTCCTTCCTAAACTCTGGGTGCCCACCAATTTCCACACGGGCAGTTAAGAGTTAGGTTTATCAGGATATTCTGGATATTCTGGAGTTGCTGGAGGCAAGCTGGATGGCATGGCGTATTACTAGTTTATATAGTATTTCTTTTTCCGCTGCATTGTTTGTTGTTGTATGTTGTTGTACACTCTGATGTGATGATATGATGTAATAAAATGTGATGTAATGTAATAACTGATATAGTTCTTTGTTTAAAGATTATTCATTTATTATTATATGTTGTTCCGCTGCGAATTGTGAGATTCTGATGTGATTCTGTTGTTTTCTGTTCCGTCCTATTTTCTTCTGTTTTTCTTTTTCCTCTATTCTCTTTTCTTTCTATTTTAAAATTTTCTATCTTCCTCTCTCTCTATTTTCTGTTATCTTCTCTCTTCTTCTTTCTTTTTCTTTTCTTAAATTCTTTTTAAAACCCCATAACATCTCGGTTTTCGGCCTTTGATTTCTCGGCAGTCGATAAAGTGAGTGACGATGTCGGATTTTCGAAGAACGAAAATCTCGTGACGTTACATTTGGTATCAGAGCTGATGGTTAAGCGACAACCATGGTTCTGTTGGGTATAATTCATTAGAGATAGAGTCAGTAGTACTCTAGAATGAGTTTGAGTGTAATAATAGCTATGAGAGCGTATTTGTTAGTGAATATGAAATTGTTTTATATTGTGATGATTGGTTTATTGAGTGGCATATGAACTTTCGTCAGCGTGGTCCGCAAGACTATGCCGAAGGGGTTTCTAAACACTTGAATAGAACAATTCGGCACAATATTGATTTTAAATTGGGTAAATGAAATAATTTTACCTTGATTATATTTTTAAATATAAAGGAATAATTTTTCAGAATTATTAAAGTGTATATAAGTTGATTGTTAGGTTGTTTGAATAATCTAAATTAAAGAATAATTGTATAAGCAAAAGAATTATAAGAATTGAATTATAATTAAAGTGTTTACAATTGTGAAATAAACTTATATATCTAAGAAGTGAAACTATATGAATATATTTATGAATATGAGTTGTGAATAAAAGTGATGGTGTTAAACCAAATTGAATGAATATAAGCAAAGGAATTTGGTTGTATTATATATACTTTGGTTGTTATTTGATTGTTAGTTGATTGTTGATTGATTGTATATAATTCATTAAGTGTTAATGAAATTGAAAGCTATGAAATTGAAATTCAAATTGAAAGTAAATAAATTTGAATAGAATTGAATGTGAATTAGATTTAATTAGTAAATGTAAACTAATTGAATTGAGAATGAATGTTAGTAAATCCAATGTAAATAAATCAAATATGATTTAAAGTGAAAACCAATTCATTGAATATTAATGAGAATATGAATGAATATTCATTGATTATGAGTGATAGTTGGTTGATGTTTGCATTTGTTGTTTTACTGCATTACTATGTTAGCATATATAGATATTATGATGTTCTATGTTGTACATGGAGATTATTGTCTATATGCATGATTCTCATGTTGTTTGTTGAGTTTAGTAGGTGCGGATCGCGTTTGCTTCCCATTTGGAGTTCGCTTTAGCGCTATATTAGCCGTATATGCTTGCTAATAAAATATAAGGTACATATCTCGGATTAAATATCGTACTTTTACACTTTTTCCCTTCGGGATGCCTCATTACTTGATGAGATGTATATTTGTGATATATATACTGTCATTTTTTTTTCGGATCGAGCCGCGCAAAGGAGACTATGGCGAATTTTTCCGGAAATTTAAGGCGTTAGAAAAATTTTGAGAAAATTTGGAAAGTTTTGAAAACTTTAACTTTGATTTTGAAGTTGAAAGTTAAACAATTGTAATTGTTTTTGAAAAAAATAACTAAGTATGATTTGAAAACTTAGTAAAGAATTATAAGAAGTTTAATTATGAATTTTGGAAAAATTAATAGATTTTGTAACTTTCTTATTTGTAATTTCGAGGACGAAATTCTTTTAAGGGGGAAAGATTGTAACGACCCAGAATTTTTATTAATTTAAATTTGAATATTTAATTAATTTTAAATATTAATAAGTGAATTTATAAGTCAAATAAATTTTTATTTGAATTATTGAATTTAATTGAATAATTAAATCGATAATTTAATATGTTAAATTATGGAAATAATTAAAAATTGAGTTAAAAATGATTGAAAATAATTTGGAAAATTTTATTTAATCATACTGGAGTTATAGAAATATTTTAGAACTTTTAAAATCGAATTAAAAGTTAATTTGTGAAAATTGAATATTTTAATATTTAAATCGACTAGTAAAATAGTCAATTTTTGAACAGTCTCAGAATTGAACGAAACCAGTTCCATTGGATCCGTAATAGTTAGTTATTACCGGATTTCAATTTTCGTGTCAATCGGAGCTATCGTTTGATCGTGACAGCTCGAAACGCATCGAATTATTTTTAATTTAAATTTGGCGAGTCAAAATAGCCATTTTTCAAAAAGTCTCATATTTCGACGAAACTAGTTTCATCGGATCCGTAATGTGATATTATTGTAAGGTTTCAAATTTCAAGTCAATTGGATTTACCGTTTGTCCGGTACAAATTAAAACGCCTAGAAATCGATTTAAATCGGTTTAATTTAAATTGAGCGTTTGCAGCCATAACTCGCACATACTTCCGAATTAGCTTCCGAAACCTGTTCCATTGTGTCCGGAACGCGGGATAAACCCTAGGTACGCTGGTTACGGCGTCTAAATCGGAGTTCGGAATTCCCGGGATGAATAGTGTTTACGCTTGCTTTTCTTATAAATAGCCACCATTCTAAAAAAAAAAAAAAAATACTAAAACCCTAATCCAATATTGCTAGCCGCCACTAACATTATGAAGGGCCAGAATTGTCCCAATTTCAACCATCAATCTCTCCAAATCCATTCACATTCACGCGAGGTGTTCAACACGAAGATTGAAGAGCAAGGCGAGGGCTTTAATTTCATACGGTGATGATCGAGTTTGGAGTCGCGTGGAGGGAGCAAATGTGGGCCGTATGCTTCAGTTTCGCACGCACTTTGAGAGTGGGGGGTGGGGCCGAGTTGGCCAGGCTTGGGGCCGAAGGTAGCTAATGTCGTGTGCTTCGCGTTGGCGCATGTTGATCGAGGTGTAGTTGAACGAAGGAGGTTGTATTTGGAACCCTAGATTTTGTGTTTGGGTTCAAGGGAGTGCGGCTATCTCCTGTAACAATACGTGAGGTTGGGGGAGATGAGCTAGAGGCGTTGGATTTGGATCCAGTGGCTGTAGTTGAGTTGGGTTTAAATTTTTTATTAATGTTGTAAATTAGTGAATATAAATCATGTACAAACTTCAATAATCAATATCTTTTTCATACGAGGTCGAAAAAATGCAAACCCAGTTGCGTTGGAATCGTGTGGACGAGCACTACGCGATGGAGTTGGTTTGGAGTCGTTTGGAGTTAGTGAGAATTTCGGGTAAAATTAAACGCGCGTTTAATTTTATTCGAAATAAAAGCTAAAACGGAAATTAAAACCAAGGTGAGAACTTCTCACTCAATCGAATCGGTTTCGATTTTATTTTAAATAGTTAGATTTAAAATATTTGAATGCGTGTTTGAATGATGATTGTTATGTATTGATTGTTAAAATAGACATTATGCGCCGTTAGTAAGCGGATGTTATTTATTATAAACATATACCGCGAAAATTTCATAAACAGTGAAATTGGTATTATATATAATATCAATATATATATATTGGCATATGTATATATTGCAGTTGTTGATTTCCCGCATTTTTTGTTTAGCAGATGAGACCCTATTACGCCGTTATTAAGCGGATAATATTTATTAAGAACATATACCGCGATAATTTCGTACTGGAGCGAAATTGGTATTGTGCTAATGTTTTTGGATGCAGGAAAACAGGTTGGAGGGATCCAACTGGATTCCTCAACAGTTTTTATTTGATTTCAGATATTTTGATATTTGATGGATTATCATATCGATATATGATATCGTTATTAGTCGTGATTGACTATTTGGTGTGTAGCATCATTGGACCCAGATTTGGGATTTTGAAATGTTTTTAAAGTGATTTTTTGAAAATATACTTTATTTTTGGAAGTGATCCATTATAAATAAATGAACGTTATAATTTTTAAAGTTATAAAAAATTATAGTTTTTGAGAAATACGGTTAAAAGCTGATTTTTGAGAAAAATGAACTAATGATGTTATAAAATAGTTTAAACTGGATTTTTTTGAATTCATTATTAAAAGTTTAAATATAGGATTTATAAAATTTGATTATTTTATAAATCAAAATGGTGAAATTATAAAGGGAATTAAAGACGTTTCAGAATAATAATATAAACTGATTTATATTAAGAGATTTGTAAATGGATATTTATAAATTGAAATATAGACATTATAAAACGAGTTTTTATAAGTGTTTGAATGAAGTGAAAATGAATTTCATAAATGAATGAAATTTATAGAATTATAAACCGTGAAGTTATAAATGAAATTTATAAATAGTAAGATTTATAAATTTGGTGAAATTATTTGAAGAATAGATTGGATAAATCATTAAATCTTATAAGTTATAAGATTTATAAATTGGAAAGTCTTTAAAAGAACGATCTTATAAAATAATCGTTTTATAAGTATTTAACTTATAATATGAACGTTTAGTTTATAATTTAGTTATAAACTGGAATAGGTTAATAAAGGAATTTATTAAAGGAAGTCTTTATAAATAAATAGAAGAGGAATTTATAAACGTTGTTTTATAAATTCGCAAACGACTTATTTTGATAAGTTAATTGTTATAACCTATTAATGGAGTTATATTCACATTTTTGAATAGTGAATAATCCTTTAAAATAAATTGAATAAAAGGATGAAATTTGTTAACGAAGTATGTTCACGATTTTTGAATAGTGAATAACACGTTAAAGAAAATGTTTTAGAATGTGATATTTTAAACAGAATTAAAACGATCTAACGATGTTTTAAAGGTGTTGAGATTCGAAACCATAGATTTCAACATTTATTGTTGAAATAGACGATTTCGAGAAATAAAAGGAAATAGTGGACTATAACACTGTTGTTATAGTAAATGATTTCCGAAAGGAAATGTTTTGTATAGTATTGAGATTTATATATCTATTTTAATTTCGAATCCCTATACTAATGATTTTGGGTTGTCGTAACGATGTTTTACGCAACATTCGTTTTGGCCCAAATAAATATGTTTAAGTGAATGATTTCCTTAAAGAATGAATTATATACTTAATTCGATTTAAGTATATTGAATATTTTCCAAGGTTGAAAATAAAAAGTTTTGTGAATTACTTATGAATAATAAGTATGGAAATGTTTTCCAATATGAAGTGAATAATTAGAATTTATTTTTTTGAAGATAAATTGAAATGGATAATTGAAATCGTATATGCATGAATATTTTGGAATATAAATTCACTAAGGAATTTATATGTGAAAGTGAAACTTGTTAAAAATAAATATTGATTTATTTTTGAAGTGTTGAAATTATATATCTTGTAAAGATATTTTGGAAAATAAATAATTTGGAAAATTATTTGGAATCTGGTGATGTATGCATATCAATTGATAGTTCAATAACCGACTATCAGTATTTCCCTTTGAATGGGTAATTGATGTGAATGGATTGAATTTGAATGCACACTTATTTTTGAATAAGCGCTCACTATTCGGGTTAACCGGGAAAGGACCATGGGGTCGTATAACCCATTCCGAATATGTGATACGTCGTTATGAATTGCATTTGAAGATCGGTGTTGAAGACCCGGTATTTGCGAGAGCGATAGGATGACCTGTCGATTTACTCTGCACCGAGTTGCTCCGGTATAGAGTTCTCCATATGTGATGGTGAATCCGATCAGGATTGTGAATATCCGGATTGCAAGGACTTCTTTGTAAGTGCCTTCGGTTTTGTTCGAGCCCGGAACAAACTTGTATGGATTGTATGTCTGACATTACAAGTTGAGATATAAAGCCGATTTCTTTCAAATATATTTCTGTTGGTGGCGGAGAATTTATTCTTTTTGCTTAACACCCTTCTCTGAGACGTATGTGCTCAAAGGTTATATAGTTGAAGTTATCAGCGATATATTCCCAGTTTGGTAATGTGACATGCTGAGTGACGCTGAAATGATCATTGTGTTGATTATTTGTGATAGGATCGTTTATTTGATCGTCTATCCTTGTGATCATTGTGTTGATCATTTGTTGACCCAAAGCATGGCTTTTGTATAAAGTATGTTTTTGTGGACGTGACTTCGTCGAGCCTCACACCCCGTGAATGGTCAAAACAGGAAAGAAGCAGCAAGGTTATGAGGGGTAGCACCCTTTAGGATGTGTCCATTTCCTTCTGGAAAAGGGTGGTATCATGGTATGGAGCCCAGATACTTACTCATGTTGAAAACACTTTGTTATGATTGTGTGAATTGATTAGAGAGCGCTCTCGGATAAAGGTCCCAAAGGACCGGGGGATGGCATATTCGGTCAGTTGTTACTCAGTTAGGGGTAACCCGGCCTTGTGTTGGTAGAGTTCCGGTTTGGTTCTCGGGGATGTCCATCCAGAGGCATTCTCATGTGGCAATGGGAAGTTCCTTGGCCTGACCATTTGTTGGAAATTCAATTCCCAATATGAAACTTGTACGGTATTAGTTGTAGAACCTGCTATTCACTTATGGTGGTCACCACTGTTTGGATAGTAGCTATAGTAGGCATACGATAATGGTCGTATGTTGGCTAAGATTTATATCTTTATTTTCGAAATGATTTTCCTCTACACTATGCACTAATAATAATATCAAATATTATTTTAAATGCGTATCAAGCATCTTTGACTATCATAAGGAGAAATCTCCTCCGATTCTGCGTTTGCATGTGTGTGTGTGCGGGAGGCCTTATGGTAGTCTCATTTTTAAAAGCATTGCGAATTGATTTAAAAATATTCCTCTATTTTGATTTTAAAGTAAATAAACTGTTTTGAGTTCTCACACCAGTCACATGACTGACTCGGAGTTTATTGTTTTCCTTCCTAAACTCTGGGTGCCCACCAATTTCCATACGGGCAGTTAAGAGTTAGGTTTATCAGGATATTCTGGATATTCTGGAGTTGCTGGAGGCAAGCTGGATGGCATGGCGTATTACTAGTTTATATAGTATTTCTTTTTCCGCTGCATTGTTTTTTGTTGTATGTTGTTGTACACTCTGATGTGATGATATGATGTAATAAAATGTGATGTAATGTAATAACTGATATAGTTCTTTGTTTAAAGATTATTCATTTATTATTATATGTTGTTCCGCTGCGAATTGTGAGATTCTGATGTGATTCTGTTGTTTTCTGTTCCGTCCTATTTTCTTCTGTTTTTCTTTTTCCTCTATTCTCTTTTCTTTCTATTTTAAAATTTTCTATCTTCTTTTCTGTTTTCTATTCTCTCTAATTTTTCTATTTTCTTCTTTTCCCTCCATCTTCTATCTTTTTCTCTTCTCTTTTCCTAAATTCTTTTTCTTAAAACCCCTAAGGGTACGTATTTTCGTTCATCTTGAATTAAACAAAGGAGATTAGTGTCTATTCAAGGAGTACGGACTTACGGGTCTTTACAGAAGGACCCACTTCCTCCTCCTCCATTTCTTCTTCCACTTCCATTTCATCGCTTCTTCTTCTTCTTCTTATCAAATTTCTTGTTCTTCTTCCTATGCCAATCTTTGTTCCTTTTTGGGAAGTGTCTTATATGGTTCGAAAAATGGTAGAATGTGCATGTCATGACCCGCCCTTTCGACCCTCGAAAACTGACATAAATACGCCCATTAGATAACATGCCTGACAATCGAGTGCCGAAAAGACATATTATTGAGGGAAAAGAAAGTAGGTAGAAGCAAGAAGAAACTAACAAAAGTGAAATCTCACAACGGACTGAATAATATATAATATCAATAGCTCTTTACACAAATCAAACTGTAATATACATGTTTCACATCAGAGTACACAAATCAATAATTACCAACTTGAACAGTTATAACGACCTGCCCTCATAATTTCTGGTAATTTCAAACAAACACTGCAGCGGAAGAAAAACAAGCACAAGAATACGTCTCGGTCTCCAGCTCGTCTCATGCCTCCAGCTCGTCTCATGCTCCATAGCATCCTAACCTGAACCTGAAATACCCGATCTGACCCAAGCATTATAATAAAATAACACCCGAGTCAGTCTGGAAAACCAGCGTGAGTAAACACACCCAATTTGAATTATTAAGGTTATCAAAATGGTTTGAAAATAAAAGGTATCTCGTAAGACATGCCACAAATAAAAACGATGGGTTTTTACCTTACAATAAACAAAACATTTCATATCAAAATCCTCTAATATTATAATAGCGTCTAAGTACAAATACTTATTCAAATAGTTGAAATGCTTGCATCTCTCGTTCCAGCATAGTTGGGCACAATCAAAATCGTATGGTGCTTATTGGAAAATGGATTCCATCCGAACGATTAGGTACTAGGGTATCGCCTATCACAGTACGTGTCTAGAACAGCATACCGATGACCATGTAGGGATCCTCTGCAACACAAGACCGGTCTACCCCTAACTTGGATAGACCAAGTATGCTATCACCTTGGGTGTTCCCACCCTTTTCTGTGCTCCATCCATAAATCATAGTAGTAATATCAGAGGGTATCTAGAAAGGTGATAAACATACCCTACTTGGGTGCTACCCACTTAGCCTTGCTATATCCCCTTACTTTTCAGTCATTCTCGGTTGATGAGGCTAGAGGATACAATTATATTTTAAAGAGTTTTCACTTAGAATGCTCATTGTCCTCCAATGACAATGTACTAATAGCATTCATCCATACAATTTCGTTCCAGGTCTGAGCGGAATCGAAGGCACTATTCCTACTACATCCATTTTGGAATCACCCTCGGGATTAGTAGCGATTAGCTCTTGCACTTCACTGCTCCATCTTTGACTCCATGCTCTTATCTTCATTTCAAAAACGCACTAGTTGGATCAAAGTGGTTTTTGAATAAAAAATCCGGTCCCGGTCTCTTCGAAACAACGTTCGATATTTCCCGGTAAACTCAACTCCGGTTCTCTAGGAAATTAAAAGACGAAAATAAGATCAGAGATCACCTCCTAATCGTTAGATTTCTTTATCAACGCCCTAAAAGAATGAAATGAGCTTACACGTATAGTATAGCACATCGAACTGTAACTATACCATATAATTCCTACGCCTCTTCTACATATTCTAAAGTTATATTTAAGTTTAGATCTAATAGTTGGTTATTTAACTATCAATAAACATAATTCAACCAAATATTCCATTTTCCACTGAAAACAATAAATCTCTTTTTAATTTAATTTTAAATACATTAATCTCTTTATCCAAATTATAAATACTTATCTTACCGAATTTAGTAAATTTACAAACTGTCTTTCAAAAAATATTTAAAAACCTTTTAAAAATAAATGGAAAGTACCATTGCGATATCAAACCATGGATCATAGCTCAATGGTCACGTCTCTATTATAGAGAAATACAAAACTTAATTGTAGGCACTCACTGCCTCCTATTTAAGCCACACGAGTATAGCATTACTTTCCGAAAACTTTATTTTAAAATTTGTCTCAAAATAATGCTTATAAGTCCTAAAATAACTTTCAAGTTTAATCTAGGAAAATATACTTAAATAAAAGTTATTATACATAGCTATATTAATATTAAATAATTATCTTTTAAAAATAGCATTGCTAAGTAGTTCTTAAATAATAATAAATCTTTAACAATTATTATAAAGTATCTAATTAATATTTAAATATTCTCTAACAATTTGGAATAATTAAATAACTAATTTTTCTAGAATATTTCTGTTCGTGCCAAAAATGGCCACAAACACCTGATAGTCGTTGAAAGCACCCGTTCACAATCACAAATAACAAATATATAGAGAAATAAGTACTAAAATCACTCAACAAATTCACAATAAAGAAGTAAATGACACAGGATTTATAGTGGTTCGGCGATCTTGCCTACGTCCACTCTGAAGTTTATGTCTTTATTGATTCACTTGATGATTTCAATCAATTACAGCGGATTACAGTTGATGATAGCTCTGAAATCTGATTACAACAGCGGTAATGAAGAGTAGAATTGAATCCGGTAGAGTCTGGAAGTTGAATGGCCAAAAGATCCCCTTTCCGTAGGCTTAAGGGTGCTATTTATAGGCGTAGGAGGCTCAGATCTCGCTCAAACTTCGGTAGACTTTTTCTGGCACGTGAGTGAGCCCACGCGACCGACCCTACCAAGTTTCGACTCGATCTGAGATCAATACGAAGTGATTTCGTATCCATAAAAAAATGATCCAATCGAGCTAAAACTTGGCAGGAACAATCTTTACCTTGTATGGAAGCTTCTGTAAAAATTTCGTTGCATTTGGATCAGCGGTTCGGGAGATATGATCGATGCAAGTTGGTATGTTTCGGTTTGTTGTTTATTTCGAATCCATCAATTCGAAACGACCTCTTCGACTCGATCACCTCACGTGGTCTCATGATGATGTGGCACACATGCTTCGCATCGATCCGGTTTTTACTCCGAGTTGACTGTATCGACTCCATAAATTTTGCCTTGTTTGTATCGAGGGATGACACGTCACCCAGGCTCGTTGACCTGATGGATATGAACAAGTCTCAGCTCATGGATTCGAACGTGGTCTGGTGATGGAGACGAAGCAGTGAACCTCTGATGGATGCAAAGCTGAATTTAGGTGATCGTTACGAAGTAAACTACATACTGATGGATTTGATTAAGACACTCTAGCCGAAGTTCGTTCGATACAAAGTCCATCGATACGAAGACCTGGCCATTCCGATTGATACGAAGCCGATGGATACGAACCGAAGTGTGGTGATAGATACGAGTATCGATACGAAGTGCGGCCTACTGATCGATACGAAACAATGCTCTAATATGGATACGAACATGCTGAGGCGATACCTATTTGATCGATTCGAACTGACCGATATAATGTTAATGATCGATTCGAACTCGATCGATTCGAAGTATGAGGAACCTGATGGATTCGAACAAAGAAAATATTCATGGATTCGAATCCGATGGATTCGAAATGGGCATCTCCTCAACAATTCGATGGATACGAACAGCGTACTTTGGCTAACTTGCATCGATCATATCTCGTTCATACGAACTCCGATTAGCCTAAAATTTGAAATGCTGGCTTTTATGGCTTTGCTTGTCATGTCTTATCAATTGTAGCCTGATCTGGGCTCGGACGAAATTCATCGGTATACATAGCAAAGCAATGTGTAACCATTCTTTGAAACGAGCTGTCTTTCGTTTTCGATCGATCTTTTGGTATCACGGTTTTGCCAAAAAGCGGGATAACATCTGTCCCCCAAAACATTCCTTGCGATAGGAAGGTGTGTTTTGTAATGCCATAAGCTGGATGCTTATATCCTGTCAACAACCTGTGAAGAACTTGATAATTTCATATGACCTCGAATGACGATCGTTCAGGATCGTATGCCATTTGAGGTGAAACGGGACCGTTTGCGGTCGAATGTCGTTCGTGGCGAATTGCGACCGTTCAAGGTTGGGTGTCGTTCGAGGCGAATTATGACCGTTCAAGGTCGGATGCTGTTCGAGGCGAATTGTGATCGTTCGAGGTCGGGTGTCGTTCGAGGCGAATTGTGACCGTTCGAGATCGGGTGCCGTTCGAGGCGAATGAGTGTGCCCGGGGGGACTTAGTATTATCGATACCAGGTTTCATATTCGTGGGAGTTTCTGAATCAAAGACTTTTGGCGGTTCATCGCCATACAAGAGGTGCTCGTGGACCGTTCGCGATCCAACGGGCATACAAGTAAATTCTTTCACAGGATTGCAGATATCAAAGCAATGATCATACAAATTCTACAACAGGAATGTTCAAATCAAAATCAAAGCAAGAGCAAGACGAGGATGTCAAACCATAAACTCTTACTATGGTGCAGTTAGTAGTCAATCAGAGCATGCCTATGGATCGTGCGGGATCGCTTACATTTGTAAATGATTTAACCATGCTAGTGAGAGGTTTGCGACTTGTTCTTCGCTTTCGACCTGCCCCCCGAGTTCAGGAGGGAATTTTACCTGCCCCTTGGCTGAGCGTTCATTTCTTTACTACCACCAGGTTGCTCATATGCCCCTATCTCTCTCTCTCTCTAGGATTGGATCAACATGCTCCAAGTGTGTGCCCCCATGAAGATCGATGCCTGATTCGCTCCTGGAGAAGCCTCTTGACTTCCTTCATGTTCACTTCTCTCTGGCCTTTGTGTTCTACTTGTTTGTCTTGTCATAGCTCTTAGATCTGAACTTCTTAAATCTTCAAATTCAACTTCTCCTGAATCAGCTTTTCTCAGTGAAAGCACCAAAATTTTCGCGCCAAAAATGGCCACAAACACCCGATAGTCGTTGAAAGCACCCGTTCACAATCACAGATAACAAATATATAGAGAAATAAGTACTAAAATCACTCAACAAATTCATAATAAAGCAGTAAATGACACTGGATTTATAGTGGCTCGGCGATATTGCCTACGTCCACTCTGAAGTTTATGTCTTTATTGATTCACTTGATGATTTCAATCAATTACAGCGGATTACAGTTGATGATAGCTCTGAAATCTGATTACAACAGCGGTAATGAAGAGTCGAATTGAATTCGGCAGAGTCTGGACGTTGAATGGCCAAAAGATCCCCTTTCCGTAGGCTTCAGGGTGCTATTTATAGGCGTAGGAGGCTCAGATCTCGCTCAAACTTCGGGAGACTTTTTCTGGCACATGAGTGGGCCCACACGACCGACCCCACCAAGTTTCGACTCGATCTGAGATCGATACGAAGTGATTTCGTATCCATAAAAAAAATGATCCAATCGAGCTGAAACTTGGCAGGAACAATCTTTACCTTGTATGGAAGCTTCTGTGAAAATTTCATTGCATTTGGATCAACGGTTTGGGAGATATGATCGACACGAGTTGGTATGTTTCGGTTGGCTGTTTATTTCGAATCCATCAATTCGAAACGATCTCTTCGACTCGATCACCTCACGTGGTCTCGTGATGATGTGGCATGCATGCTTCGCCTCGACTCGATTTTTACTCCGAGTTGACCGTATCGACTTCATAAATTTCGCCTTGTTCGTATCGAGGGATGACACATCACCCATGCTCGTTGACCTGATGGATACGAACAAGTCTCAGCTCATGGATTCGAACGTGGTCTCGTGATGGAGACGAAGCAGCGAATCTCTGATGGATGCGAAGCTGACGTTAGGTGATCGTTACGAAGTAAACTGCATACTGATGGATTTGATTAAGACACTATAGCCGAAGTTCGTTCGATACGAAGTCCATCTGTGCGAAGACCTGGCCATTCCGATCGATACGCAGCTGATGGATACAAACCGAGGTGTGGTTATGGATACAAGTATCGATACGAAGTGCGGCCTACCGATAGATACGAAACAGTGCTCTAGTACGGATACGAACATGCTGAGGTGATACCTATTTGATTGATTCGAAACCGATCGATTCGAACTGACGGATATCATGTTAATGATCGATTCGAACTCGATCGATTCGAAGTATGAGGAACCTGATGGATGCGAACAAAGCAAATATTGACAGATTCGAATCCGATGGATTCAAAATGGGCATCTCCTCAACAATTCGATGGATACGAACATCGTACTTTGGCTAACTTGCATCAATTATATCTCGTTCATACGAACTCCAATTAGCCTGAAATTTGAAACGCTGGCTTTTATGGCTTTGCTTGTCATGTCTTATCAATTATAGCCGGATCTGGGCTCGGACGAAATTCATCGATATCCATAGCGAAGCAATGTGTAACCATTCTTTGAAACGAGCTGTCTTTCGTTTTCGATCGATCTTTTGGTATCACGGCTATGCCAAAAAGCGGGATAACAATTTCCAACACTTTTAAAACTTCTGTATCAAAGGTTAAAAAATTATCCTTTTTAAACAAGTCCAATTTCCTTGACTTAGCTTCATTTCGTAATTTGGGAATCTTCCTTGAGTTCCCGTATAACCAATTTTATACTTATTTCCAAATTCATTTCTATTCTTCCGATCTATTTCCAAATTCATTTCTATCCTTCCCATCTATTAAAAATCTCGATTTTTAAACCTTCTTTATATTTACAAGTGCCACATAAGAATTTATTAAATAAAATCCTTTTATAACTTTAATTCCACAATCTCTTTTTACAGTGTCCCAAATTTGTTAAGTAAAAATTTCAAACCATTTATTTTATCCAATTAATTAACCCAAAATTCTTTATAAACATTTTACTTCAAAAATCCCTTTTCAAAATTCTTCTAAATTTAAACCATATTTTTATTGATATTTTAAAATACCAAAAATCAAGGCCAAACAACAATAGCATCCAATCAATATAATCCTACGGTAATCTTTCATAGATTGTTCAAATAAAAACATATATCACCATATATGAAGTTAAATAAAACATTTTTGAGAAATCCAGTTGGATCCCTCCAACCTGTTTCCCTGCATCCACAAACGTTAGCACAACATTGGAATACCAATTCCGCTTCGAGGTAGAATATCGTTGTATATAGGGTCATCAGCTATTATGCGAGGCGCATAAGGTCTCATCCGCTATGCATCTGTGGGAATGTCAATCACTCCAACATATATATACTACTGTACACAATATTACATCCAATTGATAAAAGAGCATCAATTTAACCAATCAACCATTTATTAATTTAAATATTTAAAATTAATCATTAGCAGTTCAAAATTGAGTGAGATTAACTCACCTTGAGTTTCAAATTCGCCAAACATTCCCTAATTTTAAATTAAACCAAACATGTTCGATTTAACCTAAAATTTTCGCTCGATCTGATTGAATCTAGATCTACTCCACAGCGTAGTGTGGTCACTACGATTCTGGCGCCGCTTGTTTCGTCCGATTCTGACATCGTATGACAGAGATACAAGGTTTTAAAGATTTGAGTATAATTTATAATACATAAATTTACAAAATCAATTTGTTTTATACCCAGACAAATCATGGCCATTCAATCCGGGTTCATGCGATCAAGGCCTCCGATTTTCTTTCTTCCTCACGCGACGTTACAGGGTTTTGAAACCCATCGGCTGCCCATCAGTCAAGCTTGCCGTGGCCACCATGACGATATTGCGTTGATCGGCCTCCACCAAAACGAAGCTCGTCACGCGTTGCACCCATGCCATGAGCTACGAAGGGCTCGGTGCCTTCCTCCCCTTGGAATTCATGCACGAACGTTGCATGAATGCAACCCCTTTTCTCTCTTCTCGTTGCGCCGATCTCGATCACCACCGTTCGATCTTGTCGAGCTCTTCGATATTGCAGTTGAAGATTTTTGATATAAGTGAATGGACAAGAAGAATTTGGAAGGAAAAGATGTAAGCATTTCGGCCGTTCATCTATAAATGATGGCTAAGGCGAAGAGATAGGGTTTACTATTTCAACCGTGTATATGTAGGCATATATTCATATTATTTTAATATTATTTTCACAATTTACTTGATTTTTCGAAAGAATCCAAACTAGACGTGCCTCCTGGCGTTTATAATATTTTACCCCTATCTCGAACACAATGGAACATGTTTTGGGGCTACATTCGATCTTATGCGGAAGGTAGCCTTTTTGAATAGAATTAAAATATTAGATTTTTGATGTTTATTTCAACGCGTCTCTACCTCGTACGATCAAGCGGTAACTCCAAACGCTATGAAATTTGAAATCCGATAATAATACACTATTACCGATCCAATAAAACTAGTTTTGTTGAATTTCTAGACCGTGCCCCGAAAGGCTATTTTTAACTCGTCGATTACATCGAGCGATTTTCAAAATCGTCGAAATCGTTTAAATTTCAATTTTTAAAACTTACTAGCTCCATCATATTTAAAATATAATTATATCTATATTAGGTATCATTTCGATTCATTTTAAATCAAAGTTCAATTATTTTACACTATTAAAATATATTAATTTTCACTATTAAATTAATATATAAATTTCCAAATTTAACTTATCGACTTTTTAATCCCATTCAAAAATTCAATATTAAATTACTATTTACCAAACCCATTAAATTGCTATATGTGAAATGTTAAACTATTTCACCGAACCTTCCATGTAACGACCCAGAATTTTTATAAATTTAAATTTGAATATTTAATTAATTTTAAATATTAATAAGTGAATTTATAAGTCAAATAAATTTTTATTTGAATTATTGGATTTAATTGGATAATTAAATCGATAATTTAATATGTTAAATTATGGAAATAATTGAAAATGGAGTTAAATATGATTGTAAATGACTTGTAAAATTTTATTTTATCATATTGAAGTTAGAAAGATATTTTAGAACTTTTAAAATCGAATTAAAAGTTAATTTGTGAAAATTGAATATTTTAATATTTAATAATCGACTGTAAAATAGCCAATTTTTGAACAGTCTCAGAATTGAACGAAACCAGTTCCATTGGATCCGTAATAGTTAGTTATTACCGGATTTCAATTTTCGTGTCAATCGGAGCTATCGTTTGATCGTGGCAGCTCGAAACGCATCGAATTATTTTTAATTTAAATTTGGCGAGTCAAAATAGCCATTTTTCAAAAAGTCTCGGATTTCGACGAAACCAGTTTCATCGGATCCGTAATGTGATATTATTGTAAGGTTTCAAATTTCAAGTCAATTGGAATTACCGTTTGTCCGGTACAAATTAAAACGCCTAGAAATCGACTTAAATCGGTTTAATTTAAATTGAGCGTTTGTTGCCATAACTCGCACATACTTCCGAATTAGCTTCCGAAACCTGTTCCATTGTGTCCGGAACGCGGGGTAAACCCTAGAAACGCTAGTTACGGCGTCTAAATCGGAGTTCGGAATTCCCGGGATGAATAGTGTTTACGCTAGCTTTTCTTATAAATAGCCACCATTCTAAATAAAAAAAAAAATTTATATCAAAACCCTAATCTATTTCATCAGCCGCCACCTATAGTTCAATGGCCAGAATTTTCTCAACTTCCACCTCGTTTTTCTCTTCATCCATCAATCGATTCGCGAAATCATCAACATGAAAGTTGGAGAGGGGAGTGAGAGCTACAAGTTGAACGGCTATGATCTAAAATGGAGCAGTGTGGAGAGTGCAAAATGGCCGCGTTCATCACGTGCTGACCTACGTGCGCGCGCATCTAGAGGTGGCCGAGCTCCACCAGGGGGGGGGGGGCCGAACATAGAGCAAGTCGTGCTCTTCGACGTGGCGGTGTTGTGATCGAGTTTCGTCGTGCGATTGGAGAGTATTATTTAACCCTAATTTAGCAAATGGGTTAGGGCTTGCGTTCTAATGCCTGGAGATGTACGTGAGGGGTTTGGGAAGAAGCTAGGTGCGGCTCTGATGCAAGGGAAGCAAATCTAACGGTCCATGTTGATGTATGTTGTGATTTAAGTTATTAAAAACGTGTACAAACTTGTAAAATCAATAACTTTTTCATACGAGGTCGAAAAAATGCAAACTCAGTTGCGTTGGAATCGTATGGACGAGCACTACGCGATGGAGTTGGTTTGGAGTCGTTTGGAGTTAGTGAGAATTTCGGGTAAAATTAAACGCGCGTTTAATTTTATTCGAAATAAAAGCTAAAACGGAAATTAAAACCAAGGTGAGAACTTCTCACTCAATCGAATAGATTTCGATTTTATTTTAAATAGTTAGATCTAAAATATTTGAATGCATATTTGAATGATGACTGTAAATTATTGATTGTTAAAATAGACATTATACGCCGTTAGTAAGCGGATGTTATTTATTAAAAACATATACCGCGAATATTTCATAAACAGTGAAATTGGTATTATATATAATATCAATATATATATATATTGGCATATGTATATATTGCAGTTGTTGATTTCCCGCATTTTTTGTTTAGCGGATGAGACCCTATTACGCCGTTATTAAGCGGATAATATTTAATAAGAACATATACCGCGATAATTTCGTACTGGAGCGAAATTGGTATTGTGCTAATGTTTTTGGATGCAGGAAACAGGTTAGAGGGATCCAACTGGATTCCTCAACAGTTTTTATTTGATTTCAGATATTTTGATATTTGATGGATTTTCATATTGATATATGATATCGTTGTAGTCGTAATTGACTATTTGATGTGTAGCATCATTGGACCAAATTTGGGATTTTAAAATGATTTTAAAAGTGATTTTGAAAATAAGCTATATTTTTGGAATTGATCCATTTCAAATAAATAAACGTTATAATTTTTAAAGTTATAAAAAATTATGATTTTGAAAAATACGGTTAAATATTGATTTTTGAGAAAATATGGATTTATGATTTTATAAGATAGTTAAAATCGGGATTTTTGAATATAAAGCTTAAATATAGGATTTATAAAGTTCAATTATTTTATAAATCGAAATGATGAAGTTATAAAGGAATTTAAAGACGTTTTGAAATAATAATGTAAATTGATTTATATAAGAGATTTATAAATGGATATTTATAAATTGAAGTATTGACATTTTAAAACGAGTTTTATAAGTGTTTGAATGATTTGTAAATGAATTTCATAAATGAATGAAATTTATAGAATTATATAACGGTGAAGTTATAAATGGAATTTTATAAACAACAGGTTTATAAAACTTGTAAAGTTCAAAGGAACGGATTTTTGCAAATAAATAAAGTATAAGTGTTTGACTTATAATTTGGACTTTTGGTTTATAATTAAGATTATAAATCGAATAGGTTAATAAAGAGATTTATAAAAAGGAAGTTTTTATAAATAAATAGAAATGGAATTTATAAACGTTGTTTTGATAAATTCGCAAATGACTTATTTTAATAAGAAAATTGTTGAAACCTATTAAAGGGGTTATATTCACATTTTTGAATAGTGAATAATCCTTTGAATTAAAATGAATAAAAGGATGAAATTGTTAATGAAGTATATTCACATTTTTGAATAGTGAATAAGATGTTAAAGAAATTGTTTTGAATGTGATATTTCAAATAGAATTAAAACGATCGAACAATGTTTTAAAATGTGTTGAGATTCGAAACCATAGATTTCAACATCTATTGTTGAAATAGACGTTTTCGAGAAATGAAAAGGAAATAGTGGACTATAACACTGTTGTTATAGTAAATGATTTCCGAAAGGAAATGTTGTGTATAGTATTGGGATTTATATATCTATTTAAATTTCGAATCCCTATACTAGTGATTTTGGGTTGTTGTAACAATGTTTTATGCAACATTCGTTTTGGCCCAAATAAATATGTTTAAGAGAATGATTTCCTTAAAGAATGAAATATATACTTAATTTCGATTGAAGTATATTGAATATTTTCTAAGTGTTGAAAATAAATAAAATTTGTGAATTACTTATAAATAAGTAAGTATGGAAATGTTTTCCAATATAAAGTGAATATCTTAAGAATTTATCTTTTTGAAGATAAATTGAAAAGAATGATCGAAATCGAATATTCATAGATATTTTGGATTATAAATTCACTAAGGAATTTATAAATGAAAGGGGAAACTTGTTTAAAAATAAATATTGATTTATTTTTGAAGTGTGAAATTTTATATCTTGTAAAGATATTTTGGAAAATAAATAATTTGGAAAATTATTTGGAAACTGGTGATGTGTGCATATCAATTGATAGTTCAATAACCGACTATCAATATTTCCCTTTGAATGGGTAATTGATGTGATTTGTTTGAATGTGAATGCTACACTTATTTTTGAATAAGCGCTCACTATTCGGGTTAACCGGGAAAGGACCATGGGGTCGTATAACCCATTCCGAATATGTGATACGTCGTTATGAATTGCATTTGAAGATCGGTGTTGAAGACCGAGTATTTGTGAAAGCGATAGGATGACCTATCGATTGTCTCTGCACTGGGTAGCTCCTGGTATAGAGATCTCCTAAGTGATGGGAAATTCGATCGGGATTGTGAATACCCGTATTGCAAGGGCTTCGTAAGAAGTGCCTTCGGTTTTGTTCGAGCCCGGAACAGACTTGTATGGATTGTATGTCTGACATTACAATTTGAGATATAAAGCCGATTTCTTTCAAATATATTTCTGTTGGTGGCGGAGAATTTATTCTTTGCTTAACACCCTTCTCTGAGACGTACGAGCTCAGAGGTTATGTAGTTGAATGTTATCAGCGATATATTCCCAATTTGGTAATGTGACATGCTGAGTGATGCTGAAATGATCATTGTGTTGATTATTTGTGATAGGATCATTTATTTGATCGTCTATCCTTGTGATCATTGTGTTGATCATTTGTTGACCCAAAGCATGGCTTTTGTATAAAGTATGTTTTTGTGGACGTGAATTCGTCGAGCCTCACATCCCGTGAATGGTCAAAACAGGAAAGATGCGGCAAGGTTATGAGGGGTAGCACCCTTTAGGATATGTCCATTTCCTTCTGGAAAAGGGTGGTATCATGGTATGGAGCCCAGATACTTACTCATGTTGAAAACACTTTATGATTGTGTGAATTGATTACGAGCACTCGGTTGATAAAGGTCCCAAAGGACCGGGGGATGGCATATTCGGTCAGTTGTTACTCAGTTAGGAGTAACCCGGCCTTGTGTTGGTAGAGATCCGGTTTGGTTCTCGGGGATGTCCATCCAGAGGCATTCTCATGTGGCAATGGGAAGTTCCTTGGCCTGATCATTCGTTGGAAATCCAATTCCCAATACGAAACTTGTACGGTATTAGTTGTAGAACCTGCCATTCACTTATGGTGGTCACCACTGTTTGGATGGTAGCTATAGTAGGCATACGATAATGGTCGTATGTTGGCTAAGATTTATATTCTACTTTCGAAATAAATTTTTCCTACACTATACACTAATAATAATATCAAATGTTATTTTAAATGCGTATCAAGCATCTTTGGCTATCATAAGGAGAAATCTCCTCCGATTCTGCGTTTGCATGTGTGTGTGTGCGGGAGGCCTTATGGTAGTCTCATTTTTAAAAGCATTGCGAATTGATTAAAAATATTCCTCTATTTTGATTTTAAAGATAAATAAACTGTTTTGAGTTCTCACACCAGTCACATGACTGACTTGGAGTTTATTGTTTTCCTTCCTAAACTCTGGGTGCCCACCAATTTCCACACGGGCAGTCAAGAGTTAGGTTTATCAGGATATTCTGGATATTCAGGAGTTGCTGGAGGCAAGCTGGATGGCATGGCGTATTACTAGTTTATATAGTATTTCTTTTCCGCTGCACTGTTTATTGTTGTATGTTGTTGTACACTCTGATGATATGATATGATGTAATGAAATATAATGTAATGTAATAACTGATATAGTTCTTTGTTTAAAGATTATTCATTTATTATAATATGTTGTTCCGCTGCGAATTGTGAGATTCTGTTGTTGTTCTGTTGTTTCCTTTCTGTCCGTTCTATTTTTAAAATTCTATTTTCTTCTATTTTAAAATTTTCTGTTCTCTTTTCTATTTTCTTTTCTCTCTATTTTTCTATCTCTTCTCTATCTTCTCTCTTTTTCTTTTCTTAAATTCTTTTTAAAACCCATAACATCTCGGTTTTCGGCCCTTGATTTCTCGGCAGTCGATAGAGTGAGTATCGATGTCGGTTTTTTGGGCGTCGGAAATCCGCGAGCGTTACATTTGGTATCAGAGCTGATGGTTAAGCGACAACCATGGTTCTGTTGGGTATTACTCATTAGAGATGGAGTCAGTAGTACTCTAGAATGAATTTGAGTGTAATAATAGCTATGAGAGCGTATTTGTTAGTGTAAATAAAATTGTTTTATATTGTGATGATTGGTTTATTGAGTGGTATATGAACTTTCGTCAGCACAGCCTCGAAACTGAGCCGAAGGGGTTTCTAAACACTTGAATAGAACAATTTGGCACAATATTGATTTTAAAATTGGGTAAATGAAATAATTTTTGCCTTGATTATATTTTATATATAGAGAAATAATTTTTCAAGAATTATTAAATTGTATGTAAGTTGATTGTTAGGTTGTTTGAATAATCTAAAAAAAAAAATTATATAAGCAAGTGAATTATAAGAATTGAATTATAATTAAAGTGATTTACAATTGTGAAATAAACTTATATATATAAGAAGTGAAACTATATGAATATGAGTTGTAAATAAAAATGAATTTAAAGTTAAATGGAATATAACTTAAGAGATATTGAATGGAATTGATTTTGGTATCGAAGTAAATAATCAAGTGGATTAAATGAATATGAACTTGAGTTATATAAAAGAAGTTCAACTTTGTAATTGAATTGAATTAATGAATTAGATGTTAATCAATTGAATGGAAAATAGAATTGATATGAAATAATGAATATAAATGTTAATTCATTAAAATCTAATGTTATTAGAAGTTGAATAAAAAAATGAATGAATATAAGCAAAGGAATTTGGTTGAAATTAATATACATTGATTGTTATATGGATGTTGATTGATTGTATATAATTCATTAAGTATTAATGAAATTGAAAGCTATGTAATTGAATTCAAATTGAAAGTAAATAGATTTGAATAGAATTGAAAGTGAATTGGATTTAAATTAGTAAATGTTAACTAATTAAATTGAGAATGAATGTTGATAAAATCCAATGTAAATGAATCAAATGTGATTTGAATTGAAAACCCTTTCATTGAATATAATGAGAATATGAATGAATATTATTAGTTATGAATGATAATTGGTTGATGGTTGAATATATGTTGTTTTACTACATGTGCTATGTTGACATATAAGTTGTTATGTTGCTATATGTTGTATATTGAGATTATTTGCATATGTGCATGTTCTCATGTTGTTTGTTGAGTGATTAGTAGGTGCGGATCGCGTTTGCTTCGCATTTGGAGCTCGCTTTTGCGCTATATTAGCCGTATATGCTTGCTAATAAAATATAAGGTACATATCTCGGATTAAATATCGTACTTTTACACTTTTTTCCCTTCGGGATGCCTCATTACTTGATGAGATGTATATTTGTGATATATATACTGTCATTTTTTTTTCGGATTGAGCCGCGCAAAGGAGACTATGGCGAATTTTTCCGAAAATTTAAGGCGTTAGAAAAAAATTTGAGAAATTTGGGAAAATTTTGAAAACTTTAACTTTAATTTTGGAATTGAAAGTTAAACAAAAGATAGTTGTTTTTAAAAAGATAACTAAGTATGATTTGAAAACTTAGTAAAGATTGAAAGAAGTTTAATTATGAATTTTGGAAAATTAATAGATTCTGTAACTTTTCTTACTTGTAATTTCGAGGACGAAATTCTTTTAAGGGGGAAAGATTGTAACGACCCAGAATTTTTATAAATTTAAATTTGAATATTTAATTAATTTTAAATATTAATAAGTGAATTTATAAGTCAAATAAATTTTTATTTGAATTATTGGATTTAATTGGATAATTAAATCGATAATTTAATATGTTAAATTATGGAAATAATTGAAAATGGAGTTAAATATGATTGTAAATGACTTGTAAAATTTTATTTTATCATATTGAAGTTAGAAAGATATTTTAGAACTTTTAAAATCGAATTAAAAGTTAATTTGTGAAAATTGAATATTTTAATATTTAATAATCGACTGTAAAATAGCCAATTTTTGAACAGTCTCAGAATTGAACGAAACCAGTTCCATTGGATCCGTAATAGTTAGTTATTACCGGATTTCAATTTTCGTGTCAATCGGAGCTATCGTTTGATCGTGGCAGCTCGAAACGCATCGAATTATTTTTAATTTAAATTTGGCGAGTCAAAATAGCCATTTTTCAAAAAGTCTCGGATTTCGACGAAACCAGTTTCATCGGATCCGTAATGTGATATTATTGTAAGGTTTCAAATTTCAAGTCAATTGGATTTACCGTTTGTCCGGTACAAATTAAAACGCCTAGAAATCGACTTAAATCGGTTTAATTTAAATTGAGCGTTTGTTGCCATAACTCGCACATACTTCCGAATTAGCTTCCGAAACCTGTTCCATTGTGTCCGGAATGCGGGGTAAACCCTAGAAACGCTGGTTACATGTATTTAATAATCATTACATGTATTAACTCACATAAATAAAACCATACATGTATTTAAGAATTTACACATAAATAAAACCCTATATACTAATAAATCTTTAATAATCATTACAAAGTAACTGAATAATATTTAAATACACTTTAACAATTTAAAATAATTAAATCACTAATTTTCCAGAATATTAAAACTTCCATATTAATAGTTAAAAAATCCTCCTTTTTAAACAAGCCCAATTTCCTCGACTTAGCTTCATTTCGTAATTTGGAAATCTTACCTGAGTTCCCATATAACCAATTATATACTTATTTCCAAATTCACTTCTATCCTTCCGATCTATCAAAAATATCAATTTTCTTTATATTTACAACAAGTGCCACTAAGAATTTATTAAATAAAATCCTTTTATAACTTTTATTACAAAATCTCTTTTTAAAATGTCCCAAATTTGTTATATACAAATTTCAAACCATTTATTTTATCCAATTGGTTAACCCAAAATTCTTTATAAATATTTTACTTCAAAAATCCCTTTTCAAAAATTTTCTAAATTCAAACCATATTTTTATTGGTATTTTAAAATATCAAAAATCAAGACCAAACAACCATAGCATCCAATCAATATAAATCCCACAGTAATCTAACACAGATTATTCAAACAAAAACGTACATCACTATATATGAAATTAAATACAACATTTTTGAGGAATCCAGTTGGATCCCTCCAACCTATTTCCCTACATCCACAGACATTAGCATAATATAAAAATACAAATTCCACTTCGAGGTGGAATATAGCGGTATATAGGGTCATCCGCTATTATGCGGGGCGCATAGGGTCTCATCCACTATACATATGCAGGAATATCAATCACTCCAACACACACACACATATATATATACTACTATATATAATGTAACATTCCTGATTTTTTTTAGCACGATTAATTTAATACTTTATTTGATCTTTGGGATTAAATTTTGAAAATAATTGGAAATTAATATAAAAAGATAATGATAGTTGTTTTCTAAAATATTAAATATATTTTTGGAAGGTGTATTCATTTTCAAAGAATTAATGTGTTAATTTTCAACATATTATTTTCAAGATAAATTCTCTTATATAAGTAAATATGACCATTGTTAGTATGAAATCAAAGTTTTTAAATCATTCTTTTTTATAAAGTTGTACAATAATAAATAATATAAAAGTGTATGAATGTAAATTGTGTAAATATAAATTTTAAAAATAAATGTGTGAACTAAACTAGAGATTTAGTCTTATTTTTGTAAATATAAATATAAATTAAAAAATTATGTTTATTTATAAAATAAATATGATATAAAAATTTATAAGATAAAAAGAATCCTTTGTCTTGTAAAATTGCAAATGATAAATACATACATAAGGGGATGGAGTAAACAAATGTAAACATACATAAAAGGAGACAAGTAAGCAAATCAACATGCATAGATCTCATGATCATCCCACCTTACAAATGGCATTCAAATTATTTAAATTGAATAAAAAAAAGGAAATAAAAAAATTATGAAATCTTTTCAGTTTTCCATATTTAATTATACCATATCTCACCAAATCTCTGAAAACAGTAAAATGCAAAGTTCAATAACATAGAGCTGTTCAAAAACCCAAAACCAAGAAACTACTGATCGGCTTTTAAACCAAAAGGGAAAAAAAATCAAGCAACCTGGTTACAGTTCGAAACCTTTAATCAAATTTTCACAAAACCTGTAAATAAATGCATTTGGATCGGACAACAATCTGATCTAGAGCAATGCAAATGAAATGGAAAAATCAGAGGAAAGTTTTAAAGCCTGGAAATTCGAATTCTTCAACCTGAAAGCAAAGCAAAAGAAAAAGAGAGAGAGCAACCTGAAAGACAAAGGCAATTGATGAATCAATGATTCAATCTGAAGCAGTTGAAAAGAATCAGAGCTACAACCTGTTAGCTTCAGATTTTAAACATCAAACAAACAAAACCCTAAAACCTGGTGAAACAAAGGAAAAGCAAATGCAAGTTTCTCTGAAGAAAAAAAAAAATGAAGGCAAGTAATTTTTTTTATTTTGAATTTGATGATAGTAATCGGTAATAAAAACAAAGATTTAAACAATCTTATCCATCAGTTACAGAAAGAAATTCAAGGCAAATGTAGATCTGAAGTCTGCAGCTTTGAAAATAAAAAGAGTTGAAGCTTTAAACAGAATTCAAAAACTGTAAGTAAATCGATTCTTTTGTTTATTATTAATGAAGTAAGTGAGTAAATACAATAGAAAAGTAAGCAAAGTTTCTTCTTACAACTTACAGATCTAAAACTCCAAGATTTAAAGAAGAAAAAAAAGGGAAATAAATAAATAAATTGCAGGCTCAAAATTCATCTTTTGTTCCCTGTTCTTTGCTTCTGCCTTGACATTCCAGGTGAGCAAACTTGAAATTTTTTTCCTTTGAATCTGATGTCTATGAATCTGTGAACTGCCTTGTTGTGCTTGCTTGTTGATATTGGATTGCTGCATGTGTTTGTCTAGGAACAAGTATACTGTTCTTGGTTTACAGCTTTGAAAATTTAAGAAAAGGATCTATATCTCTTGTTTAAACAAATTCAAGCCCTGAGTCCTGAAAGAAGATGTTTATGATATTATAAAGTCATTCCAAAGATAATTTCAGAAGAAAATATTTAGTATTTAAACAAAAATAGGAAGTAACAAGGAGGACCAAAATGCCCAGATCAAATTAAATCAAAACAAACCTGGTCTCTGTTTCTTTTGGAATCCAGGTGAGCAAATCTTATTTTTAAACCAGGGTTCTTTGATTCTTTACCTGTGAGTAACCTCATTTTTAAGGGTTTAAGTATGAAAATTTGGTTGCATGCTAATAAAATTTAAAATGAATGTGTATTACATGACATTTGCTGTGTATATATTCATGTATGGTACTCTCTGTTACACTATTCAGTTTGCAAGTCTAATTTAAAATTCAAAACCTTTTCGATTAGTTTAAGGTTAAGGTTCAAATAAAACTTGTTGCGTAATCACAAACTTTAGTTTAGAAATTTCACTTAAGTTAGGATAACTTGTATTATCACTGGAAACCAGTTTTACTGATCAAGTTTTAACATAAGTAAAAATTTAAACATCTCAATCCATTGTTTCAGGGTTAGGATCTGGAACATTATGTTAAAACATGAATTTTAAAACAAAAATTAAATTTTTTAATAATAAGAGTTTGGTGCAGTCCTTGTTGAACTGAAAAATGTTAATTTGGAAGTTTTGGGTAATCTGTGCAACCTGGGGGGTCGGGATCCTTAGCATCTATGGAGGAGTGATCAGTGATGATGGGGGAATTGCCATGAAGATGTTTAATTCGTGGAGGAGGCTGCGGTGTTGAATTCTAGTTTGGAACCCTAGTTTAGCTGGGCTGGGTTAAATCAATCACTACGGCTCATAGAGATGATCGAGTTGCGAATGATTTAGGGGATAGCTGCGTGGTACGGTTGTAGTGATGTGGCCAAAATTTCATGGCGGTCGACGGTCGAAATCGTGGGATTGAGGGGCTTTTCAGGCGAAGTACTGTCAGGTGATGGGTTCGAACTACGTTGTTTTCGATTTAGATCGCGCAATGGATGGTCGAAGGTTGGAGTCGCGTCAGTGGCCGATGGGGGGTTTGCGCATGGTGTCGTTGGTGGTGGCGGCGGCGTTGGAGCGTCGTGCACATGCACGTGTCAGATCGTGTATCCTGGTAATTGTTGAAGTTTGGAGAGGCAGTAGTGTTTGGGAAGAAGAGGAAGATATGCCTCGGGGATGGTATCGAGAAGAATGGGTTTTGGCTCGAGTAAATTCGTTGGTGATAACTAACAGAAAATTAAACTAAAAGAAAAAGAAAAAAATTTAACCAAGTTTTTTTGAAAATGGAAGGGAAAGGGGAAGCTCGGGGGTTTTTTGCCAGGTTTCCTCGGGAAGTATAGGGTTGGCCTGGGTTTTGTTTGATTAGTAACAGGTAAAGTTAATTGAATGAGATTCTTAAGGTAAAGGATTTATCTTAAATAATGTTTCCTTATTAACTAACTTAAAAGTTTTTCAAATTAAATTATGTGCTAACGGTAAATTATTATAAAAAATTTATTTAATAAGAGTTAAGTATGGTTATTTAAAGATTAATTACTTTAAGGTAATTAAGGTAAATTGGTTAATAATTTAAGTTTGATTTATCAAGTAATTAATGAATAATTAATTTAAGGATAATGAAATACTTAAAAAATAATTATTTGATGAAGATAATTAAGAATTGATGATTAATGATTGGTTAATCAAAATGTTAAAGGTTAATTAATTTAAAGGATAATTACTTAATATAAGGGGTAGTTTATAAAGGGTTGGTTAATAAATTTGTAAGTTAAAGATTTATTAAGTGAGTAAAAGTTAATTACTTAAAAAATAAAGGTTAATCAAAGATAAATTAAACATAAATCAAGGTCATTAATTAAGGGTTAAGTAATTAATGAAATTAATTAAGGATTAATTAATTTATGAGATTAATAAAGGATAATTAATTAAGGGTTAATCAATTAATTAAAGATAATTAATTAAATGGTGAATTAAATAATTAAAAGTTAATTATTTAATAATTAAAGGTTGATGAATTATAATTAAAGATTAATTTAATTAATTATAAATGGTTAATTAATAAATGATTAATTAATAAATGATTAAGGAGTAATTAATCAAAATGATTTGTAATTTATTAATATTAATTAACCAGGATTAGTAATCCATAGATAGTTAATCTAATTTGAATTGGTCAGACAATTATCTGACCCTACTCATGTATGTTTGGATTCTATTGAATGATTGAATGGTTTGATATCCCTGATTGTGATGCTCTGTTTGATTTGAGCTATGTTTACTGTAATTTATTTTCTGTGATATATACACCTGTGATCTATGAATAGAAGATAAGCGTTACAATTGGTTTGTACCGCTTATCAAATATAAGCGTTATAGTTTATACCGCTTATTAAATATATTGCTATATTTGAATCTGTGTTGATTGATGGTGTGGCACTTTTATTGTGTAAAACCCCTAGACCACACTTATACACACACAAATATGGATTTCACGTGGAAATGGGTTAAGTCACAAATTCCGAAATAGTTTTAAAGATTGAATTTTGAATCCAAAATAGTTTTGGAATTAGAATTGAAAGCTTTTGAAAATGAATTTTAAAAATAAAAAAAAAAATATTTGGAATAACTTGATTGAGTTTTGAAATCCAAATAATTTGATTTAAATTTGAATTCAATATTTGAAATTGAATTCTATGATTTGGAAACTAGAGTTTATAAAGGTTATCCAACTTGTAAATATGTTTATATGGGTTCTTAAACCATTTTTAAAAGTGTTGGTTTAGGAATTTACATTTAACCCAAAGATTTAACTTGTATAAATGAAATCTGATTTTTCCAAAACGAAAACTATTTGTTTTCAAATAATAAAAGCTTTCACATAAGAAATGAACTTCCAATTTGTGTTAAAAGGAATTCAAGTTTGAAATGAAAATAATTTTCCAAGTTATGAATAAATCTTTGGAAATGGGTTGAAAGCTAAAAGTAAATCTTAAATTTAAAGATTTAAATGAGTTAATCCAATTGAAATGGAGATTGTTTTTGGAAATTTATAAATAGATCTTTGTGAATCTAGGTGAACCTTGTGAAATGAATCTTTTTATTTAAAGATTTGTAATGGTAATTTGTTTAACCATTGAAAGAAAGTTTTGGATTTTATAAGTCGTGACTTAACTGAAATCCCACATCCATATGTTTTTTAAATATCGCGCTCGCTATTCGGTTTAGCCGGGAGAGGACCTTGTGTCATATAACCCACTCCGAATAGTGATACGACGTTATGGATTGCAATTGAAGACCGGTGTTGAAGACCGGGTGTCTTCGAGAATGGTAGGATAACCTGTCGATTTGACTCTGCACTGAGTTGCTTCGGTATAGAGTTCTCCCTATGTGATGGAAAGTCCGATCGGGATTGTGGACACCCGGATTGGCGAGGGCTTCTTCGGAAGTGCCTTCGGTTCTGTTCGAACCCGGACCAGACTTGTATGGTTGTATGTCTGACACTACACTTTGGGATATTAAACTGATTCCTATCAAATACATTTCTGCTTGGTGGCGGAGAATTTATTCTCTTAGCTTAACACCCTTCTCTGAAACGTACGAGCTCAGAGGTTATGTAGTTGATATTTATCAGTGATATACTCCCTATTTGGTAGTGTAGCATGCTGAGTGCTGTTGTGTGTTGATGATCATTTGTTGATCATTTGTGATCAAAGCATGGCTTTTGTATTAAGCGTAGCTTTGTGGACGAGACTGCATCAGGACCTCACACCCCGGAAATGGTCAAAACAGGAAAGATGCGGCAAGGTTATGAGGGTCGCGCCCTTTAGGGTTTGTCATTCCCTTCTGGTAAAGGGTGGTATCATGGTATGGAGCCCAGATACTTACTCATGTGGATACTGCAGATCTATTACTTTGTGATTGCTTTGTGGTTGTTGGATTAGAGGTACCTCGGATAAAGGTCCCAAAGGACCGGGGGATAGCACGCTCGTGTTGTAGTTACCTAGTTACAGAGGTAACCCGGCCATGTGTTGGCAGAGATCTAACCGTAACGTTAGTTTCTCGGGACGTCCCGCCAGAGGCGATCCCATTGACAGTAGGAAGTTCCTTAGCCTGACCATTTGTTGGAAATCCATTCATCCAATACGTGCCTTGTACGGTTTTAGTTGTAGAACCTACCATTTACTTATGGTGGTCACCACTGTTTAGATGGTAGCTATAGTAGGCATAGTTCGGAATGTCTATGCTGGCTAGGATTTATATTATACTTTCGAAATGGTTTTTTCCTCACTTTGCACTTATAGTAATAATATCAAAGAAATTTTCTCGTATCAAGCATATTTGACTATCATAAGGAGAAATCTCCTCCAATTCTGCGTTTGCATTGTGTGTGTGGCGGGAGGCCTTATGGTAGTTTCATTTTCTAAAAAGCATTGCGAATTTCAAATTTAAATTCCTTTGTTTGTTTTAAAGACCAAATATTTTTGTTTGCTCATACCAGTCCCATGACTGACCTGGAGTTTATTGTTCCTTTCCTAAACTCTGGGTGCCCACTATTTTCCCACACGGCCAGTCTAGAGTTGGGGTTTTCAGATAATCAATAGTAGGTGTAGATTCAATGGCTTTCAGCCTAGGATTTGGCAATCCTTTACGGACGAGACTTGCTTATCTTTGTGCATTGTGATTGTGATTGGGAGTTCGAGCTATTGCTAGATTGGTATTTTGAAGATGGAGTTCTTTCTTGAAGACTATATTGGAGGTTTTTATTCTGTTGTTAGTGTTGTCTTTTTTTTTCTTTCCGCTGCTATTGTCTTGTATCATATCTCTGATGTATATTGATATTCATTGTATCATTCTGTACCTGATATTGTATCAAATGTTGTATATTGATATATTCTGTTTCTTCCGCTGTGTTGTACTTAATGTGTTATAAGCTCCGGCACGACTCAAATTTCAACGTTTGAATCTGCGGCATTCAAGTACAGTGGAGTACGGATGTCGATTTTCCAACGCTGGAATTTGGTTCCTGACATATAATATCGCATCCAACTGATAATAGTGCATCAATTTAACCAATCAACCGTCTATTGATTTTAACTATTTAAAATTAATCATTTGCATTCCAAAATTGAGTGAGACTAACTCACCTTGAGTTTTTAATTCGCCAAACGCTCCAATTTTAAATTATATCGAACACGTTCGATTTAACCTAAAATTTTTGCTAGCTCCGATCGACTCCAGATCTATTCCACATCATAATGTTTGTCGCTGCGATTCTGATGCCGCTTGTTCATCCGATTCTGACTTAGTATGACCGAGTAAAAGGGTTTAAAGATTTGAGTATAATTTAAAATATATAAATTTATAATATCAATTTTTTTATACCCAGAAAAACCATGGTCGTTCAATCCGTTCACGCGATCAAGGCCATCGATTTTCTTTCTTCCTCATACGATGTTACAGCGTTTTGAAATCCATTGGTCGCCCTTCACTCAAGCTTGTCGCAGCCACCACGATGACCTTGGCGTTGATCAGCCTTCACCAAAACAAAGCTCGTCACGCGCCGTACCCACGCCGTGAGCCACGAATGGTTCGATGCCTTCCTCTCCTTGGAATTCGTACACGAACATTGCACGAGCACAACCCCTTTTCTCTCTCCTCGCCGCACCGATCTCGATCACCACCATTCGAAGATCTTGTCGAGCTCTTCGAAGTTGCAGTGAAGATTTTTGACATAAGCGAATGGATAAGAAGAATTTGGAAGGAATAAACGAGAGCATTTCGGCCATTCATCTATAAATGGCAGCAAGAGAAAATAGATATGATTTACTATTTCAATCATGTGTATATATAGGCATACATTCATATTATTTTAGTATTATTTTCACGATTTACTTGATTTTTTGAACGAACTCCAAACTAGACGTGCCGCTTGGCGTTTATAACATTTTACCCCTATCCCGAACACGGTGGGACATGTTTTGGGGCCAAAGTCGATCGTATGGGGAAGATAGCCCTCTTTAATCGAATTAAAATATTAAATTTTTAATATTTATTTCGACGCGTTTCTACCCCGTATGACCAAACGGTACGTAACAACCCGATATTTTCAGTCATTCACATCCACACATGCCGGACTTGAATTGCTCAAAATACCGCATTGTAAATAAATTTGAAGCAAATGAAATACAAATCACAGAATCACAGACACAGAAATATCAGGATAACTCGCAGCGGAAATTAAAATACCATAGTAGTTCATGAAGCTACTATAATAAACTCTCATAACATAATACATAATATCAGTTTGAAAAACATATACAAATAAAAATCTCAAATACATAGCAGTATATAAATACCAGAGCTGAAATAGAACAACTAAAAATGAAAGGGAACAAATAACTAGACAAGCAGAATCTCTAGCTATTCCTAGCTCTAGAAAAGAAATCCAAAGCTAAGTTGTAAATATTCAGGCTGACCCGAGCGTAAAGTAAAATACAAAACATTCGAGTCAAGACGTATAATGTAAACCAACTCAAGTGAACTGTAGTAGAAACGCACTATAACTTAAAGGATGCTTGGGATCGCCCATCCTCTAAGGATCAGTTAAACTATAAATTTAATGCATCCCGTGGTTAAAATTTCAAAATAGTATTTACACTTCGAAATCAAATATCATTTCAAAATTCAGTATCATTCAAAATCCATTTCAAAATATCGTATCTTTTCAAAACCATATTCATTTTATTTAAAATACCATTTCAACATACATTTCAAAATAGTTTATATTTCAAAACAAATTACTTCATTTTAAATCATTAAAATGAAGTTATTATATTTAATAATTAGATTATTAAATTTTCAAAATTCTAATCTTTCAAATTTCATTTATTCACTTAAATTTATTAAGACAATGAAAATTCAACTTTCATAGCATTTAGAAAATGCTACGGAAAGTTACTTTTAAAACAATTAAATTTAACAAAAGACAGCATTTAAAAATGCTGTAATATGGTTACTTTAGTTCACATAAAGCCTTAGTTAATTTCAGCAACTACTGCACTTACAAAGTGCTATAATAGCCCTTAATTCAATTTAGCTATTTAGTTCATTTGTATCAACTACAGCATTTACGAATGCAGTAATATCCTTTACATTAGAGATAATAACATTTCAAAATGCTACTAATTAAATTCCAAATATTCAATATAATTTCACAAATAATTAATTTTTTTATTTAAATCATTTAAACTTATAAGACAATATATTTTTACTTTTAAAACAATCATTTGCATACCCTTATATTCATGATTTTATAAAGTTAAACTTTCATTCAAAAATCAATTTAATAATAATTTGCTTATATAATTCAACATTCAATTTCAATTCTTTATAATTAAATTTTTTACTTAACATTTAAATTTAAATTATCAAATATAACTTATTTTTCATCTTATTTGCTTAAATTAAGATTCACTTTTAAACAAAATTCACAAATTTTCAATTTAAGTTATATTTCAAAATTCAACTTAAATATTCATTTATTTCACTTTTAACTTATTCAAAAATCATTAACACTTTACAAAAATCATTGAAATTCATTTTAAATGAAACTTTAAATCTATTTCATATTTCCTACTTAATTTAAATTCCATTTATAACCAAATCATAAAATTTCCAAAATAATTTATATTTCTAATTTCTAACTTTACCATTAATTTATTTCACTTAAATTTTTTAGACAATCAATAATACTTTACAAAAATCATTTTTTTTAGTTTTAAATCAAAATATCATAATATATACATTTCTAAAATACTTTAAAAAATTTAGAAAAATATATATTAACCACGGGTCTGTATATCATTTTCTAGCATAGGTAAAGTGGTAGGGATAATATATCATTTCAATCCGTAATTTACAAATAAAACTCGGGTTTTATCATTTAAAACCCGCAGTTCCAAGTAAATGAAATAATTAGAAAATCGTTTAGGCCTATCATTTCAGCCCATAACGATTTTTCCCTATTCTAATGTCCGTTAGTGTATGTATCATTTCAACCCATAGTGATTCTATCTACAGGAAACTTGTAGTGTGATAAACTGGTATAAATAAACAGAATAACATCATATAACAGTAACAGATTATATGACATGTGTATAAATATGGTGAATATCATATGATCATAGCATAAGCAGTTATAACATAATAATATCCACATATTCACAGGGTGTCAATTTACTACTTATATAAGTACAAAATGTCTGGTGAGAAATACTCACCTCTACAAGCTGGAGATAACAAATACAGACACACAACAGAGATCCAAAAAGGCACGAAAGCACGATGTTAACGCTAAAATTTGAACGCTAACACCCCGGTGTATGAGTTGTAGTTGTGAAAGCACCACCCGACGACTCGGGAGCAGATTACAAGCGGATAATAGTAGAAAAGCGGTAAACAACAACAATTTTATAGTGGTTCGGCTTTAGGGTATAGCCTACGTCCACTTTAAGTACTTTTATTAATAATCTCGTTACAAGCTGATACAATTCTTCCCAAATACAATACACTTTGAATTACAAGAGACTTAGAACAAGTAGCTTAAACTTCGATGAAGATGAGAGTTTTCGAATCCGTGTTGGATGTATGTGATCTCTTCTTGAAGTTGTTTGTAGCGTTCTTAATATCTTGAGAGCTTCAAGTGTTGGATTGGATTAGTTTGGAATGCAGCAGAGTAACGGTGTTTGAAGGAAATCAGCCCCCAAAAGTCCTCTTCTAGTTGGAGCTAGGGTCGTATTTATAGGCAATTCTAGGCAGGAAACATTACCAAGTCCTAAGTCGTAACCGACCTAAGTTGAGTCGTGGACGACTTAAACTAAGTCGTGGGTCAGTTGTCACTTAAACGCTGGGTCCAGACTTCTTAAAGGCATCCTTGCTGAACCCTAGATATATCACAAGTCCTAAGTCGCAAATGAGTTAACCTGTCCTCTCATAAGTGATGCGGCATTGAACTGATTCTTGTGTACGACTTACCATAGTCTTAAGTCGTGTACGACTTACCATATGTCGTAGGTCGTGACCGACCCAAACTGATCCTCGGCTTGTGGCTTAACTGGAGTTAACGAGTCATGGTGCAGTATTGAATTTGCCTCTGTGGCCTTAGGTCGTGAACGACCTAGTAAAGGTCGTAAGTCGGTCACGACTTAGGCGTAGTCGTCTTAACTCCTCGTCCCTCGAGTCGTTAAGTCATAGTTCCTTTAAGTTGTTGGACCGTTACTCCCTTGGGTCATTTAGGTTGTAATGACTTAAGTCGTAAACTTCCTTAAGTCGTGTCATCCTTAACTAGTAAGATTATGCCAACCTTAGGTCGTCAGGCCGTAATGTTCTTAGGTTGTGAAGGCCTTAAGTCATAGACCTTATCTCGTAGACCCTTTAACCCGTGGGGGCCTTAAGTCGTAGACTCCTTAACTCGTAGATTCCTTAACCCGTGAAGGCCTTAAGTCGTAAATCCTATCTCGTAGATTCCTTAACCCGTGAAGGCCTCAAGTCGTAGACTCCTTAACTCGTAGATTCCTTAACCCGTGAAGGCCTTAAGTCGTAAACTTTAACTCGTAGAGGAAACTGGGTTAACACTTGCCCCTCGAAGCACATGCCTTAAGTCGTAAGTCGTGTGCTTCGACTCATCATAACCCTGGTGTGCCGATTCGAGTCCCACTTCCCTGAGGTATAAAATGCTTGGGTCGTTCCTCCTATTTCCTTCTTCCCATTACCTACCTCTGAGCTATTTCTGCCATTAACACGTCCTCGAGCTTTCGGAAACAAATTCAACCAGTTCATCTTACCGTTGATTCAGTCCCTACAATCCTCATCATCGCATCGCGTAAGTAGATCCGCAGTTCATTTGATTCCGCGATAGCTATTAACTTGCGAATTTAATCCAGTTCCTTATACCACGCTTCATCACAATTGTTGCCACGATCGATTGCTGGTGAGCTTGAGGTAGTTCGATTAGATTTTGGATAATTTGCGAGGAGAGGATAATGGGTTTCAATCTATTTATATTTTATTTTTATCAGGCTGTTAGGGGTTTGGAGAAGACGAGATAATAGTTAGTGGGTTCATCGGTTTAGGGGTGAGACGGTCTATGGGTTTAGGAGTGGAGATAAGGTTTTTAGGTCGTAACTGAGTTAAGACTTAGAAGAATTTGTATCTTTCTGGCTTGAAGCCTTATCTTCCTTTTATGACTCATGATTCAAAGGACTTCCGACTCAAAGCCTCAACGACTCAAAAGTGAAGCGACCTATCCTGTTTCTCCTCATAATTCTTTAGGTCGTGGACGAGTCAACCAGAGAACCAACGACTTAACTTAAACCGAAGAGAAATTCTTAACTCGTAGACGAGTTAGCACTTAAGTTGTTGTCGAGTTATCACTTGAGTCGTTTACGACTTTACTCTTGAGTCGTTTACGACTCAGCACTTGCATTTTTAAACTTTGCTTAGACCTTGAATTGTTGCATGGATTTTGATCTGTTGAACTTTGCTGCATTCTTTTACAGATTACTTTAACTTGTGGGTTAACAATCTGTTTAATATGATATTTACAGAAAATTGGGACGAATATACTGTCATCAACCGCCCACATCAAATGACAGATTAGTTAATAACAGATAATTAACTTAAGTAAATTGTGTGAACGAAGTGCTATCGATTTCAAGTAGAATATTAAAGCAACACTGAAATAGTCAATTGAAACTGACCAGCCTGCACTAATATTATGCTTGAATTTCAAATTAACAAGTTCTGAAATTACCGTAGTCGATCAATCGTCGACCAGTTTAATTCCAGTTATATTTACTTGCTATTTTTATCAGTTTTGCACGATACTTCACACTTTTAGGAAACGTGCACCTTCATATTTGAATATCCAGTTGCTTGTGTAGAATGACTTCTCAGGAAGAAGATGCAACAGTTCAGACGGGAGAGGCAACTGTTCTTCCAGCTCCACTAGTTAATCCTCCCGAAAGAGTTCCTACTACACTATCATATAAAGTTTTTCGCCAGCTGTGTGCTCAGTTTGGCATTGCTGAATCAGATGCCATTCTTCCTGAGAGAAGTAACACTGCTGACATAGCACCTTCTGGCTTTGTGACAGTTAACCGGCATATGTGCCTAAGTGGGGGCGTTCCTCCTTTCAATGACTTTTTCCAACAACTTCTTCATCAATTGGCCATTGCTCCATCCCAACTACACCCCAATGGCTACGCCATTCTAATGGGGTTGTGTGTGCTATTTAGGAGAACACTTGATCGACTTCCGAGCTTTGATGAAATTTGTTACTTATGCTCCTTTAGCCGGACCAAAGATCATCCTTCTATTACTGTTGTGAGAAGCGCCCGAAACCGCAAATTAATTGTTGGCCTTCCCGACACTGCTCACGGGTTTCTAACCCAGTTTTTCTTCGTTCGTTGCCCCCCGGGGTTTTATGCTCTGTGGAGGGAAGGAAGTAAGACCACCCATCCTTGCTTCGTTTGTTATCTGGCCTTTGTGAGACTGACCTGCTAAGTGTTAACTCTGCTTCTTTTATTTTCAGCGCTGCCTCCTCCCTCTAGGAATCCCAGTCACAAGTCGACTTTCGAGAGGCTTAAGGCCGTACCGGTTGAGGAGAGAGATATTCAATTTCTGTTGAAAGATGAGTTTCTGCATCAGTACGGACTTTTGCATACTTCTCGTTCTACGCGTCCTCATGAAATTCCAGACTCCCCAGCTAGAGTGTTGGATGCCTCAGTTTCTACTAGCACATCCATATCTAAAGGACCTGCTCCTGAGACTTCGCTAGTGAAGTGTTCCTCTTCTGTTGATGCTGCAGGGCCGTCTGACAAACTTGCCCCGGTTATCGAGGAAGAAGAGCCTCAGGGATCTTCCCATCATTCACAAGAATCTGGTGAAAAAGCTGAGAAATCCAGTCCTGTCAAGCAAAGTAGGGACGATACTTTCGAAGGACTGAGCGACCTTTTTGCTACTTCACAAGAGATCTTTAAAGAAGATCCTATCACTGCCGGGATTTCTTCTTCAGTAGTTGAAGCTACTTCTACTTTGCAACAGTTGCCGTCGACTCAAGAGTTGACGCTATCTATTACACCCACAACTACTCCCCCATTAAAGAGTGGTTCGTAGACTGAAGCGCGTAGTTTGCACATCACACACACTTAGAATTCCTGGCACTTTTATGCTCTCTCTTTTCTTTTTTAAACGTTTGAAGAATTCTCAAGTTTTATTTCTTCTTTTTAAATTTTAGGTTTACCAATGAGGCGAGGCAGCTCGTACTATGATGACTTTAAGCGATATGGGAAACGCAGCCAGTATGGCTATCAATCCTATCCTCCTATTCATAGAGAGACTGATGAAGAAAGGGCAGCCCGGAAGGCTCGGGAAAGACGTGATTATGAAGAACGCTTTAGAAGACCAGATAGTCGACATGATTCCTCCTACAAAGAGAGTGACTCCCTTAAACGCAAATCTCATGATGATAGAGGGAAGAGTCACACAACTGATGACTCGAGCAAACGAGCCAAAGTTACTGAGGAGCCAATGCCTGTGCCTTCAGAGAAGATTACTGCTCCTACTTCTTCTCAATCTCCTGCCCCTTCCCCTACTGATATCCAAGCAATCATTAATAGGCCATCTTACCAAGTTGGACCCGGTCCAGCCACTCTTCAACGCCGATTTCCTAATTGGTGTTTAAAAGGAGTTCGCTTTGACCTCGATCTGGTTCCCATAGATAAAAATGTTATGCTACGGAACCTTGATGCAGTCAGAACCGATATTGAGAGGATGTCATCTTGGCAGAAACTCGTTGATGAGCTCCAAAGGGTGAATAGGGCCAATCTTGAAGCTATGCTTACCATGGAGAACGACAAAACTGAATGGCAAAAGATCCTTAAACAGCATGATGTAGAAATGAGGAGTATCGCCGATTATAATGAGAAACTTGAGGCAGAAGTTGGGAAACTTAAAGAAGAGCTTGCTACTTCTTCCACTTCTTATTCTCAAAGGGAAAGTGTGCTTCTTCAACAGGTGCGGGATGCTCATGCCGCGCAAAGGGACGCTGAGGCCAAGGCTGATGAGTTGGAGCAGATTATAGAGGGCAACCGTACTGACATTACTCAGTTGCGAGGACAAACTGGCCTTCAGGCTGCAGAGATTGAAAAATTGAAAGCCCGGTTATCCAAAGTCGAGAGAGAGCGGGATGAGGCTGTTGCGGGCAGAATTACCGCTGAAGAGGCCCATGAAGCTACCAAAGCTGATATTGGCTCGACACTATTTGATTTCTACTTGCAATGTATATTAGGGGGTGGCAGTCTTGCATTCCTGGGCCCCAAGTATGAGATTACCCTGGCCGAAGTGTGGGAGGCCGCACTAGATATGTTTAAAGGGGCCGGGTACACTGAAGAGGAGTTGGAGGTGCACTACTTAGACTTTGAGGCTCGCGTAGCCCTTGCCAGAGGGAAAGAGCAACTCGCCAGATCGCGGGTTGAAATAGTGGGGGAAGAGCATCAAGAGAAAGAAACAAATTTGACTGTTCCTGTCCCTCCTTCAACTTCGGTCGATGCTGGCATTATTGGCTCTAGCTCTTATGTACCGATCCCTGCTCAAACTGATACCGGGGCCAAAATTATTCAAGTTACAGATGAATCGCAAGAGAGTGCTGAAGCCCCGGACTATGAAATTGATATAATAAAGACAACTTCTGCAGGTAACTCCACTGTAAATTTCACTCAAGTGGATTGCTCATTTACTTCACATGGGTTTAATGAGCTCCTTGACTATTTTCTCAACCTTGATGAGCCTTCATCTCCTCTCTTTACTGACTTTAACCTCTTTTCTTCTACAGAGAAAGTATCAAGCACCGCTCAGATTTCTCCTCCTCTGGTTATCCCTCCTCCGTCTCTCCAGGTGGCTCCTCCTTCTGCTTCTCAGCCCGGGTCGCAAGAGGAACAAATAGAAGCCCTCCATGGTTTAGACGATCCCATCGCTTCGCAGGAGCATAGAGACGAGGGACTTGTGGGAGGTGAGATATCCCCAGAGCGGACCCCTTCTGATGACATAACTTTGTCTAAACTTGCCACTCCGGGAAGTGAGTCTTCCTCAAAGAGGAGGAAAAAGCATGGAACGTCAAAGAGGAGGGGGAAGATAATCACTGTTATTGAAGGGGAGCCAGAAGTTGGACCAGCTGCACCTACCCCTCCTTCTTCCCTTGTGCCAACTGACCGACCTGAAAAGCTAATCATTCGGCCGGGAAAAGGGTCCAAAGGTAGTAAAAAGAAGTGAACATTTTAGCTTTTTGACTTTTGCATGTACTGGTCGAGAATTGTGCGGGTACCGGCCCCCGCTTTTCTTTATTTTGAAACCTGTACCTGCATTTCGATTGAATAAAATGATCCTTTGTTTGTACAGACTTCTGTTTGAATGCATTTATTATTCATTTTTGCAAAAGTTTATTTATATGATATTGCAGCGGGCTTATGGTATGTTGTTTGAGTATTACTTTACTGATGCAGCTATACTATTATACCATGTTGCCCCCATACCTTAAGCTTGCTGCAATATCTTATACTTCGAGGGGACTTGCACTCTTATTTGCTAAAGAATAATTATTTTATTTTATTTTTTATTTTTAAAGAAAATTTTTGTAGAGTACAACTCCCTTCGTATAAGTTTCTACGCTTTGTTGTTCGAAGAAATCACTTTTTCCTTTTACTTATGTGCATATTTTACCAAGTGAATTTTTCTATGTGGTAAAGCGGGCCTCTGAAGGGCACTTTAACTTCTTTTTTTTTTTTACAAAGTTGTACCTCTGAGGAGGGATTTTTCACGTTTCAACACTTGGAAGTTTTATTTCAATCTCGGTGAAACGTGTACCTCCAAAGAGTTGTGCCTTTGAAGAAAGCCTTTTCACGTTTCAACACTTGGAAGTTTTATTTCAATCTTGGTGAAACGTAGGCTTCCGAAGAGGTCTTTCTTCTTGATTGTGTCCCCGGGAGGGGGTTGTACCTCTGAGGAGGGATTTTTCACGTTTCAACACTTGGAAGTTTTATTTCAATCTTGGTGAAACGTGTACCTCCAAAGAGTTGTGCCTTCGAAGAAAGCCTTTTCACGTTTCAACACTTGGAAGTTTTATTTCAATCTTGGTGAAACGTGGGCTTCCGAAGAGGTCTTTCTTCTTGATTGTGTCCCCGGGAGGGGGTTGTACCTCTGAGGAGGGATTTTTCACGTTTCAACACTTGGAAGTTTTATTTCAATCTTGGTGAAACGTGTACCTCCAAAGAGTTGTGCCTTCGAAGAAAGCCTTTTCACGTTTCAACACTTGGAAGTTTTATTTCAATCTGGGTGAAACGTGGGCTTTCAGGAAGGTCTTTATTTTGTTTTTGCATTTCAACTTTGGTGAAGTGAAATTCCAAAGAGCGGTTGTTACACTTCAACTCCTGGCGAAATGTGCCTCCGAAGAGGGCTTTTATTTTGTTTACATTTCAACTCTGGTGAAGTGAAATCTCGAAGAGCGGTCTTAACACTTCAACTCCTGGTGAAATGGGCCTCCGAAGAGGGCTTTTATTTCGTTTGCATTTCAACTCTGGTGAAGTGAAATCCCGAAGAGGGGTCATAACACTTCAACTCCTGGTGAAATGTGCCTCAGAGAGGGTTTCCATCGCCTGGAAGTTACTCTCTCATGGTTGGAGGGTCATGACTCCTCCAATCTTTTTTGTTGAGTAGAGAACTTTCTTTTTTGTGGCGTATGACCCATTAGAGGTCTTTATCCTCCGAAGAGTTGTGTCTTCGAAGAGGACTTGTGCTGCCGATGATGGCTTTGGTTGTTCCTCTGTTCACTTGCTTATGCCTTTTCAATGATCCTCTGCCTTCTCTTTCTCTTTTTTTTTTTTTTAGTAACTTGTTTAATCCAAGGAAGTGCGCTTCACTGTCAGGCCATTTCGTGAGAACGGGTACTAGCTTCTTAATTGGATGTTTGTTTGTTTAAACAATCTCAATTTATTAGCAAAGACCCGTTTTTGTCGAAATCATAGGCCGTTCAATTGAAGTACTTCCTATCTAGGATTTGAATTCGGGGCTTTTGTGACTCGAAATTTGGCGAGAATCACTTGGTCTTTTTACGTGCAAGTTTCACTTCCATTGTCTGCAAAAATTTAAATCGATATTTCAGCAATACATTCTATGTACTTTTCATATCGAAAATAAAGCAAACATGTAATAGGAATAAGGAACACAAGATTTATAGTGGTTCGGCCAGGAAATTGGGCCTACATCCACTTTATATTCTTTCATTATTTACTTGCATCAGTTTTACAATTGCTTTCAATTACAAGAATCATACATTCATAATTCTTTTTACAATATTTCAACAAAATTTTCAAGTAAAGTATGGACGCAAATGGTTGCTGTTCCATGCCCTTGGAATTTGATCTCCATCAACAGTGGTGAGTTTGAATGTGCCGTCAAGAAGCTTCTGACCTATTACATACGGTCCTTCCCAATTTGGCCCAAACACACCTGTCGCTGTCATAATTCTCTTCAGGACTAGGTCTCCAATCTCAAAGCTGCGTTGGCGAACTTTGGAATTAAAATGTCTGGCTATTCTTTGCTGATGAGCTGCAATTCTGAGATTGGCCTCATCTCTTTTTTCATCAAGGAAATCTAGCGCTTCAAGCTGTAGCCTTTCATTTTCTGCTTGGTTGAAATGGATCCTTCTGTGTGAAGGAACCTCTGTTTCTATCGGGATCATTGCTTCCGACCCGTATGCTAATGAGAAAGGAGTGTGCCCAGTCGCAGTTTTGTGAGTGGTTCTGTATGCCCATAGTGCAAGTGGTAGCTTATCGACCCAACCACCTTTTGCTCTTTCGAGTTGCTTTTTGATGGTTGATTTGATGATCTTGTTTACTGCTTCCACTTGCCCGTTTGCCTGCGGATGAGCAACTGCTGAAAAGCTTTTCTGGATTTTGAATCGCCTGCAAAAATCTTGGAATTCCTCGCTTTCCAACTGAGTACCATTGTCTGTGATTATTTTCTGAGGCACACCATACCTGCAAATGATATTCTTGGTCACGAAACTTATCATCTTCTTAGAGGTGATAGTAGCCAATGGTTCAGCTTCAGCCCATTTCGTAAAATAATCAACTGCAACAATAGCATATCTAATCCCTGATTTGGCAGTCGGTAGCGGCCCAATGAGATCCATTCCCCAAATTGCAAATGGCCATGGACTGACTATTTGTGTGAGTTCAGTTGAAGGTGCTCTAGGAATTTTGGCAAATCTTTGGCATTTGTCACACTTTCGGGAATAGCTTGCAGCATCATGATTAATTTCTGGCCAAAAATATCCATATCAGAGAATTTTCTTTGCTAATGTTTGACCACCTGAATGATCACCACATTCTCCTCCATGCACCTCAGCTAGGATTGTTTTGGACTCTTCCCGGGATACACATCGAAGCAATGGCATTGAGAATCCCCGTCTGTATAATCGGCCATCCTGAATTACATAGCGAGAGGCTTTCCTTAGTAGCTTTCGTCTTTCTATCGAATTTTCTGGCAGAGAACCTCTGAGTAGGTAGTCCAGTATTGGAGTCATCCATGACTCTTGTTCTTGAGATACATTCATAATCCAGTCAATATCCATCTCGTCTATACTTGGTGCTGAAAGGACTTCTACGGGGACCAATCCCAATAGTTGAGCTTCACCAGAACTTGAATACTTTGCGAGGGAATCTGCCTTCATATTCTCTTCCCGAGGAATGTGGCTTATTGAATAGTGATCGAGCTCACACAGAAGTTCCCAAGCCTTCGACAAGTAAGCAGGCAGGTTTCCCCCTTTCGTTTGAAATTCCTTCTTGACTTGGCATACAATAAGCTGAGAATCGCTAAAGATCTGTAATGCTCGTATGTTTAGTTCTTTAGCGATTTTCAGTCCTGCGATAAGAGCTTCATATTCGGCTTCATTGTTTGTTGAAGGAAATTCCAATCTTAGTGCATAGCATAATGACCGACCTTCAGGAGTCTCAAGTACGACTCCGGCTCCAGAACAGTAATCATTTCTTGCACCATCGACATATAACCTCCACTGGATAGGGGAATTGTCGAACGTTTCTTCCTCACTGTTACCTTTATCTGTAAACTCTGCAATGAAATCTGCTAAAGCTTGTCCATTGACCGCTTTCCGGGGATGATAAGTGATGTCATACTGACTGAGTTCAATATTCCACTTTAGAAGACGACCCGAAGTTTCAGGGCGAAACAGGACTTGCTTTAAAGGTTGATCATGAGGACTCTGATAGGATGAGCTTGAAAATATTGCCTCAACTTCCTAGACGCAATTAGTAAGCAATAGGCGAGTTTTTCCAACTTAGAGTAATTCATCTCTGCCCCAGTGAGTCTTTTGCTGATATAGTAAACTGGATGTTGAATCCTTTTGTCTACCCGTATCAGCGCTGCACTTAAAGCGTGTGATGATACTGCCAAGTATATAAGAAGATCCTCGCCATCACCAGGCCTAGAAAGTATTGGAGGCGTCTCCATATGGCGAATCAACTCATCAAAGGCTTTTTGGCATTCGGGAGTCCAATTGAAGTTTTTCTTTCCTTTCTTTAGGGCGTCAAAGAATGGGATGCATTTATCTGTGGCTTTGGAAATGAACCGACTTAAGGCGGCAACTTTTCCATTGAGACTTTGCAATTCCTTCTTTGTTCTAGGAGCTTTGGCTTCTTTCAAGGCAGTAATTTGAGCTGGACTAGCCTCAATGCCCCTAGCGCTGACGATAAACCCTAAGAATTTTCCGGACTCGACCCCAAACGTGCATTTCAGAGGGTTAAGCTTCATTCTGTATTTCCGGAGGACTGCGAACATTTCTGCCAAGTGTTCAATGTGATCCGCTGCTTTCTTAGACTTTACTAACATGTCATCAACGTAGACTTCCATAGTTTTGCCCAATTGCGGTTTGAACATAGCATTAACAAGTCTTTGGTAGGTTGCCCCTGCATTCTTCAAACCGAAGGGCATAACTCTGTAGCAATAAAGACCAACATCGGTGATAAAGCTCGTGTCCTCCTGATCCGGTTCATGCATCATGATCTGGTTATATCCGGAGTAGGCATCCATGAAAGATAACAATTCATGTCCCGCTGTTCCATCTACCAGTTGATCGATCCTGGGTAAAGGAAAGCAATCTTTGGGGCAGGCCTTGTTCAGATCTGAAAAATCGATGCACACTCTCCATTTTCCATTAGCTTTCTTAACCAACACAGGATTTGAAACCCAGTTCGGATATGTAGATTCTCTGATGAAGTTATTTTCCATGAATCGATCAATTTCCTCTTTTAATGCTGCTGACCTTTCTGGACCTTGGGTTCTTCTTTTCTGTTTTACTGGTGTAAACTTTGGGTCAATATTCAGAGCGTGTACTGCAACTTCTGGAGATATTCCACACATATCAGCATGAGTCCAAGCGAAGACATCCAGATTTGCTTTCAGGAATGATATCAAGATATTCTGAATTGACACATTAAGTTGTGAACCCACATTCAACACCTTATTTGGGTCCTTCGGGTCAACAGGTACCGGTACCGTCATTTCAACCGGCACTACTCTATTCTCCCCTGCACTGGCTTTTCTGGGATCCATCTCTTTCCGTGCCCCGCTATGCTCGCCAGTGCAGGGTCCGCCCCGTAATTGCTACAAGGCTGGCTCTTTGATGCGGACCGGAGTGGCCGCATCCTTTCCCATTTCCCTCTTTCTTGACTCTCGCAACTCTGTCAAATAGCACTCTCGCGCAGCATTTTGATCCCCTTTTATAACTCCTACTCCATTGTCTGTAGGGAATTTAATAGTGAGGCACCACGGGGCTAGAATAGCTTTGAATGCTGCGAGCGTTGGACGGCCAAGGAAAGCATTATAAGCAGAAAATTCATCGACAATCATAAATGTTTGCTTGCGGACCACTTTCCTTTCTCCTTCCCCAAGTTCTACTAGCAGATCGATGGTTCCTATTGGTTGCTTTGGCTCCCCGGTGAAGCCAGCGATCTTCTGCGATGAGGCTTGTACATCGACCATAGGGATTTTCATTTGGTCGAATGTCTTCTTGAAGAGGATATTACATGATGCTCCGCAGTCAATGAGAACTCTTCTGACAATGGCCGGTCCCATACCAGCAGAGATGACCAAGGGATCTAGGGTAGGAGCTTCGATACCTGAGGAATCTCTGGCTCTGAAAATAATATCATCACTGAAAGTTTTCTGTTGTTTCAGGGGCGTAGTGTCTTCTAAAACAAAGACGTCTTCTTCGGCTGGAACATATTTCAAAGCTCTGGCATATCTCTCCATCTCTCCCCAGCTCTTGCCAGCTGGGTGAGGCCCTCCTGTAATGACATTGATAATGGGCCTTCTAGATTCATGCCCCGTAGCTTTCTCACCTATCCTAGGCTGATGAACAGGAGCCTGTTGCCCCTGACTTGACGATGCAGGATTGTTGCTATTCTTTTTCACAAATTGCTGCAGCTTGTTTTCTCTTAGCAATTCTTCAATCAGATTTTTCAACTGGCGGCATTCATCAGTCTCATGACCGGGTTGATTATGGAAGCGGCAGAACTTCCCACTTTGTATAGCCTTTTTTCCGGTCCTCAAAGGGATAGGTTTAGGGAGGTCAACAGAATCTTTAATGGCAAGGAAGATATGCTCCGGCGTGTCTGATAAAGGAGTATACTCTGATGGCTTGAAGGATCGGGGCTTCTTCAGATTACTCTGTTTCTTCCCATTGTTATTTTCCCTTTTTTGCCCTACAGATTCAATCTTGCGTGGTGCAACAGTGTTATCTTCAGCTTTTTCTGACACTGCCTTCACCGGTACAGGACGGCTTTCCAGGCGTATGAATTCGTCTGCCTTTTTGTAGAACTTTTCGAGGGAGGTTGGCTCCTTCATGTTTAGCCATTTCCCAAATTCGCTCGACTTATCAATAGCCCTCATCAGATAAGTCAATATCATTCGCGGTTCAGCATTGTCCACCTCTGCCAGCGCTATATTGAAGCGGTTCAAGAAAGATCTGATAGATTCACCAGGATTCTGTTCTATACTTGACAAAGACATGATGTCCTTGGCCTTTGAAGCATATAGTCTGAACTGCTCCTTGAACTTTCGGGTCAAGTCTGAAAACTGATCAATAGATCGGACTGGCAACTTGGTGAACCACAGTAGAGCCACACCCTCAAGGTACACGGGGAAATATCGGCACTTTATCTCGTCAGAGGCTCTGGCACCTGTCATGTGCCAATCGTATTTATACAAGAATTCATTCGGATCACTTGTCCCTTTGTAAGCTGGGATAGTTGGAGGGACAAATTTCCTTGGAAATTCCGCCTTTAAGATTTTCTCAGTAAATGGAGTTTTACTTGGGGCGAAACCCCATTCTTTCTCATCTTCAACCCTTTGCATACTTTCTCTCATGATTTGCCGGACCATTCCAGAAAGATACTCCTCATCATGTCGAGCTCCAGATACACCAACCTCAGGAAGCGTTTGCTTAAAGGGACTGGCAGCCCTTTCTGGAGCATTCCTTTCATTAGCATCACGAACGTTGCCAGCATAATTCCTTCCATTACCAGCCGGTTGATTGTTTGCCCCGAGCAAATCATTCAACTTATTCAGAATTAGAGCATTTTGGGCACTCTGAGCCTCTAATTGTGCATTCTGGGCGTTTATCTGCTGGTTCAGCCCTAATATTACAGCATCCAACTCCGCTTTCGTAACTCCAGCAGACGGAGTGGGTTGATTAGGTACGGGAGAAGCGGAGGTTCCCTCTTGGATATTCCCAGATCTGACAGATCTACTCTTCCTTCCAGGAGCCATTATCTCGGATAGACTTCTGGTTTTCAGGGAAATTCTCTCTACAAACCTCTGTGAAGCAATGATGATAACTTGCCTGAGTTCAATTCTCAGTGAAAGCACCAAAAATGTTAACGCTAAAATTTGAACGCTAACACCTCGGTGTATGAGTTGTAGTTGTGAAAGCACCACCCGACGACTCGGGAACAGATTACAAGCGGATAATAGTAGAAAAGCGGTAAACAACAACAATTTTATAGTGGTTCGGCTTTAGGGTATAGCCTACGTCCACTTTAAGTACTTTTATTAATAATCTCGTTACAAGCTGATACAATTCTTCCCAAATACAATACACTTTGAATTACAAGAGACTTAGAACAAGTAGCTTAAACTTCGATGAAGATGAGAGTTTTCGAATCCGTGTTGGATGTATGTGATCTCTTCTTGAAGTTGTTTGTAGCGTTCTTAATATCTTGAGAGCTTCAAGTGTTGGATTGGATTAGTTTGGAATGCAGCAGAGTAACGGGGTTTGAAGGAAATCAGCCCCCAAAAGTCCTCTTCTAGTTGGAGCTAGGGTCGTATTTATAGGCAATTCTAGGCAGGAAACATTACCAAGTCCTAAGTCGTAACCGACCTAAGTTGAGTCGTGGACGACTTAAACTAAGTCGTGGGTCAGTTGTCACTTAAACGCTGGGTCCAGACTTCTTAAAGGCATCCTTGCTGAACCCTAGATATATCACAAGTCCTAAGTCGCAAATGAGTTAACATGTCCTCTCATAAGTGATGCGGCATTGAACTGATTCTTGTGTACGACTTACCATAGTCTTAAGTCGTGTACGACTTACCATATGTCGTAGGTCGTGACCGACCCAAACTGATCCTCGGCTTGTGGCTTAACTGGAGTTAACGAGTCATGGTGCAGTATTGAATTTGCCTCTGTGGCCTTAGGTCGTGAACGACCTAGTAAAGGTCGTAAGTCGGTCACGACTTAGGCGTAGTCGTCTTAACTCCTCGTCCCTCGAGTCGTTAAGTCATAGTTCCTTTAAGTTGTTGGACCGTTACTCCCTTGGGTCATTTAGGTTGTAATGACTTAAGTCGTAAACTTCCTTAAGTCGTGTCATCCTTAACTAGTAAGATTATGCCAACCTTAGGTCGTCAGGCCGTAATGTTCTTAGGTTGTGAAGGCCTTAAGTCATAGACCTTATCTCGTAGACCCTTTAACCCGTGGGGGCCTTAAGTCGTAGACTCCTTAACTCGTAGATTCCTTAACCCGTGAAGGCCTTAAGTCGTAAATCCTATCTCGTAGATTCCTTAACCCATGAAGGCCTCAAGTCGTAGACTCCTTAACTCGTAGATTCCTTAACCCGTGAAGGCCTTAAGTCGTAAACTTTAACTCGTAGAGGAAACTGGGTTAACACACGACTACGATTCAAGTGAGGAAGAGACAAACCTATTTGTCTTATACATATGAAACAAAACAATACATATAACATGAATTTCAAACTAAAATATGACATTAAACAAGCTAGAATTAAGGAACAACAATTAATCAAACACTTGCACTTGCTTCCACCAACACTATGCTCAGCCTATAGGGTGATAAAGCACTGCCATGGGTGTATTTGTTCAAGTATGGGTCATATATGCTCGGCCCAACAAGGGTAGTGAAGGTATGGAAGTGGTTTCAGTAATTAAGAGCATAAATATACAAACACAAGGCAAAGGTGCATTTTTATGTAACAACAAGTCACGGCTATGGCCTTACGTGGCACGGCCAGGACTGTTGGATGCTCAGGGATGGTGTGGCAGTGGCTTTAGTTCAGGTAGGTGCTAGTGGAAGTGATGCAAGAGGTGGCCAAGGGGTGTGGTGAAGTGGTGGAGGCATTGGTGATCGACTATGCATGTTTAAGGTGATGTTTTGCTAATTTTTGTAGAGCTTCTCATCAAGGATGGCCCATGGCCATGTAGGTCAGAGGAGATGGAGGTGATGATAGCTGAGAATGATGGTGGTGGTGATGGTGGGGGCTACAGGCCAAACATCCAAAGTGAAAGCAAGTGCAAGATGAATGCATAAAATAAGGAAAAAGTGAAAGAACATTACCAATTTTTTTTGCTTAGAAGTTAATGGCTGAAAGTTTAGGGTTGAGAAACTTGTTTTTTTTGTGAAAAATGAAGGTGATAAGCTGAATAAAGGATATGGTCAGACAAGTTGAATGCAAGTGTTGATTTGCAAATGAAAAGGTAAAAAGAAGGTGAAAAGTCAAAGGCATGTGAAAGGTTATAAAACTCTTCATATTTCTAATTTTCTTTATTCATTTTTAAAGACATGAAAAATATAAGTAAAAAAATAAAAACAAAACAAAATAATGTATGAATAAAAATAAATAAATAAATTTTAGATAAATATAAATTAATTAAGAAAATAGCTTAAAAATAGAAACTAGGTTTTAATAATTGAAAATAAAATACAGTAAGCTTTGGAAAATTATAACATCACTTTAAAATGTTTTAAAAATAAAATATATACCTAACATGTCATATTACACATAATAGAACATGATATGACAAATAAAAACATTATTTATATAATTTAAAAGAGACAATTTTATTAAATAAATCAATTTACATACAATATTGTAAAAAGCATAACTTTCACAATACAAATCGGATTTCAACGAAACGAAAAGCGGTATTTTTGAAATCAAATGTATTTTCATAATGAAAGATCAATTTTCAAAAATACAAATATCTAAATTTTAGATTTAAAAGTCAAAGTTTGACCAGATGACCAAAAATCCACTTTTTTGGAAAATATTGTATTTATTCAGGTTTGAAACTATAATTCACACAAAAATAAAAATATACTTTTAAAATAACAAAATTTATTCATTTTAATAAATAAAATAAAGTTTTTAATTCAGGAGTTTCAATTTAAATAATTAAAATAAATAATTAAAATAATCACAAAATACTGGGTTGTTACACTCTCCCCCACTCAAATCTTTTCGTCCTCGAAAAGAAAGAATAAGGAAAATAAGGAAAAGCACGATAGACAACAAATAGTACCTGGAAAAATAATTTCGGATTCGAAGCACAAATGCTCTACACCATTTCTTGGGTACAATCTCGATCATCGGTACCCCATCCTACTTCGATCAAACTAACAAATTTCCTTCTTAGCTGCTTCGTACCTCTATTGACAATACGAAGTGGCTTACTCTCGACAGTCAGATTAGGCTCAACATCCCGACCATCAAGAGCAGAAGGCTGAAAAAAAGAGATAGGTTATGAAGATACTAGAGAAAATGTGAGACATGGAATACATCATGCACTCCGGACAACTTCTCGGCAAATCCAGACGATAAGCCAAAGAACCGATTCATTTCACAATTGCGGAAAGGACCCTCGAAGAGGAAGAAGGCAGAAATAGTTAGAAGGGAAAGTAGGTTGAAAGACAAGGATGGACATTATTTTAAAACCATATACATTTCAATTTAAAAATTGTATATTTATAACATTTTAAACATTTAATAATATGATGAATAGTCATTTGATTCAAATTTGATAGTTCAAACTAAACGATATTTAAAACTTTTTAAATTATTTATAAAAGTAAAATAAATGATCAAAATATGCTTTATATAATACACTTTATCAAAATACTTTTATAATTCGAAGTCTTAACAAGTTTACTTTCGTTCCTGTAGGCTCCGGCTATGCGTTGATCAGGTGTAAAGCTAGAATTCTCTAGGTACTTGGTAGACTTGTTTCAACACCCAGTGAAAATACTGAAAAACATTTTAAAACAACATATATGGAAAGTACAATCCAAACAAATCAACCAAACCAAACATGTCGATCATGGATCGCGGGTACATAATGGTTACACCTGGATCCCTCAGGAAACATCCGTACCCATAGGCTGACTACCGTAGCCCTGCGATTACGCCATGAAGACTGGTAGTACCGCAAATACACAATGGTTACACCTGGATCCCCTAGGAAACATCCGTACCCTTAGGCTCTCATAGCCCCTGCAGATTACGCTACCAAGCGACCCAATAGATCATAGATATACAATGGTTACGCCTGGATCCCCCAGAAAACATCCATACCCTTAGGCTCTCGCAGCCCCTGTGAATTACGCTATGCAGCTGTGCTCGTAAGACCATGGAGATCGCCATGGAATTCAATGGACACTCGAGTATTATATCCGAAAAACCCCAAGTCAGAGAGAACAATGTCGATAGAATGAATCCACAGTGTGGCCACAAAGCGGATATCAAGAAGAAGGCACTTTCCATATCTTTACTTCGAAAATATGTATCATATAGTACCTTTCAAAGTCACTTTCAAATATCATACTTATATAAAGTCCATTATATATAAGATTTCATTTTCAAATCAAATACTTTCCAAATCAATAGTATATCAAATCATACTTATATAGACTTCGATTATATAAGATTTCTCTTTACAAATTGAGTACCCTTTCAAATCAACAGTTTCAAATCACTTCATACTTATACAAATCAATTTCATACTTATAAAAATCCATTTGTATAAGTTCGCTAACTCCCAAATCAAAGTATTTAAATAAACAAGGTTATCAATTTCAATCCATTTCAATATCAATTCAGTTTCAAAATCATATATGATTTTGCCAGATCATTTCTTCCTAATTTCATATATTTAGTTTCAAAGTTTCTTAAAACAATAGATTTAGAAAATAATCCAAATTCCCAAATCAACAAAAAATTGGGTCAAACAAATTCATTTCCGTTTCAAACATATATTCACTTTCAAAAATCATAATATTTCCAAAGTTATAAATCTTTCAAAACCAAAATACTTGAAATCATTACACTTTGAAAATCATAATATGTCGAAATCATACATTTGAAATCATAAAACATTCCTTTAATTCTTTACATTTCTTAAATTTATTCAATTAAACCCAAATCTAAAATTTTCAACTTTGATTCAATTCCACCATCGGTTTCAATTCAATATAGTTTTTCAACAAAACCATCTCAAATTTCAAATAAAGATTTGATCCATAAAATAAACTATTAAATCTTTAATATATTTCAAAGCCTACATATACCATATTCCAAAACTAAATTTTACAATTTCATATATCTCAAATTTTACTACACTATTACTTAGTTCTAAAATATTCATTTCATAAATCCATCATTTTTAAATAAACTCAAATTACAAGTAAACCAAATATCCTTTCATACTAATATAAACTTCAAATATTCATTTATCAAAATCAATTATCATTTCAAATTCACATTCTTTATCAAAATAAAGATTAAATCATTTCCAAACCATTTCAATCATCAAAATATCTAAAATGGTTACTAAGTTTAAAACCATCTCTTTTTTTAAAACCTTCAAACTATTTATTTCTATATGAAAAATCCAATTTATTATTGGAAAGATTATTATTCTATATATACTTTATTTAAAACATTTCAAATCTATATTTCATACCGGAATAATTCAAAATAGTCTTATTTATTTCACTCAACAAACTAGTTTCAAACTTATATAAATCATATTACTTTATACATTAATCATACAAAACTAAACTTATATTCTTCATCAAATACCTTATACCTTTCAACATTTCTTAGCCTTGAAAAGTTAACCTTGATTTGGTAGTGATCGAACCTTTAAAACAGTCGAAGAAACCATATTTTCAATCCAAGAGTTGGAAATCACCAACAAATCAGTAAACCAATTCCAATAGATAGGGTTATACCAAAAGAAATCTGAATCTCGAGGACTGAACACCGGCTTACTTTAAATTATTTCGAATATATATACAGATATATCTTTCGAATATCAAACCGTATTCAAAAACTGAAATCAAAATTTGGTTTCACAAAATCACTCGCATAGCAAAGCTACTAGAGTGGCCTCTCCCCCACTCAGAAACTCGAAAATCAATGTCGATGATACATGCATTCATCACCGAAATTATTTTCCAGCGACATAAGTGGGTTCTGGACTTTTATTTTCTTGAAACTTCTTTGAAATCTCTTCGAAAACATTGGAATTCAATCGAATATATTTGAAACCTTTTTATTCGGAGAAATATCTTTAAATCATATTATTATTGTATATTTTCCAAAATCTTAAAACCCATTTCAAAACACCGGAGTTCGATTCCTCAAAATTCAAATTTAAAGCCCTTTAGTTATAAATCATTTTTATATAAATCAAATTCTTATAAATTTTCAAAATTTCAAATCCTTTCGAAATTTCAATTTTCATTTAAAAGATATATAATCCTTATCGAAAACATTTCACTTTTATATACAAAATAGGGTCATCCTTAACAAAATAATAATTTCGATGTATGCACAATTTCAAAATACAACCAAACCCAAATTTCCAAAGAATGATTCAAGGGTGAATTTCCAACAAACAGATATTCAATTTTAGAGGAACTCTAATCAAATAGAATTTTGGTTCGAAGATAAACTAAAACGAAGATAAGATAATTTAATTACCAAATAGAAGATGGATAAGCCTTTATAAATCGCGGGCAACCTTAACCGGTCAACCGTGATTTCATGAATATAATCAATTCAGAAATCTAAGGCAAATCAACATTCGATCGCCAGAGATAGAATCCTGATATAGCAGAAGGTAGATAACATCGTAAACCGAGGATACAGAAATCTCCGGTTAATCAATGCCAATTGTAAAGGAGTTTCACCCCTTTACCAATCATTCAAAGATTGGCGGAATCATCGATATTTATAGAGGCGATTCCAAAGTGGAGTTATGGAATGCCGCAAAATCAAAAGGGTAAAATAGGGAAGACAAGACTGGATTTCAGAATAAGTAGGAGCGTTCCAAAGTTCAAGGAATCCTAATCGATAAGAATCTTAACCAAGAGTTTCAAACAAGGTGGATACAAAAAGAATGAAGTTTTGAAAATCTTGGTTTCAAAATAAGAAAAAAATTTATACCAAATAATCTTTGAAAATCCTTTAAAAATCATTTGGAAATTATTTTATACTTCGAAAATATGCTCTCTCACAAGGAAATGATTCTGAGATTGATTTCACTCATTCTAGGGTATTTCTACCCTATCTCTAATGAGTTTTTGCTCCGCAGGCTAAGGTTTGCCAAAAACCAAAGCTTTGGTACCAACTGTAACAACCCGATATTTTCAGCCATTCGCATCCATACATGCCGGACTTGAATTGCTCAAATACCGCACTGTAAATAAATTTGGAGCAAATGAAATACAAATCACAAAATCACAGACATGGAAATATCAGAACAACTCGCGGCGGAAATTAAAATACCATAGTAGTTCATGAAGCTACCATAACAAACTCTCAAAACATAATACATAATATCAGTCTGAAAAACATATACAATAGAAATCTCAAATACGTATCGGTTTATAAATACCAAAGCTGAAATAAAACAACTAAAAATGAAAGGGTACATATAACTAGACAAGTAGAATCTACAGCGATTCCTAGCTCCAGAAAAGAAATCCAAAGCTAAGCTGTAAATACTCAGGCTGACCCGAGCGTAAAGTAAAACACAAAACACTCGAGTAATGACATATATACTTATATAATGTAAACCAACTCAAGTGAACTGTAGTAGAAACACACTATAACTTAAAGGATGCTTGGGATCGTCCATTCTCTAAGGATCAGTTAAACCATAAATTTAATGCATTCCATGGTTAAAATTTCAAAATAGTATTTATACATCGAAATCAAATATCATTTCAAAATTCAATATCATTCAAAATCCATTTCAAAATATCGTATCTTTTCAAAACCATATTCATTTTATTTAAAATACCATTTCAACACACATTTCAAAATAGTTTATATTTCAAAACAAATTACTTCATTTTAAATAATTAAAATGAAGTTATTATATTTAATAATTAATTTATTAAATTTTTAAAATTTTTAATCTTTCAAAGTTCATTTATTCACTTAAATTTATTAAGACAATGAAAATTCAACTTTCGCAGCATTTAGAGAATGCTACAGAAAATTACTTTTAAAACAATTCAATTTAACAAAAGACGGCATTTAAAAATGTTGTAATAGGGTTACTTTAGTTCAAATAAAGCCTTTGTTAATTTCAGCAACTACAACACTTTACAAAGTGCTATAATAGCTCTTAATTCAATTTAGCCATTTAGTTCATTTCTACAACTACAGCATTTACAAATGCAGCAATATCCTTTACATTAGAAATAATAACATTTCAAAATGCTGTTAATTAAATTCCAAATATTCACTACAATTTCACAAATAATTAAATTTTTTATTTAAATCATTTAAACTTATAAGATCATATATTTTTACTTTTAAAACAATCATTTACATACCCTTATATTCATGATTTATAAAGTTAAACTTTCATTCAAAAATCAATTTAATAATAATTTACTTATATAATTCAACATTCAATTTCAATTCTTTATAATTAAATTTTTACTTAACACTTAAGTTTAAATTTTCAAATATAACCTATTTTCATCTTACTTACTTAACTTAGAATTCACTTTTAAACAAAATTCACAAATTTCTAATTTAAGCTATATTTCAAAATTCAACTTAAATATTCATTTATTTCACTTTTAACTTATTCAACAATCACTAACACTTTACAAAATCATTTACATTCATTTTAAATCAAATTTTAAATCTATTTTCATATTTCCTACTTTATTTAAATTCCATTTATAACCAAAGCATAATTTCCAAAATAATTTATATTTCACATTTCTAACTTTACCATTAATTTATTTCACTTAATTTTTTTTTAAAAATCAATAATACTTTACAAAAATCATTTTTTTAAGTTTTAAATCAAAATATCATAATATTTACATTTCTAAAATACTTTAAAAATTTCAGAAAAATAAATATTAACCACAGGTCTGTATATCATTTTCTAGCATAGGTAAAGTGATAGAGATAATATATCATTTCAATCCGTAATTTACAAAGAAAACTCGGGTTTTATCATTTAAAACCCGTAGTCCCAAGTAAATGAAATAATTAAAATATCGTTCAGGCCTATCATTTCAGCCCATAACGATTTTTCCCTATTCTAATGTCCGTTTGGGTGTGTATCATTTCAACCCATAGTGATTCTATCTACAGAGAACTTGCAGTGTGATAAACTGGTATAAATAAACAGAATAACATCATATAACGGTAACAGATGATATGACAGGTGTATAAATATGGTGAACATCATATGATCATAGCATAAGCAGTTATAACATAATAATAATAATATCCACAGATTTACAGGGTGTCAATTTACTACTTATATAAGTATGGAATGTCTGGTGAGACATACTCACATCTACAAGCTGGAGATAACAAATACAGACACACAACAGAGATCCAAAAAGGCACGAAAGCACGACTATGATTCAAGTGAGGAAGAGCCAAACCTATTTGTCTCATACATATGAATCAAAGCAATACATATAACATGAATTTCAAACCAAAATATGACATTAAACAAGCTAGAATTAAGGAACAATAATTAATCAAGCACTTGCACTTGCTTCCACCATCACTATGCTCAGCCTATAGGGTGATAAAGCACTGCCATCGGCGTATTTGGTTAGGTATGGGTCATATATGCTCGGCCCAACAAGGGTAGTGAAGGTATGGAAGTGGTTTGAGTAATTAAGGACATAAATATACAAACACAAGGCAAATGTGCATTTTTATGTAATAACAAGTCACGGCTATGGCCTTATGTGGCACGACCAGGCCTGTTGGATGCTAGGGGATGGTGTGGCAGTGATTATAGGTCAGGTAGGTGCTGGTGCAAGTGATGCAAGAGGTGGCCAAGGTGTGGTGAAGTGGTGGAGGCATTGGTGATCGGCTATGCATGTTTAAGGTGATGTTTTGCTAATTTTTGTGGAGCTTCGCATCAAGGATGGCCACGGCGCTGTAGGTCAGAGGAGATGGAGGTGATGATAGCCGAGAATGTTAGTAGTGGAGGTAGTGGTGGAGGCTACAAGCCGAACATCCAAAGTGAAAGCAAGTGCAAGATGAATACATAAAACAAGGAAAAATGAAAAAAAAAAGTGAAAGAACATTACCAATTTTTTTTGCTTAGAAGTTGATGGCTGAAAGTTTAGGGTTGAGAAACCTATATTTTCATGAAAAATGAAGGTGATGAGCTGAAGAAAGGATATGGTCAGCTAAATTGAATGCAAGTGTTGATTTGCAAATGAAAAGGTAAAAAAAGGTAAAAAGTCAAAGGCGTGTGAAAGGTTATAAAACTCTTCATATTTCTAATTTTCTTTATTCATTTTTAAACACGTGAAAAATGTAAGTAAAAAAAACAAAAACAAAATAATGTATGAATAAAAATAAATAAATAAATTTTAGATAAATATAAATTAATTAAGAAAATAGCTTAAAAATAGAAACTAGGTTTTAATAATTGAAAACAATAAGCTTTGGAAAATTATAACATCATTTTAAAATGTTTTAAAAATAAAATATACCAAACATGTCATATTACACATATTAGAACATGATATGACAAATAAAAATATTATTTATATAATTTAAAATAGACCATTTTATTAAATAAATCAATTTACATACAATATTGTAAAAGACATAACTTTCACTATACAAATCGGATTTCAACGAAACGAAAAGTAGTATTCTTGAAATTAAATGTATTTCCATAATGAAAGATAAAATTTCAAAATTTCAAATATTTAAATTTTAAATTTAAAAGTCAAAGTTTGACCAGATTGACCAAAAATCCACTTTTCTGGAAAATATTCTATTTATTCAGGTTTGTAACTATAATTCACACAAAAATAAAAATATAATTTTAAAATAACAAAATTTATTTATTTTAATAAATAAAATAAAGTTTTTAAATTAGGAGTTTCAATTTAAATAATTAAAACAAACAATTAAATAAGCACAAAATACCGGGTTGTTACACGGTAACTCCAAATGCCATGAAATTTGAAATCCGATAATAATACGCTATTACTAATCCAATGGAACTAGTTTCATCGAATTTAGAGACTATGCCTGGGAAGGCTATTTTTAACTCATCGACTATATCGAGCGATTTTCAAAATCGTTGAAATCGTTTAAAATTTCAATTTTTAAAACTTAATAATTCCATCATATTTCAAATACAATTTATATTCATATTAGAAATCATTCCGATCAATTTTAAATCAATGTTCAATTATTTTACATTCTTACCATATATTAATTTTCCCTATTAAATTAATTAATATATAAATTCCAATTTTAACTCGTCGACTTTTTAATCCCATCCAAAAATCCAATATTAAATTACTATTTACCAAACCCATTAAATCACTATATTTGAAATGTTAAACTATTTCATTGATTCTTCCACATTTAAAATTAGTTAACAATTCAAATTCAACATTTAAAAATAAATTAAATGTTCAAAACTAACTACCAATATTCCAGGTCGTTACAGTGCATAAGTGAGATATTGGCTTTTTCGAAAACTTTTCAAGGAATGTATTTTTCACCTCTTAAATTAACACTAAAATATATGAAAATTCTAGTAAGATACACACGATGGAAGAGTGTGTTCTCATATCTAAAAATGTTCTTTCGAACAAATTCATCTAAAATGACTTGTGACCAATTGATGCTTTGTTGTAAAACTTTAAAAACTTTTCGAGTAGGATTATTGTAATTAATCGTCCACGAAGCGATATTTTGTTGTAAAATGAGATTTATAAGTCTCAATTTAGGTTGAAGACTTTTGTGCTTAAATTCAAATTCTTCATCATTTTAAAAAAATTCATGAAAAACTTCACGATTTTTATCATTAATTTGAAAAGTGGAGAGGTCAATTCCACTAGATTTACAACCAAGAAAATGACGCAAAAGTTCACAATTCAAAACAGTTTAAGTACCATTAACTCTACTCCAAACACGACTTTCTTCTCCTTGATAAAATTTTCCGTTCAAATTCACATAAAATATTTTGACCATATCCGAATATTAAACAAAATCATTTTGATAAGTTTCAATTAAACTAAGAATTTCATTTTCAAAACAAAGACCATGTAAATCATAACAGGAAAAATCTTCGAATTCAGCGAATCTTTCGAGAGAAACTTTTCTAGACGAAATATACTCCATATAGGCTTTAATGACATATTTCTCATTGAAGAAAAAGCTTTTAGTTTTCCTAAAGAGCCTTATGATTTTAGGATTTTGACTAGAGAAAGCCATTTTTGATTTTTTGTGAAGATAATTTAATGAAGAGATATTTGAAATAAAGCGAGTGAATGAACGGATAAAGATAAATTTAATTAATAGAGAGTGAAGAGTCATATTCTCTGGTCAAAAGGGTATCTTTTTAGAAAGGGAGAAAGCACAAAATAGATAGAAATTTGAAATTTAAATTTTGAACTCAAATTTCAAATTTCTATTTTCTAGCATGTATGTCGACATCGTTGCGTTGATATGTCGACATATAGCCTAAAATTTTCAAAAATAAAACTAGGCTAATATGTTCCAATATATATGTGTGTGTGTGTATACTTCTATACTTATATTCGCCCAATATTATTATTATTAATCTATATATTATTCCTGAAAAACCAAAATCAACCAAAAAAATGAAATAAAAACTATTAGTAGAAGATTCATTTTTTGCCGCCTTTTATCAACCAGTTCTGACTAGTCTGTTGTTGCCGTAAAACACATATTCACATTTTCAGTATCTGGTTCAATGTCGCTAGAGGAAGTGTCTAAATCATCCAAAGTTGCTGTACAAGCCCTTTTTTTTTTTTGGATGAACCACTCCGGTGAGATCTTTGATTTATTTAGATGTAGACAGTCTCTCTGAAAATGACCTGTTCATCGCAGTTGAAGCACTTAGTTGCAGTTCCAGTTCCAGACATCATGTTTTTAGGTTTTTGAAAGTTGTTCATCTTTCTATACTTCAGGAATTTTCTAAAAATTTCGGTCATGAAAGCAATTTCTTCGTCATTGTCATAGTCTGAATCCTGATTGTCAATTATTGCATTGAAAGCGATGGCTTTCTTTTCTGTGGCCTTGCTTTCTCTTCCTCCTTGCAATTATGCTTTATAGGAATTGACATGCTTATTAACTCTTCAATTTTCAAAGTACTAATATCGTTAGCCTCTTCAACTGCAAGTGTCTTTAGGTCCTATTATGAAGAGAGTAAATTTAGGAATTTTCTAACTTGATCCTTTTCGGAGAAGTTTTTGCCTACAATTAATGAATGAACTAAATCTTGAAATCTACAATACATGTTATATATATACTCATTTGGACATTTTGAACAATTGAAACTGATTAGTTAATATGGAAATTTTAGTCTGCTTCACTTCACTCGTGCCCTCATGTGTAACATGTAGTGTTCTTCAAATTTTATATGCAGACTTACAACAAAATAAAATATTCATAGTTTTAGAATTATTCTTTGCAAGTGTCTTTTGGCTAGCAGCCCAAGTAGAAAAACTAGTTTAGGGTTCAATGTACTCATTCTGTGTAATATTTCAAATACCTAGACCATTTGATTATAATAAATCTTCATCATACATGACCAATAAATTACTGCCATTAAAAAAGGGGGTCTAGCAGTAGATTGTCATTCGACGAAAGTGTTAACAAATGAATTAACATTATTGCTAACAGTGTTGTTATCCATTTAAACATTTCAAAAATAAAATTACGAGTCTTTGAAAACCTAGTGTTTTGATACCAAGTGTGGGTTATGGAACTTAAGGCTAAATAAACACTAGAAGGAGGTGAATAGTGTTTTATAATTTTTGTAGATTTTTTTTAAATTTCTTTCAAGTTTAATGTTAAATTACAGATTTTCAACACAGAATTGTATCAACAATCAATCACATATGCAAATACAGATAAAGTAAAAGAAGTAAAGTAAAGTAGAGAGCTAGAGAGATGAGATTATGAATTTTATACTGGTTTGTATTTCTCCTACATCTAGTCCCGTACATTTTCTTGTGTAGATTTCTTTTTAATGCAAAAATTTTTAAACGGGTTGAAGGAAAACCCAATTACAATCTCAATTCCAAGGCTACGGGAAACAACCTCCCGATTTTCCAGGCTCAGGGTACACCTACATGATTTGGATAAGCACTAGCATGTCCACTTGGATTTTCGGGCTACCAAGTGCACCCAATTGATTTGAACGGGCTACAATCACACCTAAGCAATTACAAGTAGAGTTTAATGGTTTTTCTAATGTTAGTTTCTTGAACATTGGATACAATGAATCTTATAGCCTCTTGGACAACACTTTGATTTTTTATTTGAGAGAGAGATGATTGGAAATAAAGAGTAAATAGTAGGGAATCAATACAGTGAAGATTGTATTGATTCTAGTTGAACTTGAATAAATTTGAATAAATTTTTCACTTGAAATTTGGCAGAGTAAGAGGAGAGAAGAAACAAAAAATTAATTATTAAAAAATTCATTTGAAACCTAAAATCTATAGAGAATAAACATGCATGTCCATTCGTGAAGAGTTACGATAAATAAGCACTTCATTTTAAAATTTGAATTTCAAATTAGCAGGATGTATGTCATCATATTTATAACGCATATGTCGACATATCCTTTTGAAAATTAAAAAATGCTTTTGTTTTTAAATATTTTGAAAATCTTATTCTTTTCAAAATATTATGATACTTTGAAAAATAATTTAAAAATAGTTTTTAAATATTTTAGACTTTAAAAAACAATTAAAAAACACTATAAAAAAGTTTTTTTCATAACGCTAATCGACAACGCTTTTTCGTGCTGTTATTATCGCTTTTTCCTGTGCTGTTATTATTTGTTTTGATTTGCTTTTTAGATTTTTTTACCAGGTATGCAACGCTTTTAAGTGGGATCCCCTAATTATTTTCTTGGCCGCCGCTACTTCTATTTATTTTTCTCTTTCCTCTTCGTGAAGTTATTTCCACAAATCCTCACACAAAATCTCCCTTTCCACCGCCTCCACACTTGACTCCTCATATTTTTCACTTGCTGCCGATCCTAGCTTGCCTTAAGCCTGTCGTCCTACTAGCCTTCGCGGACCTCCTCACCTCCAACCCCAAGTATGAATCCGATGCAGTTTGACGGCAACGATTGAAAGAGTATGCGTGAATCTGTAGGGTTATTTGGGAGGATTTTGCTTGGACTCAATGAAGCGAAAATACTTTAGAGTAGGTATGCATCAATTGTTAAAAGAGATGGGTTATTTGTACATGCATTCATTTTGTATTTAAAATATGTCGTCTTTGAGCAGCTACTTGTGCTTTTTTCTATGTTTATCTGTCATTTTTTGTGATTTTGATTAGAATGATTTGCCATACTGCAGTCAATATTTTTACTTCCTCGATATATCTCAATAATATATAGTCAAATATTGAATTGCATCTCTTATTTACTTATTATTAATCCAGATTTTGTAACCTAGAGCTCAAATTTTATTGTACATAGAAATTCAACGACTGAAATTTTTGATAAGTTGAGAAATCTAGAAGCGCATCCCAAAATTAATATAGATTTTTACTTCCGCACTTTCTTAAGGATTAATCACAATTGTTTCAACAGTTGCTATTTTCTTCCTATTCATATCTGAAATCAGTAAGATTTTACATTTATTTGGTCATTTTTGACATTTAATTCCAGAAGAAAATTTGAATTTTGGTCATTTAATTCCAGGAGAACAGGAATGATTCATGCTTTCTATGTATATTTTTTTTATTTAATTTAGGAATTTTAATTTAGTGAACAAGATGATAACATAAAGGGTGATGCTCAGGTATGCAGGGAATTACAGATCGAAAAAAATATCATCCTTTTTCTTAATAGTTGAGCTTTTGAATATATTACACTCAAAGTAAACCTGGAGTTGTTATTTTAAAGAGTGATTATAACGTTTAAGTCCTAGATTGAAAGCAAAGCATCTGTTGTACCATTGCCTAACCTTATAATTTTTCACCACCTACTGGAATCTTGAAAGAATCTAATTTAATATTGGAAATAAATTGGATGATTGAGTAGCTCATTTGGAAGTCAACGAAGTGCATTTGGTCATTGATTAGTCATAATATGTGAGCAAGGTCAAGGTTACCACTAAATTATTAAATTAACATGCCTGTAAACTTGGGGAAATTGTTGTCGTAAACACAGCAATGGTGAGCAATGTTTGCTGCAGATGAGGAAAGAGTAGGATGGCTTAGTTGAGGTCACAGAGGAAGTCTTGCCGGTAAATATGATTTCATAAACTTTCACCATTTTCCTTGTTTAGAGTCTTCTAACTGATACAAGGCTCAACCCCTAATTGTCTCCGAACCTACTTTTCATGCCAGAAAATAGTTTTGCATGTGTACTTGTAACCTCGACAAGTTCTAAATCTTGCGTATAAAGTTGATGAAGCAACTACCCCATTAAATCCACTACATCAGACCTTTTATAGTGTTAGTTTTAGAGAAGTGATGGAATGACAGTAATAAGCCCGATCACCTAGGTTATAAGATCTTTTGGATTTCTTAATGTATACTAGTGCGAATCCGTGCTACGCACACGGCTGTCACTCTATATGTTAGTATAACATGTTGATAACAAAATCAAGATTTATTTCTCATCGGTATCGATAAGAAAGAATTGTTGATTTCTCCTTATGGAACCGGGTTTATCTGATAAATTGATCATCCATTCAGCAATCATTTATTTTATCCATAAAGTTACAAAAACAGTTATGCAATTATTGATGTTAGGATAAAGAACTAAGCTTACAGTTTGGTCAAAAATAATAATCAAAGAATAAAGTAATCTAACATATAACTACAATCTATACGCCTTCTTATTCTCTAAGCCTTCTTCATTCTCTGAGCCTATTCAGAAATAGAACTAAATTCGAAGATTGACACAATAACAACCAAAAATTTAACATACACCATGGCAAACTATATTAGGAGGTCAATTATATCGTGTGACATGAGAAATTCTCAAAGCATTCTGTTAACGCTAAAATTTGAACGCTAACACCCGGTGTATGAGTTGCAGTTGTGAAAGCACCACCCGACGACTCGGGAACAGATTACAAGCAGATAATAGCAGAAAAGCGGTAAACAACAACAATTTTATAGTGGTTCGGCTTAAGGGTATAGCCTACGTCCACTTTAAGTACTTTTATTAATGATCTCGTTACAAGCTGATACAATTCTTCCCAAATACAATACACTTTGAATTACAAGAGACTTAGAACAAGTAGCTTAAACTTTGATGAAAATGAGAGTTTTCGAATCCATGTTGGATGTATGTCATCTCTTCTTGAAGTTGTTTGTAGCGTTCTTAATGTCTTGAGAGCTTCAAGTGTTGGATTGGATTGGTTTGGAATGCAGCAGAGTAACGGCGTTTTAAGAAAATGAGCCAAAAGTCCCCTCTCTGTTGGAGTTATGGGCGTATTTATAGGCATCTTCGGAGTTAGGTCGTAACTCGTATACGACTCACGATGAGTCGTAACTCGTGTACGCCTCATGATGAGTCGTAACTCGTATACGACTCATGGTAGGTCGCGGCTGATTTACTGGGTTCATGGCTTGGCCCAGAGTTATGCACCCATCTGAATGAATGATACAAGTTCTAAGTCGTTCACGAGTTAACCAAATGCAGTTTCCTTTATGCTAGCATGAGTCGTACACGACTCATCATAGGTCGTAAGTCGTCAGCGATTCTTCTTACTATAGCGTGGTGTTGAACTTGTCTCCAAGTCTTAGGTCGTGAACAACTTATCTTTTGAGCCGTAGACTTCCTGTCGCGCCATCTTCTAACTCGTAAGATTGTTATCTCGTAGACTTTTTAACTCGTGGAGGCCTTAAGCCATAGATCCTTATCTCGTAGACCTTTTAACTCGTAGAGTCTTTAACTCCTAGTGGCCTTAACTCGTAGATCTTTTAACTCGTAGATTCTTTAACTCGTAGATCCTTAACTCGTAGGTCGTTCAACCCTTGAATGGTTAGGTCGTGAAGACCTTGAGTCGCACAATTCTTGAGTCGTTGATCCACTGAGTCGGCCTGTCTCATTAACCGTTAACCCTCTTGAGTCGCTCCATTCCTCTAAGTCGCCTTGAACCTTAACTCGTTAAGTCGTGACACCTCTTAGGTCGTCCAATCCTTGAGTCGTTAAGCTTATTGAGTCGGCAACCTTGTTAAGTCGGTAAGTCATATACCGTTTTGGTCGGGGCGCTGCCCCCTGGACCCCTGCGACCTGACCGGTCAGGTCGAACACCGTAGGCGGTGGCGTTGCCCCCGCACCCCCACCTTGGGGGGTTGGCACCCCCCCTGGACCCCCCCTGGACCCCCCTTCCCTAGGGGATCTTATCTGAAAATTCATTCAACAGAACTTGCTTTATTGGGAGGTTAAATCGACCATCCTTTGAGATGAACTATCATTGGCTTCTCGGTCGATTTTTGATGTCACGGCCTTGCTGAAAAAGCAGAGTTAACACTTGCCCCTCGAAGTATACGCCTAGGGACTAGGTTATGTGCTTCGAAGTAAATATGATTTCATAAACTTTCACCATTTTCCTTGTTTAGAGTCTTCTAACTGATACAAGGCTCAACCCCTAATTGTCTCCGAACCTACTTTTCATGCCAGAAAATAGTTTTGCATGTGTACTTGTAACCTCGACAAGTTCTAAATCTTGCGTATAAAGTTGATGAAGCAACTACCCCATTAAATCCACTACATCAGACCTTTTATAGTGTTAGTTTTAGAGAAGTGATGGAATGACAGTAATAAGCCCGATCACCTAGGTTATAAGATCTTTTGGATTTCTTAATGTATACTAGTGCGAATCCGTGCTACGCACACGGCTGTCACTCTATATGTTAGTATAACATGTTGATAACAAAATCAAGATTTATTTCCCATCGGTATCGATAAGAAAGAATTGTTGATTTCTCCTTATGGAACCGGGTTTATCTGATAAATTGATCATCCATTCAGCAATCATTTATTTTATCCATAAAGTTACAAAAACAGTTATGCAATTATTGATGTTAGGATAAAGAACTAAGCTTACAGTTTGGTCAAAAATAATAATCAAAGAATAAAGTAATCTAACATATAACTACAATCTATACGCCTTCTTATTCTCTAAGCCTTCTTCATTCTCTGAGCCTATTCAGAAATAGAACTAAATTCGAAGATTGACACAATAACAACCAAAAATTTAACATACACCATGGCAAACTATATTAGGAGGTCAATTATATCGTGTGACATGAGAAATTCTCAAAGCATTCATTTGATCTATTTTTCAATAAAGGGAAAGAATTAAGGCTAGTCAAACTCAAATCACATTTGCTTTATGTTACTATAAGTAATATATATATATATATATATATATATATATATATATATATATTGGAGAAACATTTCCACCATCGAATCCTGTGTTTGTATAAAAAACTAAAAGTTGAACATAAAAACTATATAGTTTATAGCCGTGCTTGAAATTACAGTGGTTTTCAATACACACACTTAACTCATGACTTTAATTACAAACATATGCTAAGTTTCTACAACAGTACAAACTTAATAGTACATAGGATGAGAAACATAAGTAGGTAGAATTTTTTTTTGGCTAAATGATTAGATTAAAGAATGACATTCAGTGAACGTCTTCATTTTCCAAATCAAAGGATAATACACGAGTGATGCATATTCAGCAAAATGATGTAAACAACCAGCATCAACATCACATAACGCATGTAGATCAATTCCACTCTATTTCTAGATAAAGTAATTTTCCATTGTTCTAGAAATTCTTTTCTTCTCATTCCCATCTTTCATAATGCCATATCTTGTACCTATTTGCATTAAAAACTCACTAATTAGCAAATGAAGCTTTATTTATGCGTGCAAATGAGCAACATACTTACTTATGAGCAGTAAATCTTAAGTACCCATTATTCACATTCTGTTGTCAAAATACCTTTGTATAAACATATCTTAACATACAGTTAACACAGTTAATCAATGATCAATAGGTTGGAGCTTTGAATCAACAACCATCAACTTCATATCACGTTATAGTTGTAAAAAAGTATGAAATATTCAATTGAAAATTAAGCTGAAAATATTGACCTTTCAAATCATGGTTATAGCATATTATGTGTAGGCATAAATAATAATCAAACTGTAAGAAGACTATAAGCATACAATAACAATTGAACATACATTCAAGTAGAAGGAAGCCAGTTAAATGCATATGCCGGTATGCTCAAACTGTATGCTAATTCCAAATTTCAAAACGCCAACTTCTTTTCAATTCTTTAACGACTTTAAAACTCTAGCTACATATTTAAAGAGGTATATAATCATTTCCGCTGAAATATAGGAAGGAACCGTAATCACAATGTTAAAAAATTTGATTAACACAAAACTCTAAGGAATGTATTGCCTAAAATTTAAGTGATATTTAATTTGATTTCAGAATTTGTACATACGCACAAACATTTTTGTGTGTATGCGTGCACGCACGTGTATGGGTTATGCATGTATATATGTCGAGCATTTATCTAAACACCAAATTTGACACAACATATCTTGTTATTGGATCTCATTTTGTTTACATTTGAGGTTGAAATTACAGGGAGATCCGACAACACATATATATATTGTGTCAAATTTAGCATCTTTATAGATTTTCTTTATGGTATAACAAATTATATATGATACTTGGATACATTTAATAAGAGCTTGCAAAAGATTGGTTTTAAAGCCGTCGATGTTGTAATAAATCGTAATAAATTGATTATTCCGTCTTTAAATGTGGTCATCTTTTGAGTTCATTATATGTTTGCTCCATTATCTATGATACTATAAGTTAATATACCATCCTTTCATGATAAACTACATTATTTGTTCGCAGAATAAAGTAAAAAAAGAAAAATATGAGATAATATAAGTGAATATAAAAGGTCAAATAGAGAGTTATGCCTAACATGTATATATATCTTTTTATTTATACCATAACGTAAGAAAATAATGTAGCATAAATTTGCATATTAGAAGATTAGAAGGAATACCAGTTAGCTCAAGCTCATGTTATCAGTTAGGAGGATTGTGAGCTTCATCGTCACTACACTACCGCTAGGAAATTCCTAAAAAAATTATTGCAGCCTATAGCACTACTGTAATATTGGCCAAAGGCGGTTGTTGATTGCAATGCTAAATGTAACGCTACCGCAATGAGTTAGTCATGACTTACAAAATTAAGTACCACTACTCTTATAATTGTCATTCCCAGCTGCATAAAGTACAATAATATATATAGACTGGAGATGCCAAAACTAAGAGTGTAAAACCCACTTGTTTTCAGATAGTAGATACTAAAAAAAGCTATAGAAAAGGCACTTGAAAAGTGATTATTTATAATAAATCAATAATGAAACATATTTTTTTTTATGCGAGACAGCTTATGGCGGGCTACATAATTAAAAAAATAATTTGTGAATATATCCTATATCCTAACAAAATTATAGCTTTAAAACTATACATTAATTTTTGTAAGAAAGCTTACAGATGACTTGAATACCTCTTTCTCCTTTTAGTTGTACGACAACTACCGCACAATTCCATCTGACTATAAAACCGCTCCTTTTCAATCCATCTGAATATTTAACTGCTCATTTTCAATCCATCAGTGTATCACCAAACAAAATTGACATGGTATTTCCAAAGCTACTAAAGATTGAGCTTCCATTAGTGTCAACCTCCCGAAATATCTGAAGAACAAAAACAAATTTTAGTGTATTACATGAAGTGATATAAAAAAATGGATTATTTTGAATCTTAAAATACATTTGCCTGAAAGGCACTATTAGTGGACTAAAAATTTGTTTGTAAGCGTGAAATGAAGCTTAACAATTTATAAGTTATGATCATTGCATAACCAGGTATATGAAATATCCATTATTGGAAGAAAATTCAAATGATACGCTGCTTGTTCGAGGTCAAAGCATTGTTGTTAAGAATCTTAAAATGTTACGATATAAATCCCGATTCAGATACAATCTCTCCTTTAGTGATTTGAGTTATATTTTGACTCAAACTTAGTTAGAACCACAAATAAAAAAACATTCAACTCGTCCTAACATATTTAATATAATTATTTAAATTCATAATTCTAATTATTATAATGTTTTCAAATAAAATAAAATTAGAATGAAATAAAAAATGAGTTTTATAGTTCATTGTGAAAGTTCAAATATCAAAATCAATTTCAAATTGTGTGCAAACCTTAAAATACGAACCTGGTTGTTCGAAAATACTGGAATTTGATAAGATCTTGCACGCGAATCTGGTCGATGCTTACGCTAGTTTTTTTTTAATACTTTTTTTGATGGATTACACTTTCGTTTGTTTCTTCCTTTTGCTTTATCCCTTCTTCCTCGTGCAGCAGCTATTCCAATTTTTCGCTTTCTTTTTTGTGGATTTTTTTTACAACGGGACATGATTTTAACATAATATCGTCCCACCTTCGGACAAAACCGATCCGAGATGGTCGGAATCTCATGGTTCTTGGAACCTTACACCATGGTATATATCTGTACGAAATTTTGAAGAATTTAATACACTGAACAAATAATAATCAAACTAAAATAGTTCATAATAATCTAGTATCATTCGGACCACCCAACCTTATAATATAGAGTAAGCTAAAAGCACAAATGCAGTCCATTAAATGCTTCAACTTGTGAATCAGAATATAGTATCATCTCCTACCTCTTGGTTTCAATCTGGAGCCTGGCAAGTGATATAATTGGAACAATATACAGGATAGAGAAAAGTAAAGGCTTTGTGTCAAAATATTCGAGGACCGATCATCCAAGGCCTTAAAAGACATTTAGAAAAGCATGTATAATGCATCAGACTTAAGAGCTAGATTGCAATGACATTTTCCATATGCTAACCTCCTCTATTGTCACATTTACATTATTGGTCTCCCCTCTCTTCAAGCACCTGCATCGAAGCAACAGGCTTAGAGAGCAAGAATAAGAGTAGATTTAATCTCCATAAAATCTATAAGAATAAGGTTGATATTAGGTTGGATATGTTTTTTCATTTAATACAAAGTACATCTTTTAAAGCAGTAAAAATACCGATCAATTCATCAAGACAAACCACAATAAGCAAACCTTTTACTCTGCTTCCACAGACTCAACCACTATGAAAATAAACATACACAAATTAATCAAACAACTATATAAGGGAGAAAAGTCATATTATGGTTATATGCTGTAATAAATTTTGGGAGACATCGTTGTTGAAGGCATCAAATGGCTAATATGGTCAACCGTTTTTTTTTTGCTATAAAGTATGGTTTCAAATGTGAATACTTAGACCTGCATAGGAAGAAGTATAGATCTTTTAGTAGGCCATTTTAAACGTAGACACCCTATAGAAAATTAGAGGGAAAACAAAGATTATTGTATGAAACACCTACACCTTTGTGAACATAGCACGTCAAAGCTACAGGAAAAAGGAGGTACCTACAGAGGGAGAAGAACTAACACCTTTAAAGACAACCCATCGATGCTTCATGGCCGACCAACCCCATGGCGAATAAAGAAGACAAATACGGCGAACAATGGGATAAGTCAAGTCAAATGGTTGCCAACCGATCGGATGGAGATGCAGGGTCGAAGAGGTTTGTGAACAGAGCATGTCAAAGCTACAGGAAAAAGAAAGAGGTACCTATAAAGGGAGAATAATCAACATATGCTACATGGTTGACCAACCCCATGGCGAACGGAGAGGGCAAATACTGCGACGGGATGAGGCAAGTCGAATGGTTGACGGCCGTTAGGGTAGAGATGCAGAGTCGAAGAGGCTAGCGAGGTTGGTAGGAGGAAACGTTGACGTTGATGGCAGAAAAAAGACACAAATCGGAGAAGACGGCAGTATCTAGGATTTGGATGAGAAAAAAGGATGCGGAGAGTTCACAGAGAAAGAAAAAATTATAAAAAGAGACGGTGAGTTTAAAACTTTGTAGGGGGCTTGAGAGATAGACTGTAGATAAATTTGATGACTGTTCGTTTGCCAAAATTCAAGGGGGCGTGTGTGCTCTTAAAATTGAACTCGCTAATAATATAATAGTATAGATGAATCGAAGATTGGTTCAAACATACGTGTCATAAAGGTTATGCTACAAATTTAGTCTCCAAATTTGACATGCAAAAGTCACATGTAACTGTAAACAAGATAATCTACAATCCTTAAACTTAACTGCAATGAACATATCTGCAAAGACTTTATAGCCATCACACGATGGCAAAGCTTGTTCTTGATGGAATCATTTATGGTGATGGCAATTATTTTCCATGCAGCCCTGAGGTGACAATTACCACTGCTATTGTCTTTTATCACCGTTTTTTCCTTCGCCAGTCTCATGGGAAAAAAGATCGTAGAGTGAGTAACTAGTTGCTTATTTCAGTAAATATATTTATCATTGTACACTGTATGAAGTAAAGGCAGGTCCCATGCTGTTTTGCCCGTCTTGTACTATAGGTAGGTCCTTTTGTATACCCAGTATGATGAATATTATGTTATGTTCGTGCGAAGCGAATTATTATTGGCTAGCTAAAATAATCAATTAGTACTTTTTGCTGTATACACAGACAAATATCAATTCTATCCACTACCCCAGAAAATATGCTAGTTCATTATATGCAATCTGACTGTTCACAAGTCTTTTTGAATATCCTTTTTCGTATGTGCAAACTTTGAGAAATCTTGGAGTCATTATCGTGTGTTTTATTGTATTTGGTACACCCACCACCACCATTCTTAATGTTCTAAACGGTTAATTTGCTTTGCATTTTATCTGGAAACCTTAAAAAGCAACCTGTAGATGGACAAGGGAACCACCATATAAAAAAAGGAAAAAAGAAAAATAATTCTTGTAGTACATTTAACCAATACTTTCTTTGGCAAAATAGTTGGCTCATGCCTATTGCTAATATATTAAATAATTGCTCTTTTATAAAGTCATATGTAGTCTATTTCTTTCTCCATTTTGATGGTTTGCTCCTTTTGTTTCTTACAATGTCATATACAGGCTGTAGCCACAGTTTGCATGTTTTTGGCAGGCAAGGTTGAGGAAACTCCTCGACCCCTCAAGGATGTCATTCATGTGTCTTATGAAATCGTTCGCAAAAAGGACCCTGCTGCTATTCAGAAAATTAAACAGAGGGTAATGCATTTATCTCATCTTATTTAGTGTATTTTTGTGCTAATATTTTTCGATTGCCACTTTATTGAATTAGACTACTATTTTGTGATGACATTTTATTGTTTACACTTTGCAGCTGGAATTTGGAACTAAAGTATCAATGTTAGCGCCTTGGAATAAATTATGGATTTTACTTATTATTGGTCATGATTGGAATTGGAACCAAAACAGAGTTAGATAATTAGAACTAGTGTGTATTCAAATAACCATTCACACAAAATGGTTCACACAAGTTGTAGTGGATCAGTATAACTTTCCTTTACAATGCTTTTACTGAACAAAACATTTTGTTCTTGAGATGCTAAATTATATTAAGTTAAAATATATAATTTTCTATGCTAATAATTTCATCTGGTTTAATTGAATTGGATTATTTGAAACTTATCAAATCTGATGCAGTCACACACGCACTCACACTTACACAGTCACTCACACGCATACCTCATTTTTTAGTTATTAGTTGTAGATGTAGTTTCATTGTTTCAAATTACACCGAGTTTCTAGTTGCACAGTAGCAACTAGGCAAGTCAATTTCTACCTAATAACACAACTGTGTTGAGCGTCTTGGAATAACATTGTTATAAGTAATGTGAACTTCTTCAACCTGCCTTGGAATGAATTGTTATAAGTAATGTGAACTTCTTTGACCTTCCTTGGAATGGCATTGTTATAAGTAATGTAAACTTCTGTGACCTACCTTGGAATAACATTTTTGCAAGAAATGTGAACTTTTTTGACCTACCTTGGAATGGATATTTTTATAAAAAATGTGTGCTGCTTTTACCTTGTAAATTGTACAGATCATTGGTGTATGATACTGTTGACTTTCTTGCTGCTATGTATAATTGATATTTATTGTGGTTGGAAGTGTATGAACAACAAAACGAACTAATCTTACTTGGTGAGCGGCTAGTACTTACTACTCTAGGTTTTGATCTAAATGTGTACCATCCCAATAAACCCCTTATAGAAGCAATAAAGAAATTCAAAGTTGCTCAAAATGCTCTTGCTCAAGTCGCTTGGAATTTTGTCAATGATGAGTATGCCTAAGTCATTAATTTGAGTTTCTATAGCTGAATTCTCGATAATAAGTATTTATCACTGGAAATGGTTATGCAGGCTACGCACTTCACTTTGCTTGCAGTTTAAGCCCCACCATATAGCAGTTGGTGGAATATTTCTTGCTGCTAAGTTACTCAAAGTAAGACTTCCATCCGATGGTGATAAGGTGTGGTGGAAAGAATTTGATGTCACATATTTTACTTTTGACGCTTGTGAGTTGATTTAGAAAATTATGGTATTGTGGTATTGGTAAAAATGAAATAGATAAGGACCAAGCAGAAATTTGTATAGATTGCTTAAATATAACTTACATGTCTAAGCCATCATATAAGATATAGTAGGTTACCTAACTCCACTGATGATTGTAGTGCAGCCAACCCCTTAATACATAGACGTTACAAGCAATATATATGTAATGCTTCTTTGAATCGGGTATGATAAAATAGTCTCATCTAGATTAGGATTGAAGAAGATCTTAGAACATTTTTAAGAATATGCAATAGCCAGCTTATTTTATAACAGATGAAGCTGTGACATATGTATGTGTAAAAAGTCATATGTATATATCAGTGATGTAAATTGTTCATTTAGTCGTGTACACACATACATTGATATAGTATATTTCCTTGACTGGCTACATGTATAGGTAAAAAGTCATAAGTTGACTAAACGTTCTAAATTTGGATGGCTTGACGGTTCAAAAGGACAAGTCTATTAACAAGGCAAATTATTTTTTTATTGTTTGATTAAACCTTCAATCGAGATCGATTTGGTAAAACACAGCGTGGTTTCCCTAGTTTGGATGTACGTTTGGACATCTTTTCTACTTAATACAATTTTAAGTTCGTACAATGTTTGACGATATATAATTTTGTGTATTTGTTAACATATCTACCGAAATGCATACCACAAACTACATTGACTATAATATAGATTTTCATTATATCAATGTCTATTCCAGGGTTACCATTTAGTTATCAAATATGCTGCCAATGAAAAATCCTAGCTTTATGGTGAAATATTTCATATTGAAGCATTTTTAGAATCGAAGTTTGACATGAACACTAACAACTTAAATTAAATGGTTATATATTAAGTAGCAGGTCGATAGTTCTTATTTAACCATTGAAATAAAAGTAGCTGATACTCTTATTGGTTTTAGAAGATCTTATGTTTTTGATTTGATGCAATTTTTGTCCAAAAAAATCTCTGAAATTAGCCCATCTGGTTTCATAGTGTACGCAGTAACTAAGTAATTTTGGCATTAGATTTTATTATTTCAGTTTAGCTTTTTCTGCTGATTTTTGAAATTTCCTATGATATCTTGGTTTTGTTTCTGAAAATCAAGATAATAGTAATAATAACAATAAAGAAACTAAGTTTATAAAAACTAACTAAGTTTCGTAATAATTAACCGTGTTTAAAATAATATAATAATAATAATGGTGATAGTAACTTATAAAATATTAACAATGTTAATTTAGTTTTATGAAAGATAACTAAGTTTATAGTAATATTAATAAACAACAAAATATAGCATATTTCACATTTTCAACTAGTGTAAATTGTAATTTCAAATCCGACTTGCATTTTCAACCAAGTTTACGAAAATTTGCTAAGTTTACAATAATAAAATACAAAATATTAACTATGTTCACTAATTTTTGTAATAATAATAACTAAGCTTATATAATAATAATAATAATAATAATAATAATAATAATAATAATAATAACAGCAGCAGTAGAGCATTGTCCAAGTGGTTAAATGATTCGGCTTCTGTGTGAGAGCTCACAAGTTCGAAACTTGCGTAGCGTGATTCGAACGTTTATTGACATGTGATATGTTGTCTCAGTGACATGTTGTATATAAAGTACCATTTCAAAAAAATAAAACAACAACAACAACAACAAATTAACTAAGTTTATGTTTTAGAAGATGTTGGAGTAATGGGATGAGGTGGTAGGTGGAAGTATGTGAAGTCTAAAGGCGGAGTTGAGATGATAAAAGAGGAGATTGTAGGTGCTGTTATTGTGAAGGAGGTAGCTTCAGGCAGAGGAAGAGGGGATGTTGTGAAGTGTGGTTGCTGAAGTTCTGGTTTGGTTTGCTGAAGTAGGTGTTGTGCTGAAGTAGTTGAAGCTGAAGGAGTATAGTAATGTTTAAAGTGGTTGTTGTTTGGTAATGGAATGAGTTGGATGGATTTTTTAGCAGGATGGAGTTTCTGGTTGGATGAGTCTTTGTGAAGGGGAGGATGAGGCAAAGATTGGAATGGTATGTATATGCACAGTCAATGAGTGTAGTTTGCTGTGTTGGTATTAATGTAGCATGGTGAACTATTGGTTTAGTGTTGCACTTTGGATTGTGTGATGGCAGTGTTGGGTATTGCAGGTTGTAGGCTTGGTTGAAGGTTGTGTGGAAGAAGAGACTGCAATGTAAATGGAGGCAGTTGGCAGCGAGGAGGGTGGTGGAAATATGCAGGGGTGGGTGAGGAGATGCAAGTTTTGATGTTCGCAATTATTCTGGGAAAAATCAATCTTCTGGGAAAAATAAATTAAACATGGCATATCATTCCCCAACCAAACAATTTATCGCTATCTGAAAAATGTTTTCCAGCAAAAAAGCATCAAAATAGAGAAGTTTCCGATTTAATGCTCTGTATAGAGTCTCACAAATTTCTACTTGCTTGTTTAATCAAACATCAATGCGCTCCTCTTACTCTTCCCCATCTGCATAAAAATAAAAATCAACAAATGCCATTGGGAAACACCAAAAATCAAATCTATACACAACTGATAATGCTTCTCTAAGAAAATCAAATGTATTTCAAATAACAAAATTACAATCTGTGTCAGGATAAAATCAGGAAAAAACGAACATTCTAGTAGATGGCGCAGCTAAGGTGGTAATATGTGTAATCCAGTAAGTGATGCAGTGATTCCAACTAGACCAGCGATTAGTGTAAAATTTAGGAAAAAACCAACTAGACCAGCGATTAGTGTAAAATTTAGGAAAAATCCAGCTGCCATATTTCCCATCGGGTAGTATATTTGGTGCAGCCTTGCTTGGTATGTCATGTGTTGGACTGAAACATAAACATACAATTTATTAGTTTAAATCAAGGTTCGAAAACTCGGTTTCGGTTTCGGTCATTTGAAATTTTGTTAGTTTCGATCGATTTCGAAAATTTCGAAAGTTTCGATTTTGGTTTCGGTATCGGTCCCGGTTTCAGTTTTCAATGGTTTGTTAAATATTAAACTTAACACAGTGTATTATATATAAGCCAAATTAATCCCAAATTTTACTTAACAATAATAATACCCTAATTCAAATTAAAGAATTTCAGTCTAACACTACACAACAACACAGCCCAACTTCAGCCCAACACAAGTTACACAGCACCGCCTGGTTAAAAAACTTCAATTTGTCCACTAAATATTTTGCCGCACTCAAATCCCCTTTTGAAAACTAGGGCAAAAGAGAAAAACGCCGAGCAACGGAAAAAGAAAGAAAATTATATCACGCTCGACGTCGAATTGAAGGTCAGAGCGAACATCTCATCGCACATAGTTGAATTCGAAGTCAAGTAGGACGCTCGAACGGCTGAAATCGAAGTCGAAGTCCAGTAAGACGCTCGAACGGCTGAAATCGAAGTCGATTTTGAGGTTATTTTTTTGTTAAATTCGATTCTCTTTTGATTTTTGGTGTTGTTTACCTTTTTTTTAATTAAAGCAGCAATTGAAAAAAATTGATTTTTTTTATCGACGAGCAACGGGACGAGATTTTGACCTAATCTCGTCCCGCCTTCGGCCGGAACCGAGTCGAGATTGTCGGAATCTCGTGGTTCCGGCCGGAACCTGATACCTTGGTTTAAATGACTTTTGAAAATAATGATAACAACAAGAACTGTGCATGTAACTTCAGTAGGAGTTTCGTTAATGCCATAATTAAAAGCCCAGACAGCAATTATAATCATGATGTTATGGAACTAGATAGATTGATTATGTTTTCTTTTTCCGCGTATGTTTACAATGGCCTAATCTTGCTACTTATGCAAGTTTTTTATGTTAATTGCTCTTTGAGTGTAGAAAGACAATATTAATTTTTGTGCAGTAAAAACATGGAAGGTGACGTAGGAATTCAAGGTTTGGTGGCTTTTCCAGCATTGCAAAAACCGAAGATAATTTCCTACAATGTTAATAGGATGTACGATGTTTTACTTTTGAGCTTTAACATTTGCAATGCATCATTCTCTTTCCGAGTAGTTAGCTTTTTCTGCATTTTCAAATTTATTCAATAGCACAAACACTTGTAAAATCACTTTTCTTCAACAAGTGGAACCATTGACATATAGATTAAAAATTAGAAGTTTCCCACCTAGTGGTATGCTTAAATTTTATCATATAATCATTATACATGATCAAATTTAGTGTTCTATGCTTTAAAAGTATTATTTATATGATGTAATTTGACATACGCAAACGACCACTAAATAAATCAACACATTTTTGATAAAACCTTATGTTCTTCTAATGCAGCACGTGATCTACTTATCGGCAAATGGTCGGAATTTGTTAGAGTCATCAAAAACAGCATTAGATAAAGGAAGTTGGAAGATGTAGTCATATATGTACAGAGGTAAATTTAGAACTTATTTTCTTGGTGCATTTATGTAATTAATCGTCTATAAAAGAAATATTATACATTGTGTGTTAGTAGTTTTAACATAATTCATGAGATTGACAAACAATTTTTGAATTATTATTCTACAAGCATTGTCAAAGAAGATAGCAGTTTGTGGTTTGTATCATCGAATGACCGTTAATGCTTATATTTTTCTTATAATAGTTTTATACCATACCAATGACTTCAATCAGGTAGTATTTGGTAAAATTACCTTATACAATGAAATACGGTTGCTTATGGGATTTCAATGCTTCTTGCATGCTTTTTAGCCGTAATATATAGCATATCTATGGCCGGGGAACCAAAGAACATGATTGTGAATTTTATTCAAGCTATTAGTGATCATAGGTTTCTTTTAACTATTTGTTCTTAACTCTTACATGCATGATGCTACTGCAAGGCTTGATTATTTTGAGTCAAAAGCTCTTGAGCAGCAAGAAGCTGCATGTAGATGTATTCTAAAACTTGATGCCTCTATTGCAAGCGAAGTCACCGCGGATGAAAAAATGGTTCCCATATTTATTATGTGCAAGAAAATGCCATTATTTTTTTCCTTTTTTTCTCTAAAAAATATCTTAACATTGGTAATTTATTGTTTATTACTGTTCAGATCTTCTCAATTTTATAAATCCAGATTAGGATATCAAAGGGAGAGATTCATAGAAAAAGCATCGTCGATCAAAGGTTTTTTTAATACATTCAACTTGAAAATTAGAGAACTCATCTCAGTACGAATCTTCTTTACTTATCCATGCACATATTGTGCAAATCTTTATGATTCTTGAACCTCAATTTAATGTTATTATGGGTATTCACGGCCAAAATTTTTGTATTGGTGTAAATGTTTTATTATTTGATTTTGTTGATACCCAATCCCAATGTCTTAACTGCAATGGGAATGTTTGTGCAAATGCGATGTTGTGTGCTTGTGCAAGTTCGGGTGTGTGTAGTTTGGTGCATATGTGTATGTGCACTTGTATTATTAAGAAAAAGAAAACGTGGGCCGTTGTAATGCAACATGCAACAAGACATTATCTTCATCTATCTAAGAAAATTTTGATGTTTAAAAAAATTATGTAAATCTTCATCCATCTAATAATAGAAATTACTACTAATAACTTGTAATTTTCATCGTAGTTTTATATAATTATTTTCAGATTGTTTTGAATTTTCAGGAAGTACTACAATGACCGAAGACATGCATGAAGAAAGGCTTTGAGCGGTTCAAATTCTTAGTGATGCATTTGGTACTTGTAGACGTTAACTTTGAACTATATTGTCCTTTGTTATCATGAATATGTATTGAACTTGGTAGCTCATGTATTGAACTTATTTTTTGTCAGTTGATACTTTATTTTGTTATCATTTGCGTTACATTTACTGATTATTATATTTTTTTTATTCATACATTGTTCAAATTGTTATCTACTTAAAGAATATTCATTTTGATTGTTATTATTAAAGTGTAAAAGTGTGGTGCATCAAATATATAGTAAAATAAAGCATAGCCCCTAAAAAGTATTATAACTATATGACATAAGTGTTATAAAAAGATAATATAATGTATGAGATTACTGTCAAAGGATAACAGTAAATAGGCGTTATTATATTTACACATTTTATAGCGGTATATATATGCTATAAATGGATGTAGAATATACTATACACATGTTGATATATAGCGTGAAAAATGAGCGCTATAGAATAACTATTTTATAGTGGTTATTGTATGCTATAAAATCATGCTCTTTTATAGTGTGTTAAATATGCAATTCTTTTTTATAACATGTCGATATACAACGTTTATCAAACCACTATAGTTGTGTTTAATAGTGGTTATATGTCGTTATAAAAAACTGTTTTTCTTGTAGTGAAACTTTTATAAATTATTTTAAAATGTATTTTAAAATTATATTTTGTTTTTAAAATTAAAGGAAAGAAAATGAGAAATAGATATCAAAGATTGCTACCAGGGACTTAAACAAAATCTTACGACTCTATATATTATACTATAGTATTGAGATCCTCATATCTTGGTCTTTATACTCATGAGTCTTCATATCCTTTTCTTTGAATCTTTTTACTGTACAGTCTTCGGTTCAATCCTGTGTAATATCCTACACTATATACTATATAACTTGGCAAAATATTTGTATCTATAATTTATATAAATGTATATTATCATTATCAAGGTTTTTATCATCAAAGTCAATAACTAAGGTAATAACAGTGACTACTGGGGGCACAAGGGTTTACTTTTTTTTATAATTATTGGATAACTATGAAATGACCCACTCGATAGTTTTCTCTTGGTTAATATAACGAAGGTTAAAGAGAAAATATCGATGCGACAAAATTACACAGTTCTCTTGACATGAGAATACTATTGGTCTTCAATGTGTAAGCTATGCTTTGATTATAGTTAGATCATGACATGATGTCCATCAAACGACTATAGTTAGGTCGAGTGCAAACATTGAAAGTGCAACACTATTCAAGAAAGGATTCGTCTCCTCAGTTATATAAGATTAGTATCCCGGTCAACTGAAGTCAATTTAAAGTTAAAGTCTCTGGACATAGCTTTTCGTTTATAATAATTATTATTATTGAACCAATGAATTTGTGTTTGGACTATAGAGTTGAATATGAATGATATTGGAATTTTGACCATTATCATCCATAAGTTCAAAATGATATAGTTTTGACGAAGAGAATTTGTGTAAAAAAATAGTCATAATTGGATAACGCTTAATAAAGTAAAATCCAAAGCCAAATAAGCGATAAATTTGTCCAAAATGTTAAACTATCTGCTAAGTGACGTATGAATGTTAATATTTGAATAGTTCGATATTAATCGTTGGCTAAATTTACACATAAAGAGTCGAACACCCGAATCGTTGAACACTCCTTGACCATATGATTTGATTAATTTATATTTGTTATAAATTAATATTTATGAAATATCAGTTATAAAATTTTATTTTGTTGATAAACACATATTGCTAAATATGCTTATAATGGTTATAATTATATCAATCGATATACGATATCGATATTTGTTCAAATTACATTTAAATGTAGTATAGTTTGTTCGATCTTTAAATAGGTTTGAAGCCCATATGGGGCTGGTGTGTTTAGGCCATAATATGATCAGGCGGGGAGGCCATTTGATGGTAAGAAGGCCATGGTCTTAATAGATAATAGGAAAACATGGGTAAGAAAGAATAGTGGATCTAGATCCTAACTAATCTCTCTATTCTCTCCTCTATAAATAGATCATAATCCTCTTTCTTTTTTTGACTTTTTAGAAGCCTCCAACTCCTCTATCTCTAGTTGAAAATTAATCCTTCCCTCTCCTCCATTTCCAAGCTAAAATCAAATTAAATAATCACTACTCAATAGTCGGTGGTCTGCAATTCGGGAGACAACACATTTAGGATTGGAATTTTATTCGAGAGTTTATTTCAATGGTTCAAGGTGTAAGTTTTTGGCATTGGTATAAGGTAATAATCTGATCTATAATTACATACTATTGGTTTGTTATTTATATATCGTATTCTGTTATATTAGTATATATGTATATCATCACATTCAGATTGGTTGTATGTTTATATGCTTATATATATATATATATTAAAATATTTTGTGACATATATCTACCTATAATATTAACGGCACAAAATAATTTTTTTTTAATTAATTTAATATTCATTATTTAATTATATATAAGCGTTATAATTTAAATACTATATCTTATACTATACAAAATACGACTTTATAATTTTATTTAAATAGTTTCATATATAAAATATCTTCAGCAAAAGTAAAATAATTTTAATATACATATTATCTAAACATTATTTAAATCAATTAATTATGTAAATTAATTATATCAGTATATACATATATATTATACAAAATAAGTTTTTATATTTTATAAAATTAAATTAGTACATAACATGCTTTCGGTTGAAATTTTTTGTATAATTTAATTATTAGCTGAAATAAAAACTTGAATATAAAATTATATTTTTTATATTATAAAATTATATATGTAATAAAAAATATTAAAATACCAATCAAACTTCCAATGAAATTTTGAAATTCAATTATATATTTCAAAAATAATCTTAATTTAATTTTCACTAATTTCCGTATAGAGATTTAATTTTAAAATATATTTTTAATTTAAAAATAGCATTTCTTTACTGCGTGCATTATCATATGTATATATATAGTTAATATATATAACTTTTGTATGTTTTTACTTATATATATTTACTTATTTATTATTAAATTATTTATTTTTATGTATATATGTATTTAATATTTACATTTATTATAAAACATGATATATACTTTACTTTCGGTTTTTGATGCAAAAAAAATTAAAATTTTAATATAATTATAAATATGTTATAATATACTCATGTATAATTACATATATAATTTTATAAATTCCATATTTAAATAATACGTAGTTTGTATATATTTATAATATTTTGTATATATAAATTAAATACATAAGCATACATTTGGATGATATATCTATATACTAAATGAGTTAACATATCCATTATCGTGTAAATCCCAACACTTGTACACGGGCATGTTATACCTTGCACGGATTAATATGTAACAGATGCACACACATATATGTGTATATGATACACATGTATATACCTATAATACAAAATTATTTATAATAAAAACTATATTATAAATATATATGTAAAATAATGATTTTATTTAGAAGAAATTTGAAAATGTTCAAAATAAATTAGACTTCATAGGTCCAATAAAGATCCATAATGATTAAATAACATAAATTCATCCATTACTTCCGCTATGGGCTGGTATAGTTCTAACACATGTCACCTAGTCATAACTCCCCTTTACAGTTTATAATCATTTATAATTAGACTTTATCGTGGAAATCCTACCATATAACATTGGACTTCGGACTAATAGTCAAGGCACCCTATCATCAGCCAATATATCTTTACAATCATGGTTTAACTCCTTTCTTTCATTTATCTACAGTGTACTCTACACTTTCTGTAGATAAAGCATTTTTATCTTTGATTAAATGATATTCTATCATTTATTAGCTTCTCTAAGCTTTCTTTCATTTTTGAAAAATAAGTTGACACAATTTTAACTTAAAACTTCTTCCATTGTTTCTTCTCTATAAGAGTTTTGATATAACTGATATATTGAGTATCAATGTTTTATTGATTCAGAGAGAGATAGCAGAAAGTAAAAGGAAAGAGAAATTGTATTGTGAACTTCTCAGATACATTACAATACATATCGGTTTGTATTTATAAGCAGTATATGATACTGGGCTGAATTGTGAGGCCCAAGCCCAGATGTAAAATACAGATACATGCTCTCAATACACGAGATATCTTTCATTATCTAATTTTCCCCCTCAAACCAACATTAGGGGTTTTTTTTTCTCATGGTGACATCTCTTGTCGCCGCCACTGAAGATAAGCGATTATTGCTCAGATCTAGAGCAATATTGCATGGATCTGGGTGATTTAATCATTATACCATGCTTCTTCAAGGTAATTGAGGTTGTCTTGTTGATCTGAGTGAGTTGGTTCGTTGTCGAAGTCGGTTTGGATGATGAATCAGATGTTGTATGAACGAAAGCCTTCAACTTTTGTTGATTGCACCCTACCACTTCGTCTTGTTCAGTTTGGTTTGTGGTAATCTCAGCCACCTTCAATTCTTCTCTGAATCTGATGAAGTTTTGCTTTGACAATGCTTTGGTAAGAGTATCTTCTCTTTGGTAAGCAGATGGTAAGTGATTTACTAGTAAGTTTCCTTTTTGTATTTGTTCTCTGACAAAGTACAAGTCTATCTCAATATGTTTTGTCCTTGAATGAAGTATTGGGTTTGCTGACATGTATATCGTGCTTTGATTGTCACACCATAATGTTGGTTTGGCTTGCGATTTGATATTTAGTTCATGCAGTAAGGACTGAATCCACATAATCTCTGCTGTTGCACTTGCAACGCTTCTGTATTCAGCTTCTGTGCTGGATCTTGAGATAACAGATTGTTTCTTAGTACACCACGACACTGGATTATCTCCTATATATATACACTATCCTGTAGTAGATCTACGATCATCTGAATTAGTTCCCCAATCTACATCAATATACCCAGTTGTGTTAAGATGATTGCTTTTCTTTATTAGTAGTCCATAATCTGCCGTTCCCTTTATGTGTCTCAATATTCGTTTACTGCTTTCCAGTGATCATCTTTTGGTTCCTGCATAAATTGACAAACTTTGTTAATACTGAAAGATATATCTGGCCTTGTGATAGTTAGATATTGTAAAGCACCAACAATACTTCTGTATTGTTTAGTGTTTGTTATGCATTCTCCCCTGTTTTTGGATAAGTATAGATGGCTTATCATAGGAGTGGGCTGAGGTTTGGCATTGTCCATCTTTGTCTTTTCCAGCAACTCTAGAATGTATTTTTTTTGACTGAGGATAATCTCCGACTTTGATTTCCTTTTAACTTCTATGCCTAAGAAAAAGTTTAGTGAACCCAAATCTTTGATGGAAAATTCCTTGTCTAGATATTGAGCAAGACTTTTGATTTCATTGTCATCATTTCCTGTAATGATAAGATCATCAACATATATTAGAATGTAAACATTTATCTTATTTCTATTTTTAATAATTAGAGAGTTGTCTGATTTTGTAGTCTGATATCCAAGATTGATTAGTGTGGCTTTCAGTTTATCAAACCAGACTCTTGGTGCCTGTTTTAGGCCATATATAGCCTTTTTCAGTTTGCAAACATGATTTGTATTTTCCCTATAACCTTGTGGTTGCTCCATGTATATTTCTTCCTGTAAAGCTCCATTCAGAAATGCATTGTTAACATCATATTGTCTAATGCTCCACTGATTATATAGAGCAATACTTAAGATGATTCTTATAGTAGTTGGTTTGACCACAGGAGAAAAAGTTTCATTGAAATCAAACCCATATTGCTGTGTGTAGCCTTTTGCTACCAATCTTGCTTTATATTTTGACACTGTTCCATCAGGATTTTTCTTTAACCTGTATGTCCACCTGCATCCTATGATGTTTTTGTTATCTGGTGGATGTACAAGTTCCCATGTATTGTTCTTCATTAATGCATTGTATTCTTCATCCATTACTGTCTTCCAGTTACTGTCCTTTGCAGCTTGCTCAAAGGTTACTGGTTCCTCTAAACTTGATGTAGTAGTGTATAATTTCGGTTTAAAGATTCCACTTTTTGACCTTGTGGTCATTGGATGACCAGTTCTACTTTGTGGTGATACATCTGTTCTTGTTTGATTGTTGCTATTTTCTGACTGTGTTGGTATGCTTTCTGAATTCTCTTTATCAGCTAACTCTGTTTGTTGTTCTGAATTTGCAGGAGTTTGACTGAGATAGCTGGGTGAGTTTGATGATTCATGACCTGGTTGACCTGACATTGTGAGTTGTGGATCATCACTCTCAGTAGTCCTTTCAATCGCCTCAGGATGGAAAACATCCCTGTATACAGGTATTCTGGGTACAGAATACTTTGGATTCAGTATCTTTTGAGTTGTCTTGATACTTGTACTTTTAAAGGGAAAAACATGTTCATTGAACACAACATGTCTGCTAATTATAATCTTACCACTTTCATCTAAACATTTATATCCTTTCTGATTGCTTGCATATCCTATGAATGTACATGGTTTAGACCTAAAACATAATTTATTCTTATTATATGGTCTTGTGTGAGGAAAGCATAGACATCCAAACATTTTTAAACTTTGATAATCAGGTTTGACACCTAGTAGTTTTTCTATTGGACTGATTCCTTTAATAACTTTTGTGGGAAGCCTATTAATTAAATATATTGCAGTATTAAAGGAACCAGGCCAGAACTTTAATGGCAATGATGCTTGAGCAAGTAATGTTAGCCCTGTTTCAACTATATGTCTATGTTTTCTCTCTATTAGACCATTTTGTTCAGATGTTTAGGGACATGTGGTTCTGTGTACAATACCCCTCTTAGCAAAGTAACTGCTGAGAGTTTTGTACTCACTACCACCATCTGACTGAATAACCTTAAGTTGATTCCCAGTTTGCTTTTCAACCAGGAATATAAAATGTATCACTGCATTATATACATCTGGTTTAGCTTTTAAAAAATAAATCCATGTATATCTACAATATGCATCAATAAAGGATATATAATTTCTGTAACCATAGTTAGAACAAATTGGGGCAGGTCCCCGTAAATCAGTTGCAACCAATTCTAATGGTTTTGAATACTTGGTTAGTGAGTCATTGAAAGGTAACTTGTGACTTTTGTCCATTTGACAATATGTACAAACATATGGTAAAGTAAAACTATCAAATACGATTTTATTTCTTTCAAGTACTTGTTTCACAATATTTGTGTTTGGATGGCCAAGTTTGTAATGCCACAAGTCAAACACACTTCTGTTTTCTTCACACCGACCCACTTCACCTATATTACAACATCTCTGATTTCTTTCAGATTTGCAACTGTTTTTAATGTTGAATCTGTATAGTCCTCTCACCGCTTCACCCTGCAGAAGATTTTCATTAGTTAGTATATCCTTAACTAAGTAATAATCTGGATAAAATTCAAAGTATACATTGTTGTCTTTTGCAAATTGTGACACACTCAAAAGATTTTTCTTTATTCTTGGTACTCTCAATAAGTTGTTTAAATATAGTTGTCTTTTGCCATTAATGCTGGTTCTTCCAGTGTGAGTGATATTAACTAACTCACCATTACCCATGCATATAGACTGTTTACCTCTGTATTCCTTATTTTCAAGATTTAAGTTGTCAAGATTATTTGTTATATGATTGGCTGCTCCTGAGTCTGGGTACCAACTTTCATCATGAATATGTTCTGATGTTGCAGCTGTGCTTTGATTTGCTTCACCATTGCTGTTAGTGTCTGACTGTACTTGAGCCATATTAGCACCAAACTTTCCATTTCCTTGATTACTTTGATTCTGATTTGGTACATAATTGGCATTAAACCTAAAATAGCACTTTACAGCAGTATGACCAATTTTCTCACAAATTTGACACTTAGGTCTGCTGCTATTGTTATTATATCTGCCTCTGAATCTATTAGAACTGCCTCCTCTTTGATAAGATTGACCCTGCCTGTTTTGATTCTGTCCTTTACTTCTTGAGTTTGAACTATAGTTAATTGACAGATCTGTTTCTTGAGATTTCTTGTGATCTATTCTTGCTTCATGTGCAAGAAGTGTGGCATGAACATACTGTACAGGTGGCAAACTTGGCTGTGATGATACAACTGCTACAACTGCTTCATATTCCTCACTTAGTCCATTCAAGATTCTTAGAACTTGTTCTGTTTCAGACACTTTGTGCCCTGCTGCATCCAACATATTACAGATATTATTCACTTGTGAAAGATAATCCCTCATTGCCAGATTTCCTTTAGTAATATTTTGCAATTGTCTTTTATAGTGCATAATTTTGGCTGCTGACTGAGTATTGAATATCCTTTCGACTGTAATCCATATATCATTTGATGATTTGCATTCTATGACTTGTGACAACAATTTCTTATCAATAGATGATAGTAACCAAGAACTTATTAATTGATCTTGTCTGTAGAATTTTATATACTCTTCATTGCTGATCATCTTGTTTTGTGAATCAGTGATGTATCTTGGAGGTATTGGGATTGAGCCAAGAATAAAGCCTTCTAGCCAGTATCCTTGCATAGCGGTTTCAACTTGTAATTTCCATAAGAGATAGTTGTATTCCTCTAAATGCACAGTGATTAACTGGCTTTGAAGGCTAATGACAGTCTTGATTAACCTCTCCGTTGAATCAGAAAGCTCCTGTGGGCTATTTGTATTATCTGATGTTGCTGAAGTATTGTCTCCTTCAGCCATGATTGAAGAATTGTGAGATTGATGCAGGAAATCAGTGATTCAGAAAATTTGCTAATTCAAAAACACTTGATTACTGGCAAGAAAAGGTAAGTTGCAGCCAAGACTTAGATGATGAGTCACTCTCTGATAAGTCTTGGCATGGCAATTGCTTTCTTTATGTTTCTGGACTGTTTTCTTGAATGAGTTTTCTGACTTTTTGAACCTTCTTGCAATGAATTTGCTTAAATTTTTAATGAAAACTTGTTGCAATCAGAAATCTCAATAATTTCTTGATATGGCACCTGTTTTTTTTACAAAATAGCAAATTCTAAAAAATAACCCAAATGATGAGATATCACCTGATGGGTTAAAGAACCTCGTCAAATGATGATAACTTTCTGATGGCGATTTCAGTGATGATCTTGCACACTAGATACTGTCGTTAGGCTTCTAGGGTCGCTTTGAGTTTTTCTCCCTTACGTGAATTGATGATATTGCCTCAAGGCTGTACGTGGCTCTGATACCATATAAGAGTTTTGATATACTGATATATTGATTATAAATGTTTTATTGATTCAGAGAGAGAGATAGCAGAAAGTAAAAGGAAAGAGAAATTGTATTATGAACTTCTCAGATACATTACAATACATATCGGTTTGTATTTATAAGCAGTATATGATACTGGGCTGAATTGTAAGGCCCAAGCCCAGATGTAAAATACAGATACATGCGCTCAATATACGAGATATCTTTCATTATCTAATTTTCTCTATGAAATAGTCAATCTACACCTGGAAACTGTCTTCTAAAGTGCACACGTTTTATTTTAAAAATCACAGCTTCCCAAGCTATTGCGACTTAAACTTAGATGTCGCATATTAGCTATCCCATAGCCTTCGCTAGTTAAGCCTAGCTAACACATGTTGGCAATCCCATAGCCTTCGCAATTTGATTCTCCTAGGCCATTGCTAATTGGTCTTCATCTAACCATCGCATGTTGATAGTTTACTAGCTATCGTGAGTTGTGCTTCTATGAGCTATATAGGTTGATAGCTTCCCAAGTTATCACATTTTGAGCCTCAAATAGCACATTGATATCTTCCTTGGCTATCGGTGTTAAGCTCCTAGCAACCTTCACTAGTTGACCAGAATGTATTACGCTCCATAAAGTCGAAACTGTTAACCAGAATGCCATCCAGTTCTCTATAGCTGTTAAGGGTACAGAGAGAAACATACCTTTCAATACTGTTTGATAAAAGAAGCACCTTATAATATCGTACTTACTGTACCTTTCAATGGCGTTAATGATAAAAAGAACCACCTTATAATATCGTATTTACTGTACCTTTCAATAGCATTCGAGAAAAGAAGCACCTTTTAACAGTGTTTGCGAGAATGAAGTGTAGAAAGGAGCATGTTTAATGTACCTTTTAGCAACACGCACAATTCTACGGTAACCTTCGTTCTTCCTGTACTGAGCCGGGCTGATGTGATGTAGGAAGGCAGGGTTTTAAGGATTGGGTACCGATAGTCAAAATGGGTGATAAGCGTGATGGAAATGGAGGCATCATGTTTTCGAAGGAGTTTGGAGAATGACATAAGAGGGTTGAGGTGGCCTGCTCCAGGGCTTGAAAATATAGCTATGTGAGGAGAAGCTTTTGATGCTTGTTCCATGATTAGTTTACGGTGTTTTAATGAAGATGGAAGTGATAATTTCAGTTGATTTTAAATGAACTTGGGAAATTACGTTGGAGGTGGTGGTGGTTGTGAAGCTGTGGTCTTCTGATTTCATGCTTTCGAAGTTTCCACAAATTTTTTTTCTCTTGTTTTCATGTGCAGTGGCAAACGATATCATATTAGTTTATCACTAATTATACATTATTATTTTGGTGCTGGAGGAAGAAATGGAGTCAATTATACTTATGTCACTGTAGTTTGTCAATTTGCGATTTCAATGACACTTTTGCTTTTGCTGTTTTCATTGTATTTGGAATCTTGAATTATTATACGGTTTTCAGCTATATCATGTTTTGTGATAGAGTACGGCTAAGATTTAATTTGTAGAGGGTAGATATGAATGTTAAGTGAACTCTGATAGTATACGTTTACAGCCACATGAGTTGTGTTCCAGCTTAGCTTAGCCTCTGTAGGGCTGGTCTCTAAAATATTACATGATTTTCTGCCTTTGTATGAAAAATCTACTTTACATGAACAGAAGGAATTTGGATTGGTGGTACATGAGGTTAGAATAGAGTTTAGCTTTTCAGGCTTGTTTCTGGTTGAATCTCATTTTTTATTAAATGAATGAATAAGATAAGTGGATGGTATTAGAGAATTGGTTAAGATTGAAGCTAGTTGTAGTTTTGAGGCGTCTTTTCCTTGTCATTGAATGCTTGAACTTTTTGCTGCTTCTTATCTCGTCAAGATCTTCAAATGCCTGCTACAATATATTTGCATTTTATTAACCAGCCTTGATTAAGACGTTATACTTCTGCATTGCTTAGACATTCAAACAAAGCATGATTTTTATTCAGGCACAGTCAAATTTAGTTTTTGTGAACATGTGGTTTAATAACCAAATTTTATAAACAACCACTTCACCAACAGAGTAAGATAACTTCGCCAATTCATGAGAGTAGTGGTGTGTTGTTGTTGACTCTTTGGTGATGACTATTGGCAGTTGCTTTGATGTGCCCTAACACAAAATTGTTTCTGATCAATGTAGCCTTGGCACTCTCACTCTTGCACTCCCATTACTTTATTTGTTTGCCTTTATGCTTTAACTAATTCCGTGTTTGTTCATAATGCAGACGACGTACAGAAAAAGATTAGCCTGAAGTAAGGAATGAGAGGTAGTTATGGTTTTGTAAGTTATTCTGTAATATAAGTCGGCTTGAAAAAACACTTTCTGATATACGGTTTTCTTGTGTTTCTTTAATATTAATACGTAATACTTGTTGTTGCTGCTGCTGAACTTTGTAGTGTTATGTATTGCTGCTGCTATTGAACTATGTAGTGTTATGTATTGTTGTCGAACATTGTAATTAAAAGATTTGTTATGTTTGGTTTTGTGTTGAATCTGCGAAAAAAATTTGGTTTAGTGATCTTTCTTTTATGATATTATGTTAAATTTGCAAATGTCTTTATATTGAGTATGATAATGAAATGAATGTTACTGTAGAGGGTCAGGAAAAGCAATGCATTTTTAAAAATTAATAATATTACAATTCACAACGGTTTTAAGCCGTTGCAAAAACGAATTAACAAAGTTGCCTAACAAGACTTTACAATGGTTTTCAGCCGTTACTAAATTAAATTTAGCAACGGTTAATAGCCGTTCTAAAACATAAATTTAGCAACGGCTCCTAGCTGCTGTAAAATTAAGTTTTGCAACGGCTTTAAACCGTTGCTAAATTTTTACCACTACCAATTTTGCAACGCCTCTAAGCCGTTGCGAAACTTGTTTGCAATGGCTCTAAGACGTTGTGAGATGGCATTTCTGGTGTAGTGAGAATATACTCATTGCCTATTTGTACCTGGCTTGGGCTTACATTAAATGAACATTTAATTCTGATGGTAAGCCACATCAATTTAGTCGCTCTACTAGGTTCTTCGGATGGATGGATGGGCAACTTTGTTGTTAAACTGAGTACCCATATGGCTGAGCTGGCTGACCGTCTGTTGGTAACATGGGAAAGACTTTTGAATTCTTACTAAGGATCATGCAGGGAAGACGGCTAATGGTCGGGCGTGAGGCAACCATGAGGGAAGCTTGATGCTGGTTGGAATTGGCTCCACTGAAGCCATGCTAAAGACGAGCCATGGTTGGGCCACTCTTGCTTGATGTGCCGCTATCTACTGGGGAGAGTTTTGATAGGGTTCGGTTGTCAACTAATGAGATGTCGAACGAATTGTGTTGACTTTTAACTACTATTGGAAAAAGTCCGCTATAGGATAGTTGGTCGGGACTGAACCAGATTTGGTCTAGATCTTGCCTAAGAGTGAAGGTTGCTTTGGGATGAGATATGCATGCCTTATCTTGGCGCCTTGCAAATTAGAAAGGTTGGTTTGAGACCAACATGGATTTGGGTCATTCTTTGCAGGCTAATTGCATATCAATTGACATGGTTTTGTTTAGGTCAGACTACCAAGTGCTTACGAGAAAACTGAGCAACAATAGGATATAGATACAATATTTACATGAATTAATTTGTTTGAATGAAAATTAAAATATAGATATTTACATCTACATAGCACCTACCACTTAAAAGAACATAAAATTGTGATTAATAGCTAATATAATTCATCAATACAATGATTCTACATAAAATCATCACGTTTTGAATTTTGGCTTTAAAATCAGGTGTGATATATTAATATGGGTGTGAGAATTGATAACCTTTTGTGCACTAACTTATTAATAGGGACTTACATCAAAATTCCCTAAGTACTTGTTTGGTATAATGGGTAGAAATAGACATATTCAATTCTAAAATTGTGATTTTCACTACAACTAAATAAGGGATTAGGGCAATTTTAATTGCCATGTTAATTAGTTATGCCGACAAATTAATTTAAAGACCAATTAACTACAAGGTCAATATTTACACTTTCCCTAATTTCCTTCAACACATTCGCTAATTTTCTTTTCTATCAAATATGTACAGCTTAAGTGTTTTTATCGAGTAAATTTCCTTGAAGCATTCTCAACCATGGGTACGGTTGGGACATACCCACCCTTCCCCGTCCCCTTCACCACCCAAAGAGGGTCGGCTGCTCCAAGTAGGGTTGCCTTGGCAACCCACAAGGTTGCCAAGGCAACCCTAGAGAGCACTACTTTAGCCGGCTTTTATAAAGCCGACTATGCTTAGTCGGCTTTATAAAAGTCGGCTATCCATTTGATATGGCAACTGTAAAAAAATTGACCGTTGTCATATAGCCGACTTTAATAAAGAGTGTTATTATTTGCACTTACTTAAACATTTACTGGCGCCACCTAAACATTAATTAAATTAAAATCTTGAAATCTACTTCGAAAACCTAAGTTAAGTATAAAATAATTTGGAAATAAGTGATAATCGGAAAATGTAAAAATAATAAAATCTAATATTCAAACATAATTATTTTCAATCCTGTTAATCATTAACGACAAAAGAGATTGAGATGAAAAATGTAAATACATTATCTATTATGAATTTTAGGTTAGAAGTTGATTAGTTAAGATATTTAATTCTATTTAGAATATGAATGTAAATCAATATTTTTGTTAACTTGTTAATTTTCTACTCAATGGATTACCATAATTAAGTATATTTGACTATATCATATTATTTCTACTATAATTGGTTTCATAGTTTTTTTCTTTTCTTTGTTCAACCAACAACAAAATAATAACAATCAGATATTTTTAATCAAATTAGCAACGAAAGCTTTTTGATATGTTATAAAGTAACATCTGATTTGAGCTGCAGATAATTCTTTACTATGTTAATCTTAGTTAAAATTATAAAGTTAAAAAATATATGAAAATTCTACTTAATTAAAGTCATAATAACTTAATTGTAATAAATTTAGTTGGATTATATTTCGATAAAGCATTAAATTAAAAAAAGTTCGACTGTGAAGAAATTGGATAGTGAAATTTTAATTATATTGTTTGAAGAAAGATTGAGATGAAAAGTTAAGTTAAGATTTTGAGGAAATAAAACGATTATGAAAATGTGGGTGTAGGTGGGTGAATGAAATAGATGAGTGGATGAGAAAACAGGTGGGTGAAAGAAGGATTCGAATGGTATAAATAGTAACACCCATAATAAAGTCGATCGTTTCATTTTTCATCTTTGGCTTCTTTATATATTCACACAATTTACAATTTTAATTACATTAATTTCTTCATATTTTCTTACTCTCTTTCAACACTCCTCTATATAAAATTTCGATTATGTCGAAAAGTTAAAAAAGAAAATATCAAAAATAACTATGGAATTGTGAATTTCCTTTGCATAGCATTCACTGATTTACTTTCGTGTCAAGTATCAACAAAAAATTCGGAAAAAGAGAGAAACAAATCGCGCTTACTGAAAATACGAAAGTACAAAATATATCCTTGGCACGTCAGCCTTTCTTTTTCTTCTGTAATCGGTGCTTTTCGGTATTCTGGTGTTGCTTATTTTCCTTTCCATGTATCAGTATTTTTTGATTTATTTCTACTATTACGAGCATCACATTGCATCATAGCTTCAACATCAAAATTTGTTATTGAGGACATGAATTTATCTTTTTTTTCCCTCCTTTCCCAAATTTAGTGTGATCGTTCAATGTCTGATGTAGAGATTATGAATAAGATTTTGTTGTTTGCAGTAAAATTGGACATAATCTTGTGTATGTAAATCTTTGCAGTAAATTATGGTGTTAAAATTTTATTTTTTGATCCAACAATGATTATTCAATCAGCAAAGGTTTTACAAAATTTGGAGTCTTGCTTCCTTGATTCCTAAGAGCCCTCCTTATTTTATCTGAACAATGCCAGTAGGTGTATTTAAGCACTTTGATGATTCCTCATACCGAATCTCCAGCTGAATGTTAGGGGCACTTTGTTTACAATAAACTTAAGTTCGCCTTTAGTTTATAAACTACCATTTTCAATGTATGGTGCTTATCTTATCCATGCAACCACCTTTTATAAACACAATTTACCTTTACTCGATCATAGTTATGTTTGATATAATATGGTACAATCACAAAGATTCACCATAAAGGTTCGATGTGGGTTTCGGATAACTAACTAGAATCCGACTCCCTGTCGAATTGAAATTCAAATGCCGTTTTACGGGCCAATGAGTTTTCACATTCACACAGAGAACATATCACAGATATCACAGCTCAGCACAAAGCAATTCATATCACATGGTATCACAATCACGTATCAAAGATATAAATCAATACAATCAATAATAATCAATCATCGATAATTAAGATGAATTAATTGGGTGATTTTCATTAATTAATCACATAATTATTTCCACTAATTATCCTTGATTAATTATTCTTAATTATAAATTAATTAGTCCTTAATTTTTAGTTAACTAATCCTTAATTATTAATTAATTAATCCTTAATTATTTTCATTAATTAATTATTCCTTAATTAATTAATTCTTGATTATAAATTAATTATTCTTAATTATTAATTTAATTAACCTTTAATATTAAGTAATTAATTAGGTAATTATTCTTTAATTAATTAAATTAACAAATCATTAATTACTTAAATGAATTTAAAGATAAACCATTATATCTTTATTAACTACTTTAATTACCATTTAAACCTTGTTTAATAAATCATTATTATCATATTAATTAACTTAAGACTTTAAAGTTTGATTAGTGTTTAGAAAACATTTCATTTTTGATAATTATTTTCTTATTTACAAATATTATGTTTATTTAAAATAAACATTTAAAATTAAGGTTATATATTTATTAAACACTTTACTTAATAAAATTAAAGACAAATTTATTTTTAATTCTTTCATTAATCTCAAACTTAAAAACATTATCTTTAAAGAATAGGTTAAAAACTTATTTAACTTAAATTTATTTTAAAATAAAAGTGACCAATATGCGAGGGGAAAACTTTTTGAAAACTGTTTTTAGATTTTCAAAGCAGTTCAAGTTTACTCGAGACTGACTCGAGTATCACCCGAGCTAACGCGCCACTTGCTTTGTGTTTTTCCAAAACCCACCTGTATATTTTTTTTCCAAACTTAAAATTTGTTTTAAGTGTTAAGACCCGATGCACAACCAAATTTACCCGAACCCATACTCAAGCTATCACCTTGATTCCCCGAAGGCTACTTCGAGTCCATGGCCTTCTTCTTCAAACATATACCATTGACACACATCAGAGTTTGGTGCACATGCACCGGAGCATCGATGAACTCCAGCCAACCTCGCCAACTTCCACAAGTCTACGATTGCCTACTCAAGCTTGCAAACCACCAAGATTGACATAATCGTATTCCAATCGAAATCGAACAATCCAGCTCAACCCGAACAGAAATGAACCACCTAAGTTCACCTCGTCCTGCCGCCTCCGGCCACCAGAGGCCACATAAATTCAACCGAAGCTTCATCCAGACTCTACGCTGCTATCCCCACTGGAGCGATCAACTCCGGTCACCGGAGTATGACACAGCAATAGGAATTCCGACCACTATAAAAACACTAGCCTAAACCATAGATGAACGTCGTTCAACCACCACGATCAAATTAAAGTTTTTCGAGCATTTTCCCCTGAACCCACATCACCTAGGCCATCTCCAGCCATGACCCCGACCATCCTCATCACGCCGATGACCAGAATTTGACAATAACTGCAATATCGATCATCCTCGAATTAATTAGTGAATACGTATATAAAAATATTGATTTTACTTTTAAAAATCTTTGTTTTCAAAACCTTTTCAGATGGTATACCTGAAGCTAGAACTTATGATGTTTGAAATTTAACATAATTTGAATTGTGCCTCTATTTTCCAATTTTCAAAAACACTTAAATTTATTTTTACTTAAACCTGTTTTTAAAACTTAAATCATATTTAAATAAACAACTTTTATTTAGATCCCATAGCCTCAAATGAATCAGAGAAATGGAAATTAATTTATGAACAGGTCTGTTGCCTATAAACCTAGAGCAGATATGCTTATATCTGTTCTCCAGACATGCATAGCCAAATCATGCATATATGCAAAGATTTATGCACATGCCAATAAATTTTAACTTCACTTCAGACGTAAATTCAAACAACATTCAAAAATTCAAATCTCATAAAGGTTTACTCACTTGTTAGAAGAAGAAATAGAGATGCTTTAGATGATGGGAGTTGATTTACTTTGAAAATCTAGAAACTTGTTTGATTTCTTTGAAAACTGGATTCTTGAATTTGAAAATCTGGTGTTGATCTTGAAACTGAAATCTGAAGCTAGTTGTTGTTTGTTTTTTACAGATTTTTGAGCTTTGAACCTTTGTTTTCAGATTTGAGATGAAATGCAGAGGTTGATTTTCTTTAATTCCCAGGCTTAAAATATTTTGTCTTTGTTTACTTGATTTTTCTTTGTCTTCTGGTTTGTTGTTTCTAATCTTCTGTTTTTCACAGGCTTTTTATTTTTTTGTATAGGTCTTAGATTTTGAAAATGAATAAAAGAGACGAGAAAGAGGAGATGAAACATTTATATAGATTTAAATCTTCTTTTTTATTAATTTTTAAAACTAACGACACTTGTTAATTATATTGATAAAATTATTACACTTGTATACTTCATATCTTAATTCCTTTACACTTGTATTATGCATGCATAAATATTTAGATAAATTTTTATTTTACTTTTCTTATCTATATAATTACATTCCTTTGTTATTTTTATACAACTTTAAAAGAAAATAGTTTTAATACTAATTTATACATTAAACAAAACATGTATATACTATTTTTAATTCAATTTGTTTTTACTAAGATATTTATTTAAAATTTAAATTCAAAGTCAAATTCTAATTTGAATAATAATCCATTTATATATGTATAAATCAATATAAATCATATTTGTCTTGAAATTTTCAAATTAATTACAAATTAAATTTCAAAAATTCAAATAAATTATTAATTTTAAATTGATAAATTTTGGGAATGTTACAGATTTCCCTCCTTAAGAAAATTTCATCCTCGAAATTTGAAAAAGAGAGAGAGAAGAATATACGAATACAGAAAAAGATAAAGAAATGACTTACCAATTAGGCCGGAATATCCACTTTGCAATTGGGATAGCACTTCTGCATACTATCCTCTATTTCCTAAGTAGAGTCGTTTGGATGACCATTCCATTGCACTTTAACTAATTTCACAACTTTATTTCTCAATTGTTTTTCATCACGATCAATTATCCTCAACGGATCTCTCTTTACTGCCTGATTTAGTGTGATCTCCAAATCCTGCTGAGCAGCCTCCTCAATAATACAGTCTGAATCGTGCACATATTTTCGAAGATGAAAAACGTGAAACACATCATGCATGCCAGATAACCAGCTGGACAGCTGCACTCGATATGCCAATGGACCAATCTTCTCCAATATAGGAAAAGGACCAATATAACACGGTGCTAGCTTACCAGTTTTTCCAAACCTCAACACTCCACGCATTGGAGAAACTTCGAGGACAATAGAGTCTCCTATTTGGAATTCTAAATCCCTTCTTCTGAGATCAGCATAACTCTTTTGACGACTTTGAGCAGTTTTCAACTTCTTTCGAATAAAATCAACCTTTTCGGTGGCCTCCTTTATCATATCTGGTCCAAGAACGAGTCTATCACCTGACTCGATCCAACAGGCAGGTGATCGACACGGACGACCATATAATGCCTCAAAAGGAGCCATTTTGATATTGGCCTGATAGCTATTATTATATGAGAATTCAACCAGATGCAAATGGTCTTCCCACGAACCACCAAAGTCAAGTATACAAGCACACTAAAGGTCTTCTAAGATTCAATTTATCCTTTCAGTCTGCCCATCAGACTACGAATGATAAGCAGTGCTGAAGTTCAGTTTGGTCCCCAATGCGGCTTGAAAAGCCTCACAAAATCTACTAGTGAAGATCGAGTCACGACCACTCACTATATTGCTAGGTATATCATGGAGATGAACAATCTCTTTTATATACAACTTTGCCAGACTTGCTGCCATTCGAATAGATTTTACTGGGATGAAGTTGGCAGTCTTGGTTAGACGATCCATGATAACCCAAATTGCCTCATTACCTTTTCGAGTTCTTGACAAACCGTTTATGAAATCCATAGACACTTGATCCCACTTCCATTTAGGTACTTCCAATGGCTGAGGTAAACCCGCCATCTACCTTTGGTCACTTTTGATTTGTTGACAGGTTGCACAACGACTGACATAGATAGATATGTCCCTCTTCATTGTTTTCCATCAGAAAGTTTTTTTGATATCACGATACATCTTATTAACTCCTGGATGGATACTAAGTTTAGGACTTGTGACACTCGTCCAAAACTTTGCGTTTTAGATCAGGGATATCTGGAACAAAGATCCTATCTTTCAATCTTATTACTCCATAATTATCGATTCCGAAACTAGAATCTTCACCTCGACGAATCCTTCCATAAATTTCCAAAAGAAATTTGTCTTCTTTCCGCTTGCTGGCAATTTTCTCAAGAAGAGTAGGGCGACACCAAGATGAGTAAGAATAGCATGTCTTCTACTCAAAGCATCGGCAACTACATTGGCTTTTCCCGGCATATACAAAATATCCAGGTCATAAGATGCTAGAAATTCCAACCAAGGTTGTTGCCGCAGATTTAAATATTTCTAGGTGAAGAGATATTTCAGAGATTTATGCTCGGCGAATAATTCGAATTTTTCACCTAAAACAAAGAGGGTTTATTAAGTATAAATATTAAGTTAAACTTTTTTCAATTCTCGTGAAAGCTGAGAGAGACTCTTACCTAGAAGATAGTGTCGCCAGATTTTCAAAGCGAAAATAACAGCTAAAAGCTCGAGATCGTGGGTTGGATAGTTTTTCTCATGCGGATGCAATTGTCTGCTCGCTTAGGCAATTACCCTACCATTCTACATTAGTACAGCACCCACACCATCACCACAAGCATATGTATAAACATATAAGCCTTGATTTCCATTGATAATAGCGAAAACAGGAGCAATAGTCAATCTACTCTTCAACTCCTTGAACGCTTCATCACATTTCGGAGTCTAATCAAACTTAGCGTTCTTCATAGTTAGCTTAGTCAACGTACTAGATATCTTAGAAAAATCCTGAACAAACTTCCGGTAATAACCTGCTAAATCTAGAAAACTTCGAACTTCTTTTGGACAGGTGGGTTTCCTGCAGTCAAGAATAGCGAAAACCTTGCCCGGGTCAACAGAGATTCTTTCTTCGTTAACAATGTGACCGAGAAATCTAACTTCTTTGACCTAAAAATGACACCTAGAAAATTTGGCGAACAAAATGTTCTTCCTCAATATTTCCAAAACAACCCTTAGATGTTCAGCATGCTCCTCTTCGGTTTTGGAATAGATCAGAATATCGTCGATAAACACAAGAACAAATTTATTCAACACTTCTCGGAATACACATGTCATTAAGTCTACGAAGTATGCGGGAGCATTGGTTAGTCCGAAAGGCATGATTAATCATTCGTAGAATATGTCCAGACCCTTGAAAGCAGTTAAGTGAATACAGTCTTTGGCAATTCGTAGCTGATGGAATACCTGAACTAGATCCATCTTTGAAAAGAATGAGCCCATGCAGCTGATCAAACAGATCGTTGATTCCAGGTAATGGAAACTTGTTCTTGAGAGTTAGTTTATTGATATCGCGGTAGTCCATGCACAATCTCAAGGATCCGTCAAACTTGGCTACGAACACCACAGCTGAACCCCAATCAGAAACACTAAGATGTATTAACCCTTTCTCTAGCAAATCTCGGGTTTGCTTACCTAACTCTATTCTTTTCTTGGGTGCCATCCTGCGGCTAGCATGAACAACAGGATGAGTATTGTGTATTAAGTCAATTCTAAATTCAATTTCTGTGTATAGGAGTAAGGATTTACCTCTTCGAACACGTTTGGAAATTCCCGAACGATAGGTATAGACTCTAGACTAGGTTCGGGATATCCCAAAGTATACATCAGCCTATCTCTCTTAGGACTCGGATCCTCATAGGAGATTTCAATAAATTTCCAAATCTGGTTCTGAACGAAATTGTTTGATTGTTACAATCTAATTTAGCTTCGTATTCCGATAGACAATCCATTCCGAGTAAGATTTCAAATTCATTAAAATCGAGGACAAAGAGACTGATAGGGAATTGGTGACAAGAATATGAGATAAGAACGTCTCTACATCGTAGACAAAGTTTCGCAGGACCACCAATTGGATTCTTCACGCAAATGGGATCGTCGACAAATTCAGGTTCAAGTTTTAATTCATTTACAGTTTTTTGGGAGATAAAGCTATGTGTAGCTCCTTTGTCAAACAAAACTCTAACAATTCTATCATAAATAATAAAGTTACCTTCTAATCTCCTTTTCCTTTATTTTCTTTAAAGGTTGAAGGTTTATGTTCGATCGCATACACCTTCGCTACTTGAATTTCTGGGCAATCTTCAACCTTGTGTCCTGGTTTCTGACAGTAATAGCATTTCCTGGGTCTTGTTTGTACAGATTGATCCCTCTTTGGCTTCTTGCAACTGTTCAAATAATGGCCTTTCTCCAAACAATTAAAACAAGTAACGCCTTTCACCTTATCATCCTGATTATTCTTCTTCTCCTTGTCCAGCCAAGGTTTCTTTCCTCCGAACTTCCTTTTCTTCCAATTTGAATTTCTTGCACTTCCTTTCTCCTTTGGAACTTCCTGCTTATCCAGAGTAGCATATCTATAGCCCATATCGATAAGATCAGAAAAAGATTCTTTAATATGGAAATTCATTCTTTCATGAAATTTCTTATCCATCCCACAAATGAACTTTCATTTTTCTTTAGAGGTGTGTTTACCAGCTCCGGACCAAAACGAGATAATTCGTTGAATTTATTTAACTACTGCTAAAACGATAAACTTCCCTGCTTTAATTCTTTAAACTCCTGGTACATTCTGGAGATACCAGCAAATAACATATATCATTCCTCAAACACCTCCTTAAATCATTCCTAAGTGAACTCTTCTTCCGGCTCATCCACAATAACTGTTTCCCACCAAGCTAGAGCTTCCTCTTGGAGTTGCCAAGAAGCTATTAATCGCATTTGATCGTCTTCTAACTTTAATCCTCTGGAAATTCTTTCGCATGATCTGATCCAGGCTTGTGATTCAACAATAGTTTCCTTGCCTATGAATGGCTTACCACCAAGTCTGGAAAAACTACGATATAGATCATCCAAATTTGGTTGAGATTGAGTAAGTATAGCTGTTTCTGCTGTTGCAGGGACTTGACAAGTTGAAGTGGTATTTTCCCATCCCCTAGCTCGTCCTCTTCTCCCGCTCATTCTCACTATCTGTAAATAGTAAGAAAACTTGATTTAGGTATACTGACGAGATATCTTAGGGAATGTCAACAGTTTAAAGGAATAGACCAAGAAATTTTAAGGTTTCGGTCTCTCGGGTTGTACTCATTCTAGGGTATACTTCACACTATCTCTAATGAGCCACCTAATGTTTTATACTCCATAGCCAAGGTTCTTTCTCCACCTTTAGCTCCGATACCACTTGTCACAACCCGAAATTGAGCGTTCAAAAATCGACATCAAATACCTCACTTGTATTCGACTGCCGGAGATTCAAACGTTGAACTCCGGTTTGGATGGAGCTTATAACAACACTAGATGGTGGAACAAAAGATGACTTCATTAATCAACACCACAAATACAACATCAGATTACAACATATAACCACCATCATAAGAGATTCAATTATACATGATACAACATCAAACGATAACACCAAAATGGAACCACATAGTCTTCAAAAAAGAAAGAGCGAGAATCAAAACCAAGCACCACCTTCCAAACTTCAAAGCTTCCAAAAATACGACAGCTTCCAAAAGACTTCAACAATCCAAGCTAGCTCCAAAACACGGATAACCTGCTTTTAGGCTGCCAGTGTGGAAATTATGGGCACCCAGAGTTTAGGAAGGGAATAATAAACTCCGGGTCAGTCATGGGACTGGTAAGAGTAAACAAAACAGTTGTTTGTACAAAAATAATTTATAAAAGAAAATCGTTTATGCTTTCGGAAAATGAAACTACCATAAGGCCTCCCCGCACACACACGATGCAATCACACAATTGGAGGAGATTCCCTTATGATAGTCAAATATGCTAGATACATCAAAATTCTTTTGATATTATTATTGGTGCATAAAGTAAAAACATTTTAAAAATATAATATTATCTTAGCTAGCATATATACCATTATAGTATGCCTACTATAGCTATCATGTTAAATGGCAGATTCTACAACTAAAACCGTACTGGGCATGTATTAGTGATTGTATTTTCAACAAATGGTCAGGCTAAGGAACTTTCTATTGCCACATGGGTATGCCTCTGGAGGGACGTCTCGAGAGTCAACTCGGATCTCTGCCAACACAAGGCCGGGTTACCTCTGTAAATAGGTAACTACTACACGAGTATGCCATCCCCCGGTCGTTAGCGACCTTTATCCAAGGGCCTTGAAGCACAAAGAAACAACCACAAAGTAATATATTTGCAGCAACCACATAGGTTAAATATCTGGGCTCCATACCATGATACCACCTTTTTCCAGAAGGAAATAGACATACCCTAAAGGGCGCGACCCTCGTAACCTTGCCGCATCTTTCCTGTTTCGACCATTTTCGAGGTGTGAGGTCCGACGAGGTCTCGTCCACAAAGCCACGCTTTTTACAAAAGCCATGCTTTGATCAAAAAATGATCAACAGCACTCAGCATGCCACACTACCAAAGTAGGAGTATATCACTGATAACCATCAACTACATAACCTATGTGCTCGTACGTCTCAAAGAAGGGTGTTAAGCTAAGGGAACAAATTCTCCGCCACCATAAATAAATATATTTGAAAGAGATCAGCTTTATATCTCAAAGTTTAATATCAGACATACAACCATGCAAGTCTGTTCCGGGTTCGAACAGAACCGAAGGCACTTCATGCAATAAAGGAAGAAGCCCTTGCAATCCGGGTATCCTCAATCCCGATCGGACTCCCCATCACATGTGGAGATCTCTATACCGGAGCAACTCAGTGCAGGGTCATTCGATAGGTTTTCCTATCATTCTTGAAGACAACCGATCTTCGCCACTGTCTTAACATGCTATCCATTTCGTCGTATCACTATTCGGAATGGGTTATACGACACAAAGTCCTCTCCCGGCTAAACCGAATAGTGAGCGCAAAATTTTAAAAACACGTGGATACAACAATCACAAAGATTCACCATCAAGGTTCGATGTGGGTTTCGGATAACCAATTGGAATCCGACTCCCTGTCGCATCGAAATTCAAATGCCGTTTTATGGGCCAATGAGTTTTCATATTCACATAGAGAACATATCACAGATATCACAGCTCAGCACAAAGCAATTCATATCACATGGCATCACAATCACATATCAAAGATATAAATCAGTACAAAGCATTCAATAATAATCAATCATCTATAATTAGGATAAATTAATTGGGTGATTATCATTAATTAATCACATAATTATTTCCACTAATTATCCTTGATTAATGGTTAATTATTCTTAATTATAAATTAATTAGTCCTTAATTTTTAGTTAAATAATCCTTCATTATTAATTAATTAATCTTTAATTATTTCATTAATTAATTATTCCTTAATTAATTAATTAAGTAATTCATAATTATAAATTAATTAACCTTAATTATTAATTTAATTAACCTTTAATATTAAGTAATTAATTAGGCAATTATTCTTTAATTAATTAAATTAACAAATCATTAATTACTTAAATGAATTTAAAGATAAACCATTATATCTTTATTAACTACTTTAATTACCATTTAAACCTTGTTTAATAAATCATTATTATCACACTAATTAACTTAAGACTTTAAAGTTTTATTAGTGTTTAGAAAACATTTCACTTTTTATAATTATTTTTTTAGTTACAAAAATTAAGTTTATTTAAAATAAACATTTGAAATTAAGGTTATATATTTATTAAACACTTTATTCATTAAATTAAAAACAAATTTATTTTTAATTCTTTCATTAATCTCAAACTTAAACAACATTATCTTTAAAGAATAGGTTAAAAACTTATATAACTTAAATTTATTTTAAAATTTGAAAACTATTTTTAGATTTTCAAAGCAGTTCACGTTTACCCGAGACTGACTCGAGTATCACCCGAGCTAACATGCCACTTGCTTTGAGTTTTTCCAAAACCCACCCGTATATATTTTTTTTCAAACTTAAAATTTGTCTAAGTGTTAAGACCCGGTGCACAACCAAATTTACCTGAACCCATACTCGAGCTATCACCCTGATTCCCCGAAGGATACTTCGAATCCATGGCCTTCTTCTCCAAACATATACCACTGATACCCATCAGAGTTTTGTGCACATGCACTGGATCTTCGATGAAATCCTGCCAACCTCGCCACCTTCCACAAGTCTATGATCGCCTACTCAAGCTTGCAAACCACCCAGATCGACATAATCGTATCCCAATCGAAATCGAACAATCTAGCTCAACCTGGAACAGAAATGAACCACCTAAGTTTGCTCGTCCCGCCGCCTCAGGCCACTAGAGGCCACGTAAAGTCAATCGTAGCTTCGTCCAGACTCTACGCTGCTATCTCCTCCAGAGCGATCAACTTTAGTCACCTAAGTACGACGCAACAATAGGAATTCCGACCACTATAAAAACACTAGCTTAAACCGTAGATGAACATCGTTCGGCCACCACGATCAAATTAAAAAATTTCGAGCATCTTTCCTCGAACCCACATCACCTTAGCCATCTCCAGCCATAACCCCGACCATTCACGCCGGTGACCAGAATTTGACAATAACCCCAATTTCGATCGTCCTCAAATTAATTAGTGGATACGTACTTAAAAATTTTGATCTTACTTTTAAAAATCTTTGTTTTAGAAACCTTTTCAGATTGTATACCTGAAGCTAAAACTTATGATGTTTGAAATTTAACATAATTTGAATTGTGCCCTTATTTTCCAATTTCCAGAAACACTTAAATTGCTTAAATCTATTTTTAAAACTTAAATCATGTTTAAATAAACAACTTTTATTTAGATCCCATAGCCTGAAATGAGTCAGAGAAATGGAAATTAACTTATGAACAGACATGATGCCTATAAACCTGGAGCAGAGATGCTTATATCTGTTCTCCAAACATGCACAGCCAAATCATGCATATATCCAAAGAGTTATACACATGTAAATAAATTTTAACTTCACTTCAGACATAAATTCAAACAACATTCAAAAATTCAAATCTCACAAAGGTTTACTCACTTGTTAGAAGAAGAAACAGAGATGCTTTAAATCCTGGGAGTTTATTTACTTTGAAAATCTGGAAACTTGTTTGATTTCTTTGAAAACTAGATTCTTGAATTTGAAAATCTGGTGTTGATCTTGAAATTCAAATCTAAAGCTAGTTGTTGTTTGTTTTTTTTAAAGACTTTTGTGCTTTGAACCTTGGTTTTCAGATTTGAGATGAAATGCAGAGGTTGATTTTCTTTGATTCCCGAGCTTAAAATATTTTGTCTTTGTTTACTTGATTTTTCTTTGTCTTCTAGTTTGTTGTTTCTAATCTTCTGTTTTTCACAGACTTTTTATTTTTTTATACAAGTCTTAGATTTTGAAAATGAATAATAAAGATGAGAAAGAGGAGATGAAACATTTATATAGATTTAAATCTTCTTTTTTATTAATTTTTAAAACTAAAATGACACTTGTTGATTCTATTGATAAAATTATTACACTTGTAAACTCCATAACTTAATTCCTTTACACTTGTATTATGCATGCATAAATATTTAGATAAATTTTATTTTACCTTTTCTTATCTATATAATTACATTCCTTTGTTATTTTTATATAACTTTAAAAGAAAAAGGTTTTAATACTAATTTATACATTAAATAAACCACATATATACTATTTTAAATTCAATTTGTTTTTACTAAAACATTTATTTAAATTTAAATTCAAAGTCAAATTCAAATTTGAATTATAATCCATTTATGTATGTATAAATCAATACAAATTTTATTTGTCTTGAAAAATTTTCAAATTAATTCCAAATTAAATTTCAGAAATTCAAAAAAATTACTAAATTTAAATTGATAAAATTTGGGGATGTTACATCCATCTAGCATACTACGCCCTGTACCTTCAATATAATGCACGACGCCTTTGAAAGATTCATGCTAGAGACCTACGTTGTGAAGGAACACGCCATCGGAAGCGATTAAATATGTGAATTTCAAAAATAATTCATTTTGGATCTTTAACGGGCTTATGAAGTCCACTTGATTTTAGATCCAATCTAAAATTTATTTTGAATAAAATGTTTGTTATTTTATTTAGTTTGTATAAAAGGGAGTTCTAACTAATATAAACTAAATGTATATAATGAGAGTATTGAATACACTCATTTGTGTATAGTGCACGTACAACATATAAATAGTGTATATGGTTAATGTGTAAGATTATAAGTTTTGGGATTCGAGCACATTAACCCTTCATATATAACTTTATTGTCCATAGTATTGTTCTGAAAGCATATATAAAATTGTTATAATAATAAATTGCAAATATACATAGTTTTTATATAATTTTATATAATATGTTGTAAAACATTTTTAACTAATTGATAAAAATTTACTTATGCGTATAGTATGACAATTAATGAGTTTATGTAGGAGTATGAGAAATGAAAAAGGTGGAGAACTTTTCTCCTTACGGTACTCATTCATTTAATGTAATTTCAAATATATGTTTGAACCCTTAAACCTTTATACATAAAATTAATTATAACAGGTTTTCTACGTTTTGAAATTTAAAATTAACATTTGAAATCTAGTTTTGACTTAAGAATAATTTAAGCTTAGATTTATCATTTCAAACAAAAGTCCTCCAAAATTTATTCATTGAAATAATATATATAAATACATGTATTTTAAATATTAATACACTAAATTTTAAATTCAAAATAATATACATATATAAATCTATTTGCATATGTGTGTATATGTGTGTGTATCTTACTTATAACTTTACATGGTTTGAAATTTATATTCACAATTTGAAAACAAGCTTTGATTTAGGAAGAATCTAAATTAGATTTATAATTTTATAAAAATTTCCTCTTCTAAATTGAGCTGAAATAATATATATAAGCATACAAAAATAATAAACAAATGTAATTTAAAATTTGAAAATAACATATACGTGAAACTTACAATCAATTTCGTAAAACGATTTCGGGTAAATAATGTTTGTAATTCACTTATGTATATATATAATTGGTTGCAAAATTATTCCAAATAAATAAAGCTAGTTTTAAATCTGCAAATTTTTCACACTAATTAAAAACAATAATAAACAATGTCTTACTTGAGCGTACTGGACGAATGTCTGTTGATGATGTTTTCAAAAGTCATACAAACAAAAGTCGAGACCTTTTTTGAATGAAAAGTGCCACTTTCAGATGACTATGTGACGTTTTAGTTAATGGGTATGGCATAGTTTCAACTTAAAAAAATAGACATTCTTAAAATTGTTAGAATGTTTTCTTACACAATAAGTCATGGAACATCCCAAAGGTCGGTATATGGAAATTTTAAATGATATATTAGCACTGTTAGTTTATGTGTTTCTAAAGTTTTGCACAATGTCTTACTTTTGGTCAAAAATAATATTAAAATAGGAGATTTCAACGAGATTCCTGATGGAATTTGGTATGATACACGATACTATCCTTTATTCCAAAATGTATTTAGAGCTTTAGATGGAACACATGTTCCTACGAGGGTTAGTAAAGAAGAATTACCTGTATTACCAGTGGATATAGGTAGAAATAAGTTTCCAACACAAAATATTCTTACTACTGTTAATTTTGATTTAACATTTAGTTTCGTAATGTCTGACTGGGAAGACTCTAGCCATGATAGTGGATTATTAAATCATGCTTTTGAAGAAGGTTAAATATTTCCACGTCCTCCACATGGTAAGTATTACCTTGTTGACTCGGGATACAAACTTAGAAATAGTTACTAACCGCCTTATCGTAGTGAACACTACCATGTTTCAGAATTTTAACAAAACCAGATTGTTCCGAAATCGCATAATAAAATTTTCAATTTTTATCGTTGTAATCTATGCATTACTCTGGAAAGAACATTTGGTAGTGGAAAAAAATTCAACATTTTACGAGATATGCCGACATATAGTTTCGTCAAACAAGCACGGTTTGTCATTGCAAGCTATATTATCCATAATTTTATTAGAAAATACAGCGGGTATGTCCTGATTTGAAGAAATAGTTAATGAAGAAGTTCTACGAAGTTATGTTGAAAATTGGCATGAACATGTTCAACACAACCATGGTGGTGCAAGTTTATCAAATACACAACATATTGTTGCAACACATGATGAAATTAGAGGTGCTTTGGTTGCTGCAGGATGGCTTTGATCTATGTATTGTTTTACTGTTGTATTTCGATTAAAATTCTATGGTAATGTCGTGTATGTATTTTATTTAAAGTTAGTAGTAAGCTATTAGAATTTGTATTAGAATTTGAAGTTGAATTGAATTTTAATTTGCATTATTAATTCTAAAATATTAATTTAATTAAATGCTAAATTTACTTAATTAACAATTAAATAATAGTTAATTAATAATTAATAGTTAATAATGAAATTCATTATTTAACTATTTGAAAATAAATAACTATTTCTAAATTACTCAATATTTTTTATATCCTATCCAACCTCTAATAAAAAAAGCTATATTATTTAATTCACATTCCTGAAGGGACAAGAGAGAAAAGATATATTATTTTATTCAGAATATATGGTTGAAATCAAGGGGGATTTGAGGTGTAGAAAAAACGAGGTGTGACCAGTCCTTACAACATGTATGTGTATATATGTATGTGTATATGTGTGTGTGTGAGCAGTGCTCAACAACACCTCTTGTGGCCTAATGATTTACACCACACAATCCAATTTAAATAATAGAGTTGGTAGAAAGAGAGAAAGTAGCATTATGTAAATCAGAATGTGTGGTTAAAATCAGAAAACATAGGGGTGTTGTTGAGTGCTGCTGCTATACACACACACACACACATAATACGAAATTAATTAATTTTTTAAATTTGAAACCAGTAGAAATGATAATATAATTTTTTTATCTAAACAAAACATGTTTTGATTAAAATATAAATGGTTTCGGTTTTAGAAGTTAGTTTTCTTTTTAAGTTTGAAAATTTATTTATTTTCCTTGTTAAAAATAACTTTTGACCAATACACACACATGGATGATAATATTTACGCATGTTTAAAAGGTTTTAAAATATATAAGTATATATTTGTTTTTTAATTGACCAAATATGATAGTAATGTATATAGACAACATGATAATCAACATAATATGTGTGATCATATAGACAAGAATCATGAACAAGTTCAGAAATCATAACTTACGCCAAAAAAAATCCTATCAAGAGTCGCTGCGCTGTTTTGAATAGTTTTTCCACTTGGAGCATCACGGTCTGCATATTTTTGACTTTCAACTTCAAAGTGATGGTAGCACCAAGGGTAGATGTTGTCGGCTAGGTATACTAGTGAGCAAAAAGATCTATGATTAATATGGAGGCTAGGTTATTTATAGTCATTAGCTAACACCTTTCTTTCCCTATTTTCCTCTAGATCTGAAATCATGCCAAAGTCTTCCCATCCTACTTTTGTGGCCGGCCTAACCATATAGATCGACCTAACCTTATACACCAAGCAAATGATCAACATGCCTTTGAGTCCACTTGAATCATTAATTAATTAAATTTTGACTTAAAAATTAATTAAACGGTTGTACAACTTTTATACAATGGTTTGTCCAATTTTAAACCCAAAATAAATAATTAAAATTAACCAAAAATATTAATACAACATTTTTATTAATTTATTTGTAATAGTTATAAATTATTTTTTCCTTAGTCAAATTCGGTAATAAATGATAACGTGGTTGTATTGGCTCTCTAATGTGAATTTGATCCATATTCACTTTAAAAATCAAAGTTTGTACAGAATTTGCTAAAGCACGATATAGGGCCAGGTTTTAATTGTTTCTTGTGTAATTTAGCAAAGTGTGTAATGTTCAAATTTCAAAAATATGTTTTTTCTATCACTATATGTTTTTTAATGTATAAACCTAGATTATTAGTCATATTGAAGTTTAGTGTTGATAATTTGTTATTTTGCACTTTTTGTTTCAAACATGTATAAAGATTAATCATCTTACAAAGTTATCGAAACTATAACTATTTTGTAATTTTTCTTACAGAATGATGTATTAGAGTCACTTTTTAATTGTATTAAATTACACATTTATTTTCATAGTTTACATATTTGTTTTCAAAAGAATAGGTTTTTCAACATTTACTTAAAACGCATTTTTTTAATATTATATAAATATATTTTTAAATAAAGAGTATACTCTAAATCTTTGCAACATAATTTACAATTTTAGAAACGAATATACGCCTTTTTCGATTTTGAATCTGCAATAACTATGATTGTACTTTTCATGATTGTAGGAAGAGTGATCATATATAAAGTTTTCTTTAACTGATATTAGTTGTTAACAGCTGTTGAATAATAAATTTCATGACATGAAAAATGGAAATTTGGTATGAGCTGGTAAAGTAGATTATTGTAGTGGATTATGATTTCTTAACATCACACCTCACTAATATTATCATTTGTCGACCAATTTAATTTCAATCTTTCAAATGCGGAAACTTTTGATAGATTTGTCAGATTTAAGAATTGTTTTCGCCATTAAATTACAAATCTAATTACTTTTCCAATTATACACATTGTTAATACATAAAAATAAAATTTTGAAAATCATAACCTTTATATAGCACTTTTAACTGCATTAAGATAATGAAGTAATAATTTCAGTGCATTTACATAATTTTGTTATGATTTTAACTTCGTACTATATATGAAATTGGCTTTTAACTGCATACTTATTATCGCTTAACCTACTTGAATGAATTTTAATTAATTATTTGAATTATTCTTGCATTTGAATAATATAATTATACTTATGTATTGCGGGCATATTCTTAACACAATTTTGTGGATGAACTTGATTTTCAGGTGCATGTTTACTATTTTCAACCTACTTTAATGGATTTCAATTAGTTATTTCTATTGATGCAATTATAATTGCACTTGAATAATATAACTTCATTTGTATAATGCAGCTATATTTTTTTACTATATATTCCATATGAAATTGTTTTAACTCCACTTATTGTCTTTCAAGCTACATGGATGAATTTTGATTAATTGTTTGAATGATGCAATTATTGTTACATTTGAACAATTTAACTGCATTTATGCAATAGCTATAATTTTAACTACATAGCATATATGAAATTGATTTCAAATGCATATTTATTGTCTTTTGACCTACTTGAATAGATTTTGATTAGTTTTTGAAAGACTACAGTTTTGAGACATTATATTTGAAGTTACATTTTAATTTAAAATCATATTATCGACGTGTGTTGACTATATTCATAGCCAACCTCAAAAATGAGCTCATAAGGATATATTAGCAAGGATTAGCAACTAATATCTCAGTTAAAAAAATAAAAATAAAGCGATACTAATATGCAAAAAAATAAAGAGATCACTATTTAGAGTGGTTAGACAAAGATGGTCTACGTCCACTATGAGGAGCGTTTTATTATGCTATTTTGATTACAATAGCCTAAATTACAGAATGGAATTGCTAAGAATGCAGAGGCATTCTCCATTCAAGCTAATTTTTTCAAACCTTCTGAATTTGCACTGTATGATGTATTTATAGTGGTTGAACTCGTTTCATGGACAACTAAGTTTGGTCTGATCAACCTAGGAAATACTTTAGACCGTTATAGGCGATTAACGGTTGATGTTGTGCCAGAACTCCGAGAAGTGTGTAGGGAACGAATGTAGACAGTTGACATGCTATACCATGGAAATGCCCTAAAAACGGTGGATGGCATGGGAATATTGGTGGTTGTAGCAAAGATACTAGGGTGTTGGCTCAGTGCATAGAGGGGTGGCTACACAACGACGCCAATATCAGATGAGCCGCGCTAATGAAAGCCAACCTTTTGAAGAAATGGCATGGGATGGGCTTTTCATAAGTCATTGGGGATTGATGCATGTAGACATATTTGATAGAAGCTAGGGGTTCTTGCAAGTGGTGGTAAGCTTGTTAATGATTTTCCGGGATCACTACACAATTAGATTTAGAAGAGAAAGTAGTGAAGAAAGCAAATAAAAATAATTCTCCAAAAACAAAAACTTTTATTGATTCAGCCAAGAAAATACAAAAGAGACTTAAAATTGAGAAGAAATCTCAATCCCAAACACCCAACAAAATACACTTTTTCCCACACTTCTTATGAATCCTGGACATGTCTATTTATAATAGACTTTATAAAATATCTTATTTAAGAAGCTATTGAATACCTTCATAAATATTTCTCAGGTAGATAATTTGTTGCCTTCTTTAATGCAATAAAAGAGGCAACTAATCTCTCTATCAAATCGCAAAATCTCTAAAAGATGCAATAAATCACCTTTCAAAATTCTATCAAATCTGTAAAATAGGCAATGAATTTGAGTCATAATTCCACATAGACTCAAATATCTCCAAGATCTAATTAAATAGGAAATATTATATTACTAAAATCTAACAATCTCCGCCTTATAATATTTCGTAAATGACTTCCAAACTCCTCCTCCAACCTTAACTCCAAATAATATATCCAAGGAAACATATGTCTTCACTAAAAGCAAAACCTCCCTCCAAACTATGCATGCCCGCCAATAGAACATGCACATCATCAACAGATCAGGATTGCTTGTAATACCACAAAGTCCTCCAAGTAGGCTTTGTAGTTTTCCGTTGTTGGCTCCACCTTGATTTTGATAGATTTGTCTCTCCAACTTCACTTGTATAAAAATTTGTAATCTTTAAGGTTTTTCCAAGCAATGAATAAATATTATTATTTTTTCTCTTCGCGCGCAGCACCTACCTATTACCCTTCCAAATCCTAGTTACTCCACCTCGAATCGAGAAGTTACAACCTTTCCCTTCTAGTTGCACAATAGAGATAAGATTCCTTTTAATTTTTAGGATATGCCTAACCGTTGTAAGTATCACCAACCTTCCAGTATCCCTCCTCAACATGACAGAACCTGTGCCTTGAACTTGTAGATCTCCACCATTAGCGGACTCCACCTTGCATGCTTCCTCCTTATAATCAGTGAATGCTTCCCTTTGATTACAAATGTGGAAATATGCACTAGAATCTAGCATTCATTCTCCTTCCATACTCATATCAACACAAAGAACATCATTGCTAATGCCAAAGTTTACCTCCTCATCACCGTCTACCTCCAGCTTATTTTTACTTCCTTCTTGAGTTTTCATCCTCTCTTTATCCTTTCTTAATTTATTGTAGAATTTCAGCTGATGGCCTGGTTTTTCACAGTAATAGCAAATGAAATCTCGATTCGTATTTGGCTTGAATGAGCGTCTTTCTCTCTTTGCAAAGTGGACCTCTACCAATGGATTTGTAGTTTCCTTTTCTTCAGTGGCCTTTCTTTCTGATGAATTAATTCTCTGCATCTTCTCATTAAGAAGGCTGCTAACCACGGTCTCCATGGAAATGACACCACTAGAATTTGAATTGTTCAATGCGACTACAAGAGTTTCCCAACTTTCAGGCAATGAGCTCATTAATATTAAAGCTTAAGTTTCGTCATCAACTTTGAAGCTTATCTCCGCCAATTGGTTCACAATTGCTTGAAAGCTGTTGAGATGTTCGCTAATCGATTCGCCTTCCTTTAGTTTTAGATTGACCAACTCTCTCATCAGGAATGCCTTATTCGTCGTAGAATTTTTTGCATAAATTACTTCCAACTTCTTCCATATGCCAAAAGCAGAAGTTTCACAAGCGATGATATGGAACACAGAATTCTCCATAAAACACCAAATTGCTGCAGCTGCCTTCCTATCCAAAATTTCCCACTTTACCTCAGTTATTCCATTTGGCTTTTCTCCTTTTTTTTCCAAGGGTTGGTGAAGATCATTAAGATAGAGGTAATCTTCCATCTTCGCCTTCCATAACCCCCAATTCCTTCCATTAAGATTTTCAACACTTATCTTCTCCATAGCCAAAGATTCTTCCAAAAATGTGTGTAGTTGGCTTTGATACCAAATGTTAATGATTTTTCAGGATCACTACACAATTAGATTTAGAAGAGAAAGTAGTAAAGGAAGCAAACAAAAATAATTCTCCAAAAACAAAAACTTTTATTGATTCAACCAAGAAAATACAAAAGAGACTTAAAATTGAGAAGAAATCTCAATTCCAAACACCAAACAAAATACACTTTTTCCTACACTTTTATAAATCCTAGACATGTCTATTTATAATGGACTTTATAAAATATCTTATTTAAGAAGCTATTGAATACCTTCATAAATCTTTCTCAGGTAGATAATTTGTTGCCTTCTTTAATGCAATAAAAGAGGCAAGTAATCTCTCTATCAAATACGCAAAATCTCTAAAAGATGCAATAAATCACCTTCCAAAATTCTATCAAATCTATAAAATAAGCAATGAATTTGAGTCATAATTCCGCATAGACTCAAATATCTCCAAGATTTAATTAAATATGGAATATTATATCACTAAAATCTAACAAAGCTAGCATTAGGATGTAGCGAATGTGGAGGCTTTTTTGATAGCTCACTAATTGGCCAAGCTGACCATCGAGAGGTCCTAACTTCTCGGAATAATCTGTCTTGACCATGTCGCCCACTTTTATGGAAGTAGGAGACTGATTGTCCATCTTATCAAACTGAATAGGGTATATTATGAATGGGCCCGGTTGGGCTGGCAGGTGGGTTACGAAGTGGACAGGTTGTGCTCTAGACAGAAATGACATACGGACTTTGATCGCTCCTGCTTGAGTTGGATTGGTTGAGGAGACAAGCCATGTGATATTTGGGCCAATAGAAATAGAGATGTTTAAGCGGGTAAGCCCACTTCTTTATTTACAAGAAACACGAGCAATATTCTGCTCTAAAGCCGGTGTCCGTGCATGGGCTTTCATGTTTTAATGCCACATTAAATGTGATGATACACGTCATTAGGCAAATGGTAAAGACGACTCGCTTTCACAAACTATGTGTAGGTAGACTGCTTTTCTAACATGGGGATTTGACAGGCGCATATACCTAGATGGTTCAAATCTTCTCATACGTGTGAATCCATCGACCCACTTTGCCTCTCTTCGTGTATATATCCTTTCTCACTTCTTCGTTCCAACCTTTATTAAAGTTATTCTTCCATTAAGAGACCGATGTCACTTCCCATACTTTATAGCAAATTCGATTCTTTCCTTCAAATCCATCCTAATCATCAATAAGTGACTCAGTCTTGACTCTAATCCATGCACTATTCAAGCTATGTTATTTGTTTGGATGTCACCTTTTTAAAAACTAGATATTAACATCGAGTCCACATTTATTGTTTGAAAGGTAAAGCAAGTTCTTATCATTAATTTTTTTAAATTAGGTCCTTACTTCTTCAACATCACACCCGATAAATAACTCCATCCATCAACTCATTTAATTGCTATCTTTAAAATATGAGAATATTTTATAGACTAATCGAAATTATGAATTTTTTTCATTACCAAATCTCAAATTTAATAAACTTTCCAATAATATCCATTATTAATCCTAAAAATATTTTTTTCTAAAATCATAATTTTGCGTAGTTGTTTTAAATGCATTTTTATAATGCACTTTTAACTGCATTTATGTAATGCAGTTTGTATTTACCCTTTATGTAACTGCATTTTTTTGCTATGTTTATTTTGGATTACATATCTTTTATAATTTTGTTTTTAGCTGCATAAGATAATGCAATAATTATATTTTAACCTAATTGAAAAGAATTTATTTTTGAATTATGCGGTAATAATAGCAATTGAATTTTTTTACTGCATTTATGTAGTGTAGTAATAATTTTGTCTACATTTGATAATTTTATTCATTCTTAATGCACTTTATAATTTAATTGCATAAAGAGAATGCAGCTATATTTAAATGCTTTAATAAAATGTTAATACATTTTAGCTGCATATTTTGAATTAATTTAACTGCGTTTATTTGCTGTAGTAATAGCTTTTGATTGCATTTAATAATTTTATTCAATTATAATACAACTATAATTTAAGTTCATTAAGAATACATAATCAAATTTAAATATTTTAAGAAAATGCCTCAATTAACTTTACTACTTCAGCTAGAAATAATAATGCTCCATCGGTTAACACTTGTTCACTTTTTCATACCACAATCTAGTATCTTCATTGTTTCTGTTCACTACACTTGTTTGGCTGCATAACACTTCAGTTCTTGACATGCTCATTACACTAGTTGTAGTTTGATCTATTGGATGACACTAGTTCAGTTCTCTTCGCACCTACGGATGCACTCATCACACCGCTTTAGTCCATTGTGCTTGCTTCAGTTATTATAACATCTTTGCTCCAAGCATCTTACTACAACTGTATTCATACATGCTCACAACTGTTCATACCTTTGTCGCATGGAGTGCATAACACATTAGTTCATTTCTAATGTGTTACATCAATACATTTGCATGCACTCGCTCATTGAAGCATGAGATGCGAAAGCACATGACATATATTCGCTTGCTGCAGTACATCTGCATAAAGTCCGTTAAAAGTTTGCTCTATTGCCCCAAGTAAGACTACTTCGACAGCATCAACATCTTTCTAGCACGGTGCTTAAATTAATTTAACAATATATATATGGTGTAGTAATAATTTTGCTGCATTTGATAATTCTATATAATCTTAGTGCATCTTACAAATTAATTGCATTAAGAAAATAGAGTTATATTTGTATGCTTTAAGAAAACGAAATTATATTTTAACAACATTTTTTGAATTAGTTTAGCTATATCTATGTAATGTAGCAATAATTTTGACTACATTTGATAATTTATTCAATTTTAATACATTCATACATTAACTGCATTAAACAAATGTAGTTAAAATTTACATGCTTGAAAAGAATGCAATTATGTTGTAACATCATTTTTACATTAATTTAGCTACATTTATGTGATATGGTAAAAATGTAGGCTGCATTTACTAATTTTATATAATATTAATACACATTATAAATTAACAACATTTTGGAAATGTAGTTATATTTGAAATTAATATAGAATTTAACTACATTACGAAAATACGATTATAACTGCATATAATGCAATTGTAATTCTGCAAATTTATTATTTTCAACCTTGTGATTTAAATGATGCAAATATAATTGCATTTTTAACAATGTAGTTCTAAATACATTATTTGTACGGAAAAAATACAATTTTTCAAAAAATTCAATGATAAGATATTTATAATTGCATAAAACATATCATTTAAAAGATGATAAAAATAATGATTTAATGGTGGAAACGATTTATCGATATGATATCTCCACAATAAGTTATATCATTTTAAAAATTGAAATAAAAATAGGATGTGAAATATTAATATGGGTGTGAAAATTATAGCTAGCTGCAAAGGAAAATAGTGGCAAGGGTCTAATTTACATAAAATTATTGAGAAGGATATTTCTTATATCAAAATTATTTATAGGGACTTGACATACAAATCCCCTTAAAATGAATTTTTGTTGGCGATTTTCTTTTGCTTGCATGCTGTGATAATAGCCTTTTAGGATTTTTCACCCATTGTTTAAAAACCCACTTGAACCTCCTAGGCAAATGTTTTCAGCCTTCGACGTTTGACAATCCTTGTTGTATTACTAACGATGGTCGTCAAACACTGAGCCATACAAAAAGCAAGAGAAACATGAGGCTTTTAGGTGCCATCCCTACTAAACCGCCTTCACTTCATTAGTAGTAGAAAAAATTCAACCTAACGTCGTAGGTAGGACTAGGTCATCCAGTAGCTCACATTACCATGTGAGTTAGGGTTTCCCCCATGCCAAATTACAATATTTACTTAAATGTGCTGAAGGAAGTTCAGTAACCTAGGCGACTTTTTGTTATTTGCAAATAGCTGAAGGTTCTTCCACTAGAGGTCAGCAGCCCATCCCGCTGGGGGCATCCACAATTCGAGAGGATCGAATCAACCTTGAACGTTCTTTGGTCGACTTTGGTTGTGATAACATTTCTCTCATGTATCTGCTTCTTGAGGACAGACCCAATAACCCCTTGATGGGCGACATTTCCTGGTCACTCGCCTACATGAAGGCCATAGTGACCCTTCCTTTACACCTATTCTTCATCAATTTTTTAAACACATATGAGTTGGTGTCAGGTCAACTATCCTCGAACAACTTTAAGCTCTTAACCGGGCTCTAATTGTTTGTCGTAAATTGGTTCTTCCTAAGCCTAATTGCACACTTATCTACTTGATCTTCAAGCTTTTCCAACAAGTATGAACCAAATCGACTGGTTAATATCATCTTCAGGGTCTGGAAACGTTCCATTTGTTCTATGGTCTCCTAAGACAGGCGTCGGCCTATAAAGATCGATTCTTCTTCGTTCCTATAGCCAATAACACAGACCTTAAGACTCGGGTCTTTAGCACGCCTTGTAAGTTTTCCTTCACTATTTTTTTGTTGAAGAATACTTAACATTGATCTTCTGATAATCATTTCTTTTTTTGTCGCAACAATCCCAACGAGGACCGGGGTGAACTTTTCCACATATGAGGAATACCACTGCCTAATCATGGCTATTGGGAAGCACACTTAAAACCTACCAATGATCCTAATGGTTCCAATCTTTGCCAAGTTGGACTCATAGGCCTTGGGAAAACCATGAGAGGAGGAGCTTCCCTAGCCATGACCCAATTGTGCGACCAGCAAGACCGACTAGTATTGCAATTAGAGAGGAACGAGCCACAACCATAAGTGTTGAAGCCGAGGACAAAGAAGGGACCACTGAGTTGGAATCCAACCGAGGTCGAGGGATAATCAAGATAAGTTGGAGTCTTTTGACTTGGCCTTCTTGGAGAGTGCTATGGTCCCTCATCATGATACCATAATATATTGCTTGTCGATTAAGCTAGCTCATCAAAGACACCCGAGGCGGTAGCCTATGGCTCTTAGGAAGAAGTGACCAAAGTGTGCCCCTTAACACACAACTTTGAGGGTGCACAGCTTAGTAGTGGTAGCATGGGGTTTCCTTGTCCACCATTAACTGGAAGGCAACAGGGTGACTGAATTGTAAAGTGTAGCTTTACTTTGTACTGCTTCCATCTTTAATTCAATCTCACTTCTCTGACTTATGCTTATGTTTTTTACAGTGGTCCATTTGAGCTTGAGTACCACCCTTGATGATATCACCGTGATAGGAACACATTCAAGGAGTCCCACAATGTAGCCCTTTACTAACACCGCACAGCCACATCAACTCGACCCCAATGCCCAATTGCACACGCCAACTAGCTACCCACCAACAAGTGAAAGGGGGCAGTTTTTCCATCGATGGATCTACCTCTGCAAGAGGGGAAATGGTCAAGGAGGGTCAAGAGGTGGAGGAGGTAGACCAGAGGAGGTTATCTAAGGGCCTCGGGTTTTGGCATTGAAGAGCGTTGGGAGCATCCCGGCCTATAGATTCTCCTAGGAGGTGGACGTGATCAGGCCCCAACCGAAGGGGATATGCTTGAGGTGGTAGGGTCGACCACTTTAAAGATGGTTAAGGTAGATGATAGCCTTCGAATGTTGGCATAAGTGCTAGCTAGGGTGGCAACGAAAGTCATGTATAACAAGCGTCAGTTCCAGTCAGGATGGGAGACTAATCCCCTAGATAAGGTCCTCAACTCCCAGATTACAAAAGCTTACTTAGTAAGGGTATCTACACTTGATAAAAAAATCTTTTCTCTTTTCATGACTTATACTTTGGCTACTTGTTATGTAGGCCATAATGTGAGCCTATCTCATTCACCCGTGTCTAAAAGATCTAACTAAGAAGTTGGAGGAGGAGAGGATCGCAAGTCAGTAGGTAGAGGAAGAGATGGTGGAACTACAAAAGAGGGATCCGGATGTAAGGGGAAGGAAGAGGCTTTCGAGAGAATGGCTTTGATGGTAGAGGAAGCTCGGAACTCGGCTATGTAGGACACAGAGTTTGCTATCGACAATCTTGCTACGGGGAGGAGGACGATATAGGAGGAGTTCTAACGGGTAAGGGAAGACCTAAATGTAGTGAATGGGCTGAGGGGTAAGCTTCAACGACACCTAAGACATTCCACTCAGGAGGAGGTCACGGCTTTGAATGCCCAGTGGGATGGTGTTAAAAACTAGAGTAGGCTAGTTATAGAAAGGGAAAGTAAAGGGAAAGTCAAAGTCATCACTATAGTAGAATCCACAAAGGCACGCCATTATATATTCAATGGAAACAACTATGCAAATTATACTAATGCCTGTCCTTTATTACAAAATTCTCAGTTACAATTTTTCCTAACATCCATAGATCCCCAATTCCAAGCTTTCTTTAAAGTGGAAAAAAGTATGAAAATGAAGGAGAAGGACTTAAGAAATTTGACCTCTTTCTATATAGGGGTGCATATATATTCATAGAGAATTTGAGCTATTGGATCCTTGATATATAACACTACATTAGACGCCGATGGTTTTGATTATTCCACATGCAAGATGATTGAATTCGACATGTGGCACACTTATTTAATGACAACCCTCAATTTAAGATCATATGCGACTGTTCCCTTAAAATCTTCCATGATGGCTTCAAATTTATTTTTAAGATAGCAAGTGATTCCTCTATATCATCACGAATGGCATGGATTTGTGATTGATTTTATTTTGTGAATTGGACATGACAATGTCTTGGAAACCTTTCATGATGGCTTAAATCACCTCTTTCTGCACCTATTTTAGGATTGCTTTTGATTACATGTTGGACCTCCCAAAATATCAAGCAATCGCTTCATTGAACTCCTCGCAATGGCTTCACTTTATTAATACATAGGAAAATTATCTTCGATGGCTTGGTTTACCACTTGGAGGATGACATATGAAGGCTTTGTTAAACTTCCCACAATGCATCTTTTACTTTTTCAAGTAATGACTCCATATTTCAATGTTTAAAGTCAACATATAGTATCTTCTTGAAAATTGTTCTATAAACTCTTTGCAGTGGCCCATAGAGAACTCTTCATGATGGCTTTATTGAACTCTTAGTGATGGTTTTGTCTTAATACTTTAGAATGGCACATGACAATCCTTACAAACTCTTGGTAATGGCTTTGTCTTTATGCCTTAAAATAGTAAGCAATGGCCTTTAGACACTCTTGGAGATAGCTTTGTCTTTATGGTTAAGAACTCCTAGCGATGGACTTACGGAACTTTCAATAATGGTTATGATTTAATACCTAAGAATAGCAAGGGATGGCCTTGTGGAGTTTCCAGTGGTGGCTGTATTTAAATGCATGAGAATAGCAGGCATGGCCTTGTGGAACTTCCAGCAACGACTAACATATTTGAGATAGAACACTTGCCCCTATTACGATTTTACTTACACTTTATTATAAGTAAACGATTCATATTCAGAAAGCACATATCTTAGCTGATGATGCTTATTTCCCTTTAAATCAACGGTTATTTTACTTTCCATCTGTTCTATAAATAGAAATTCCTCTTATATTTCTGCTCTTCTTGCTTTCATCTACATTTTCCTTCTCTCGTTATATTTCCTAAAACTAGATCTCACTATTTTAACTTCCATATAGTAAACATTTTATTATTGATCTATTTACTTTGTTTCTTTATTATCATTATTTTCAATTTTCTTTAGTTAGCCTTAATTTTGTAAGGATTATATTGAATTTGTTTGTTTCGATCTTAATGGATTCTTCATGTTTCCTTACGTAATTGTTATTTTGATCCAAATTTTTAGCCTGCCATTATTTTTGTGGGTTTTAAGTTTTATAAGTTATATATCCATTATCTAATGAATCTGAACCATTGCTACATGATGGCTTTGTGCTTGAAGACTAAGCCACCGAGTGCAATTTATAAAAAGGCCTTAATTTTATGTTTTACTTACGATGACTATTTTAAGCTTATTGCGAAGATTTTTATATTCGATGTCTATGTTTCACGACGACTATTTTTTAATTCGCGATTGGAGTTTTATATTTGAGGTTTCTACCTCACAATAGCTATGTTTAAAACTCTTTGCGACATTATATTTAAAAACCACTATTAGCAATTTTTCTTGTTAACCTAGAATGTGCAAGAAGATGTCTAGGCTCGTAATAAGGCTTGGGTTGCCTTATGTTAACCCATAAGAGGAATATAAGTCCAAAGTGAAATATGCAAATAAGAATTTAAATCCCAGTCAAAAAGAGTATACATTTTCTTGGTCCAAGTCAGGTAATAAGAGTCATATGCAAGCCATAAGTCCAATAATAATCAAAGATCTTTATTCCCTTGTCATATGCTATGCAAAATTTGTAGTCAAGTCCCTATATGCAATAAGTCACAGAAGTACAATAGGCTCTAAAATTCCCAATTCAATTTAGATTTTCAGCTTTGAAAATATAAGAAAAGAGATGAGAGAAATTCCTCCTTATGAGTTTCCATGGGGTCCTATGTATAGGGGTTGGAGTAGGTGGTTTGACCGCCATGTGCCATTTAGCATCCTTAATTTTTGGCATCATTCACTACATTGATGATATGCGACAACCGTTTTTATATTTTTTATATGCGGAAAACTTCTTTACATTGATGAAATATGGCTTCCTACATTATTTACGAAATGCGACATCCTTGCTATATTAATGATTTAGTGCACCCTTTCCATATTGATGGTTTATGACATCTTTATTCATATTGCTGACTTTCGACATCCTCCATAACTATAGATATTTGGTATCCCTCATGACATTGCCAATAATTTGACATCCTTCACAACTATTGATATTTAACATCCTTTGCTCCATTGATGAATTACGATATCCTTTTAAGAAGATATGACTTACGGCATTTTTGATAACTATAGGCATTCGATATCTCTTATACCCTTTGAACCTCAGCATCCCCTATCGCTTTTATGGTTTAAGATCACTTGCTGCTTGTTGAGGCTAGTTATAGTTGTAAAGGCCCGATACCTATGGAATTCTGATATACCCTCTTTGTGATCATGTATTCGATACCTCTCAAGGAAGTGGTGTCTCACTTTAACTGTCTTCAAGTTCAATATCCTTCGTATTATAGCCTTTTGGCATCTATTGATGTTCGATATTACTCTGGGCTTATTATATGTTCCTATGAAATGGACATGACATCTTTTCCCTTTTACATGCTCGGAAACCTTCATGGTTATCGAGGCTCTACACCTCCCTTCATGTTTGATAACCTTCGTGTATGTTGTTCCTTTACTGCTCGACATCTCTATAGATTTGAATCCTCGGCATGATATCCTTTCCTTTGTAAAAGCTCGATAACCTCTTTACTACGCCCATGTATGATATCTTCTGGGTTAGCCTATTACTTGAAGTTCGATACCCCTTGCGAAATTCTCTACTTCTTTTCCGTAGACGTCTTGAATTTTGACATGTTCTCTTTACATGTTCAACATCTTTATTCGTGGTAACAACCATCGCGGAGAGTTTTTTTGTGTGAACCTAAACAAATTATTTTTCTCGTGTGTTTTTAGATCAAAATGAAATAATATTATAATTGTTTGAAAGATGAGATACTATGTTACAACTTTGTGTTAAAGGCCGAAAGATAATCTTATGATTTAATAGGCTAATTAGGTGTAAGCTAGTAATATTATCTCCTTGTTTATTATAGCATGAGGTGGCATTAAGTATGTAACGACCCTGAACAGACCCAGTTTAAAAATTTTAAATCGCTTAATTGATGTAGAAATTCGAATTTTCACAAACAATTTCCGTTGCCAACCAAACTTCACATTTGGAATGCGTCTAGATAGACATAGGCGTGCGCCAAATTCCATTGAAAAATATTGAAGTAAATTACGCTCGTCGCATTTACATATCAGTTTAAATCTTTTGTATAAATTTCCTATCGTCCGAACTCAAATATTTTCTCGATGTTGCATAAGAAAAATATTCTGAACTTGACGGCGCATTTCGTTTCGTCAAATTTTGCTTTTGATTGCTAGTAAAATATTCATTCGTGCAAATGGTTAAATAAGAGTAACCACTTCTCAAACAATGTCAAACCATCAATATCTTCGTACCGTTGTGTTCGCCTCGACGCGCTGATCAAAACGGTATATTTATTTGTGTCAATCGGAGTTCGGCGTTGCGAATTATAAATTTTAACGGAGCGAGAACCGGTCCGTTACGCAGCACAAACCAGTACCAAACTTCTCAGCATTCAAAATTTTGGAGCCATTCAGCTGCCTTGGGAACCCAAATAGCCACCACTTTGCAAATTCATCATTGCACTGGCCTCTGCACACTCTAAACCTTGTTATATATCTCCCTTCATTTACTCCCCTGCAAACCAGCTCGTCACATTTATTACTCTGCATCACTTTTCACTTCGCCTCAGAAGAAAGAAATTGGTACGTTGCTCTGCCCTCCCCCTCTGTCTTCTTCGTTCATATTTTTTTTTCTTTCCATTTTCTCTTTTTCGAGAAAACTACAGAAACCCAACTCCTCTGCCTTTTTCTCTCCTCCCTCCCCTTCTTCTAATTCACGTTTCTTTTGTGTTTTCTTCTTCACTTCCCCACTAACGACCTTCTCTCCCCTCCGCAAGCATCGTCCACCGCCACGCTATGCCGGCCATCACCGGTAGTTCCAACCCTTTCCCCTGCAACCGCCTCCGCACTCCACCAGCCGCAGCCTCCACCACGTCCCCATCAGCCCTTGCTCCACTCCCTTTCCCCACGTCCCCATACAACCCTCCAAAGCTCCGCCTCTGCCCATGCTGGAACCGCCTCCGCCATGCAGCCGCCCACCACTGCTCCGCCCTGCCTAACCCGCCCCGCCTCCTACCTAACCCGCCAGCCTCCACCGCCTTCTAGTCCGCCCAGCCACCAGCGCCAGTTGCCGCCCTACCAGTTCCGCCTTCTTCCCCCCTACCAGCCACGTTCGCCCCTACCGTCCCCCTATCAACTCGCCCACAGTCCACTCCCGTCTGCACCCTCCTCAACCACCCCTCTATACAAAGCCACGACCCCGCAGTCCTTCCACCACCGGCCTCCGCCTCACCAGCAGCTCCCCTCCCTTGCTCATAACCACGCTCGGCCGCCCGCCTCACGAACTCCGCCCCATCGCTCCACTGCACCAGCTGCTCACCTATGCCACTTCCCCTCCCCTGTGTCCCTGGCCTTTGCCCAGCTCCGCTCCATCAGCTTGTCACCGTGCAGTATATGAATAATTGACTACTTAGTGTTTAGTAGAGTTATATAGTTCAGTTTGTTATTTATAAGCTGTCATCATCATATGAGTTGTTACTATATAGAACTTTAGTTTGTTAGTAGAGTTATATAGTTTGTCTGTTATTATATAAATTATATTTAGCTATGAAAGTCTGGGAATACATATAGTATATATGAGAATTATTTGTTTTAAGGTTTATAGTTATGAGGGGCCAGTAAGTTATGGCCAACAGCTTGGAATTTTATAGTTTATATATAGTATATTATGTGATTTTGAAAGAATGCGTGTACATATATAAGCTGCATTATCATGTTCTAAAGTATTATATATATACACAATATTTGGAAAGTAATATATTTGTTAGTAAACAATGTTTTATAGTATGGGTGTTATATGTTGATGTATATAGCAGTGATGGGTTATAGTCTAGGGGCTCACGTTATTTGATTTGGTTGTTCCAGCAACTGCTGATCCGGGATCTCAGGCCTAGGCTTCCATCTACCTTAATTGCATCTAGTTCGTTATTCTGGTATGGTTTATATATATATACAATCGATGTATATACATTGTATTAAACTATTGTTGAATAATCTTTTGTTTGATTTATAGTTCGTATCCGTGCTTGTGTCGTCTATCTAGTCTATCCATTTTCGTGCTTCGCCATCATCTCTTCAACCACGCAAGGTGAATATTTCATTCACGACTCAAAATCTATTATGCTATGATAATCAAGTGATAAATTGTTGTTTATATTAATTTGGATGTTTGATTGTTGATTGTTATGTATGGTTGTTTATATTATCTCGGGATTATTTAATAAATTGTTAAAGTGTTATGTATGGTTGTTATTGCTTGTTTATTTACTTTGACACCATCCCAGTTATCACACTGCAAGTTTCCTTTTCTATGCTTTGTTTATATTGAATGATATTGGGTTGAAATGATAAATACCCCATTTAAACAACTTGGCCTAGGATGGAAAATTAAAATAAGAAACCCGATTGGTCAACAAAACCACTTTCGAAATCGAAATATATTCTAAATTAAGGAATGAACTTAACAATTTGTTTGGAAATTTAAATAACGAACTGAAGGGGTTTAAGTTGGAGTAAATCAATGGATTTAAAAATTGAAACGGATTAATAAACTTACCCTAGTGGAAAAAATGAATTGAAAATTTAATTGAAATAAGATTTAGGAGCAAGTAAGTTTTCGAATTTAATAATTTAAAGATTTAAAGATTTGTTAGCTCTAGTTTTAAACTCAGGCTTTAATTTAATAGATTTGAACTTGTTATAAGTTAAATTGAGATTTAGGAAATTTTGACTTACTAATTTAATGAATTTAAATTAGGGATAATTAAAATTTAAATGATTTTAACTTTAACGAATTAACCAAATCAGGACATTGTAAATGGAAATGGACTTCTTTGATTAGAATTTAATTAAATCGGTAAATAAAGCAAATGAAGTTTTGAAAAAAAAGAGAATTTAGTTAATAAAGTTAATTTAATCAAATTTATGATAACAGTGGATGAAATCATGGTGTGACAAGAATTGAACTTGATTTAATGATTTAACCAAGTTCACCATTAAATTGAATTCGTTGATTTTGAACTAAATTTAATAAGCGACCTTTAGACTTTATTAAATCGAACTTGAATACTAAATTTTAAATCGTAACTCAAATGTTTGAACTAAAAAAAATAATATTTAAATTACATTCGAAAATATGTTTTAAAATATCTAAAATAAATTGAATCGTGAAATGTCAAATTTGGAAGTCAAATTTGCACCTTGACTTTTGGACTTTGATTTGTTTAAACGTAAATTTAACCGACCATCGGGTAATAAATACGTAGTTATTAAAGAGACCGGGATCGGAAATGGACATACTCTCTGTCGATACCGAAAACCACTTTAATAACTATTATGCGCGAAGTGTTGATCCAGAATGAAGTGGATGTTTTGGTGAACGTGTTGACTGAAGAAAGAGAACGATATTGGATTACCCCTGGCATGACTAAAACAGGAGCCGCGCCGGGCCATTGAGGATCGCCACCTCTAGCGGACACACTTCTTCGATACCATATCTATTACTTTTGTGATTCGATTTGGGTGCACCCCTTGATTTGGGAGTGTTGTTTCGCGGTGTTGAGATAGTAGCTACTATGCTCAACATCAGTCCGGATCACGCAACTACTAGTATCCTAGTTGGTATTGCCTCATGTACCTTGTCATACTGATTATCCTATTCGCGACCACTACGTTTTGATTTGTACCTTGAGTATATGGATTGCCCTCTAGTGACTTCCGGTTTTGGGGAAACTACGGTCTTGTATATGCTTTTGGGAATATAAATGTGTTAAGGGGAATTATGGTAACGCCTTAACACTATTTTAATATTCTATTTTACTGATTAGACATTACCTACATACCGTATTCTATTGTATATATAGATAGTTTATCGGATCCTTAGAGATGTTATTTTATTCATCTTTGAGTTATGGACTTTATTTCCTGCATTTGATTATCCTGCATAAGATTTTGAGTCCTGACTCGAGTGTTTCTTTTGTATATGCTCGGGTCAGTCTGAAGCTATCCAGTTTGCTGATCAAGGTTGTTTGAAGATGCTGAAGACTTAGCATTTATCTTTATCAGTCTATTTTGATGTCCGTGTCTGTTGGACATTTATGTATTTCCTTTCAGTCACCTTTTGTTTAGACATTGTTGTACTATATGTAGTAGCTTCATGAACTGCTATTATGACGATGTATTTCCGCTGCATTATCCTGTGACTGTGATGTTGTATTGATTCTCATTTACATCTATGTATTTATAATCCCATAATGATTCGTGTTTTGCATTATTTAAGTTGACATGTGAGGATTATTGTCAATTTAAATTGTCCAAATATACGGGTTGTTACAGTTGGTATCAGAGCTTTGGTTTCCCTAAAAACCTTAGTTTGGGATTATATAAACTCATTAGAGGTAGGGCAGCAATACCCTAGAATGAGGAGAATCGATTCAATATCCCAATCCTTTAAAATTCAAACTTCTTTGATTCGTTCATTAGATTTTCTTCAAGCTGTATGATTTTCTATCCTTGGTTCTAAATCTCTTTCGATATTTCAGGATGAGCACCAGAAGAAATAATAGGGGAGGAAGGGGTCATGGTCCTGCCCGGGATGCACCTGTCGTCCCAGCTCCAGTCAAATTCACCACTCTTAGCAAGGAGTATACACAGCTAGGTGGTACTAAGTTTTCTGGATCCGAGGGTATTATCGAGGCTCAGCAATGGCTCAAAGGCTTAGAGAAGATATTTTCTGGATTGGAGATCACTGATGCTCAGAAACGTCAGCTTGCTGCGTGGCAACTTCAGGATGCCGTGCAAGATTGGTGGGAATCGGTTACTTCCCGTATTGAGGAGAACACCATCACTTGGGCCCAGTTTAGGTATAAATTTATTTGGATTTCGTAGTCTAATTTCTTCTTTCAATCTTTAAAATGTTACTCATCTAGTCTATCTTTTGATTAGGGATACTTTCTCGGCACAGTGGATGCCCTCTGCTGGGAAAACCCAACTTTATAGAGCTTTTATGGATCTTAAGCAAGGCAGTATGACTATTTCTGAGTACGAGAGGAAATTCAACGAACTCTCCAAGTTTGGCCCGGGATTGATCGATACACCACTTCTAAAGAACGAGAAGTTCATTATGGGAGCTAGACCAGAGTATTATGACTTGCTTACTGGCCACACTCACTGCACCTTCATAGAGCTTGTTGATTATGCTCTTCGATATGAGGCAAAGCCAAGGGGACCCACTTCCAAGGCCCCTCCTACTCAGCCCTCTTCCAGCCAGCTCGAAAAGAGGAAGATGAACTTTGATCAACAAAAGAAAGCTTGGCAAAAGACTACAGGATTAGGATATGCCCAGAAAAGCCCAATCGACCTTGCTAAGATCACTTGCTTCAAATGCGATAAGAAGGGCCATTATGCTAATAGTTGTCCATCCACCGGAGCTGCTATTGCACCACCTCCTCAGATGAGGAATGATTTATGCCATGTCTGCCTCCAGCCAGGTCACTTCAAGAGAGATTGCCCATTGAGGAAGAAAGGCACACCATCAGGAGTATATGCTGTCACCACTCCTGCACCACCTCCACCACCTGCTCAGGATGACCGAGGTACCTTACGAAGTACTTTTACATTTCATAATTTACCTGTTCGGGTATTATTCGATACCGGTGCTTCTCATAGCTTCATATCTATTGATCTTTGTGATAAGCTCAAATTAGAACCTACTCTTGCTACTACATCCTTATGTGTCTCCAACCCTATTGGAGGACTTTCCAACCTCAGTCGAATTTGTAAAGAGGTTGTGCTTCTATATGGAAGATATCAATTCACTTGGGATTTTTATGTGCTTGGCTTCGAAGCATTTGACATTTTGTTCGGTGCTGATTGGTTAAGAAAATTCAATGCTATTATTTCTTGCAAAGCTCGATCTGTTTCTCTAGTCAATGACAAGGGTCTACCGCTTGTCATCGAATGCAAATCACCTCAGAAATATGCCGGAAGCTTCATATTCTCTCTTGATGCTCACCCAGACGATCTTAGCACTACTCCTATTGTTCAGAAACTTCCTGATGTATTTGGAGAGGTCAACTCTCTACCACCAAAGCGGGAGATCGATTTCCGCATTGACCTTATTCCTGGAGCTACTCCCGTAGTTCTCCCTCACAGAAGGATGGCTCCTAAAGAAAAAGCTGAACTTAAAACCCAAATTGATGATCTATTTGCTAAGGGTTTGATCAGGAGAAGTGGTTCTGAATGGGGCGCCGCAGTCGTCTTTGTCACCAAATCAGATGGATCTCTTCGCATGTGTGTTGATTACCGGGAATTAAACAAGCGCACTCTCAAGAACCGCTATCCGATGCCTCGCATCAATGATTTATTCGATCAGCTCCATGGAGCTAAAGTTTTCTCACAACTTGATCTAGCCACTGGGTTCCACCAACTCAAAGTAGCAGAAGATAGTATTCATAAGACAGCTTTCCGTACCGAGAATGGATTCTATGAATGGTTGGTTATGCCATTCGGTTTGACCAACGCACCTGCTTATTTCGTCGACTTAATGAATAGAGTCTTTCGTGTGTCCTTAACAAGTTTGTTCTTATTTTCATCGATGATATTCTCGTCTTCTCCAAAGATGAGAAAGAGCATGAGACACGTCTTGCTTATGTTCTGGGAACTCTCCGAAATCATCAGCTTAAAGCCAAGTTTTCGAAATGCCACTTCTGGCGAGACGAAGTACGATTCCTTGGCCATATTGTTTCTGAAAACGGGATTTCGGTCGATCCAGCTAAGATCGCCTTAATCAATGTAAGTTCTACCCTATTTGTTATTTCTATTCGATCCATCTTATTCCTTTCTAATTTGAAAACTTATCTACAGGATTGGGAGACTCCCAAAACTCCTACTGATATCCGTAGCTTCTTGGGCCTAGCCGGTTATTATCGCAGATTCATTGAGCGCTTTGCCCGGATTTCTGCCCCACTTACTGCTTTAACTCGAAAGGATGTCAAGTTTATTTGGAGTGAGAAGTGTGAATCAGCTTTTAATGAGTTGAAGCGTAAGTTAACTTTAGCCCTAGTTCTTGCGGTAATTGACGGGAGTGAAGGATTAACTGTCTATACCGATGCTTGTCGAGAAGGTTTAGGCGCAGTCCTTATGCAAAATGGAAGGGTTATTGCTTATGCTGGTCGTCAGTTGAAGACTCATGAAGTAAACTATGCAACCCATGATTTAGAGCTTCTTGCGGTTGTATTTGCTTTGAAACTATGGAGGCACCATCTTTTGGGGACAAAATTTGAATTATTCACAGATCATAAGTCCTTGCGGTATATTTTCTCTCAGAAGGACTTGAATCAGAGACAAGTCCGATGGCTTGAATTCTTGGTTGCATATGATCTCGACATCAATTATACTCCTGGAAAAGCAAATGTTGTAGCTGATGCTTTGAGCCGTAGCAAAGCATTGTCTTGTTGTAATCTTGTAGAAGGCATGCTATTTCAGCTTGTTATCTCCCCATCTCTTATGGATCGCATCAAAGCTAAGCAATATGAGGACACCTTGCTCTATCGCATGAAGGAGTTAGTTCTTGGTAGAGTTGGAAATGCTGACAGTAAAGTGGGAGCACAGATAGATAGTAATGGAGTTCTGAAGATTGACAACCGTATTTGTGTTCCAAATGTTGACGGATTGAGACAAGAAGTGCTTAGAGAGAACCATCAGTCATCACTTTCATTTCATCCTGGTGTCACCAAGATGTATCGAAATATGAAGCGTTTATATTGGTGGAGTGGGATGAAAAGAGATATTTCCATATATGTCAGTAGATGCACCACTTGCCAGCAAGTCAAGGCCGATCACCGGAAGACGGCAGGATTACTTCAACCTCTAGGGATTCCGTGTTGGAAATGGGATCAGATTTCTATGGACTTCGTTGACGGATTACCGAAGACCAGAAAAGGTAACGAGAGTATATGGGTGATTGTTGATAGGTTGACAAAATCTGCTCACCTTATTCCAGTTAAGACCACTCGTACTGCTTCGAGTTTGGCCGATATTTATATGAGGGAGATTGTTAGACTTCATGGAGTTCCATCTAGTATTGTATGCGATAGAGATCCTTTATTCACTAGTAAATTCTGGAAGGCATTTCAGGACGTCTTGGGCACTAAATTGAATCTGAGCACGGCTTATCATCCTCAAACAGATGGCCAAACTGAGAGGGTAAATCAGATTTTGGAAGATCTGCTCCGAGCTTGCATTATTGATTTCGGTGGATCTTGGGAAGACCATCTTCATTTGGTTGAATTCACTTATAATAATAGCTATCAGGTAATCCAAATTTTCAATTTGAATAAGTAAAAAAATTTGAATTGAAATATAACTATCTTTATAATCAGGCGAGTATCGATATGGCACCGTTTGAAGCTTTATATGAACGGCCATGCAAATCGCCAGCTTGTTGGATTGAGCCTGGTGACCGATTAGTTCTTGGCCCGGATATGATTATGGAAGCATCCGAGAAGGTCAATGAGATCAGAAGGAAGATGAAGACCGCACAGGATAGGCAGAAGAGCTATGCAGATAGGCGTAGAAGAGAGTTAAAATTCCAGGTTGGAGATGAGGTATTTCTTAAGGTATCACCTTTGAAGAATGTTATTCGATTTGGTCGTAGAGGGAAGCTCACTCCTAGATTTGTTGGACCATTCACTATCACCGAGAGGATTGGTACTCTAGCCTACAGAGTTGCGCTGCTGGAGAAATTTGAGGGCGTGCACAACGTATTTCATGTTTCACATCTTCGGAAGGTTGTACACGATCCATCCATGACCATTCCTATTGCTCAGTTAGATGAGGTTGATATTGAGCCGGATTTGACTATAGAGAGGAGACCGCTTCGTATCGTTGATAGGGATACGAAGCAGCTTAGAAGGAAGTCTGTTAGCCTAGTCAAAGTCCAATGGAGTCCCGATGATCGTGATTGTACTTGGGAAACCGAGGAGAGTATCCGAGATTCTAATCCTGAATTGTTTGTTGAAGGTAAGTTCCATTCTATATTCTTTACTTTATTCGATAATATATTCTATATCTATCGTACCTCTTTTATAGTTCTTCCACTCTTTCCTTTGTTCCTTTACGGGGACGAAAAGTTTTGAGTAGGGGAGAATGTAACGACCCTGAAATTCAGACCCACTTTAAAAATTTTAAATCGCTTATTTGATGTAGAAATTCGAATTTTCACAAACAATTTTCATTGCCAACCAAACTTCACATTTGGAATGCGTCTAGATAGACATAGGCGTGCGCCAAATTCTGTTGAAAAATATTGAAGTAAATTACGCTCGTCGCATTTACATATCAGTTTAAATCTTTTGTATAAATTTCCTATCGTCCGAACTCAAATATTTTCTCGATGTTGCCTAAGAAAAATATTCTGAACTTGACGGCGCATTTCGTTTCATCAAATTTCGCTTTTAATTGCTAGTAAAATATTCATTCGTGCAAATGGTTAAATAAGAGTAACCACTTCTCAAACAATGTCAAACCATCAATATCTTCATACCGTTGTGTTTGCCTCGACGCGCTGATCAAAACGGTATATTTATTTGTGTCAATCGGAATTCGGCGTTGCGAATTATAAATTTTAACGGAGCGAGAACCGGTCCGTTACGCAGCACAAACCAGTACCAAACTTCTCAGCATTCAAAATTTTGGAGCCATTCAGCTACCTTGGAAACCCAAATAGCCACCACTTTGCAAATTCATCATTGCACTAGCCTCTGCACACTCTAAACCCTGTTATATATCTCCCTTCATTTACTCCCCTGCAAACCAGCTCGTCACATTTATTACTCTGCTTCACTTTTCACTTCGCCTCAGAAGAAAGAAATTGGTACGTTGCTCTGCCCTCCCCCTCTGTCTTCTTCGTTCATATTTTTTTTCTTTCCATTTTCTCTTTTTCGAGAAAACTACAGAAACCCAACTCCTCTGCCTTTTTCTCTCCTCCCTCCCCTTTTTCTAATTCACGTTTCTTTTGTGTTTTCTTCTTCACTTCCCCACTAACGACCTTCTCTCCCCTCCGCAAGCATCGTCCACCGCCACGCTATGCCGGCCATCACCGGTAGTTCCAACCCTTTCCCCTGCAACCGCCTCCGCACTCCACCAGCCGCAGCCTCCGCCACGTCCCCATCAGCCCTTGCTCCACTCCCTTTCCCCACGTCCCCATACAACCCTCCAAAGCTCCGCCTCTGCCCATGCTGGAACCGCCTCCGCCATGCAGCCCCCACCACTGCTCCGCCCTGCCTAACCCGCCCCGCCTCCTACCTAACCCGCCAGCCTCCACCGCCTTCCATTCCGCTCAGCCACCAGCGCCAGTTGCCGCCCTACCAGTTCCGCCTTCTTCCACCCTACCAGCCACATTCGCCCCTACCGTCCCCCTATCAACTCGCCCACAGTCCACTTCCGTCTGCACCCTCCTCAACCACCCCTCTATACAAAGCCACGACCCCGCAGTCCTTCCACCACCGGCCTCCGCCCCACCAGCAGCTCCCCTCCCTTGCTCATTACCACGCTCGGCCGCCCGCCTCACGAACTCCGCCCCATCGCTCCACTACACCAGCTGCTCACCTATGCCACTTCCCCTCCCCTGCGTCCCTGGCCTTTTCCCAGCTCCGCTCCATCAGCTTGTCACCGTGCAGTATATGAATAATTGACTACTTAGTGTTTAGTAGAGTTATATAGTTCAGTTTGTTATTTATAAGCTGTCATCATCATATGAGTTGTTACTATATAGAACTTTAGTTTGTTAGTAGAGTTATATAGTTTGTCTGTTATTATATAAATTATATTTAGCTATGAAAGTCTGGGAATACATATAGTATATGTGAGAATTATTTGATTTAAGGTTCATAGTTATGAGGGGCCAGTAAGTTATGGCCTACAGCTTGGAATTTTATAGTTTATATATAGTATATTATGTGATTTTGAAAGAATGCGTGTACGTATATAAGCTGCATTATCATGTTCTAAAGTATTATATATATACACAATATTTGGAAAGTAATATATTTGTTAGTAAACAATGTTTTATAGTATAGGTATTATATGTTATGTATATAGCAGTGATGGGTTATAGTCTAGGGGCTCGCGTTATTTGATTTGGTTGTTTCAGCAACTGCTGATCCGGGATCTCAGGCCTAGGCTTCCATCTACCTTAATTGCATCTAGTTCATTATTCTGGTATGGTTTATATATATATACAATCGATATATATACATTGTATTAAACTATTGTTGAATAATCTTTTGTTTGATTTATAGTTCGTATCCGTGCTTGTGTCGTCTATCTAGTCTATCCATTTTCGTGCTTCGCCATCATCTCTTCAACCACGCAAGGTGAATATTTCATTCACGACTCAAAATCTATTATACTATGATAATCAAGTGATAAATTGTTGTTTATATTAATTTGGATGTAAAATTGTTGATTTTTAGAATTGTTGAAATAGAAAATTGTAAATCACTATGCAGGTTAAAAATTAAATATTGTTAGTTTACGACAAACAAGTGTGACACTAAAATTGTTATGTGATGTTGAATTTGGTTGTTAATATAAGTAAATTTAATATGAAATTGAAATTGATATAGGATAGTCGACAAATGTAAAATGGACTATATGTGTTGAATTTGACCCCTTTAACTGTTAAATTAACCGTCGTGTAGAAATAGCGTTAACTACACTTTGAACCATTGTATGTATGATTGATGTAGTAATGTGATAATAGACACCAAGTGAAACCATAATGTAATAATGTTTAATCTACATGAAACGATAGTGTAGATTCTAGGAATAATTGTATTAATTTGCATTAACAACAAATGTAAGTTAATACGATTATCTTGGGATTATTTAATAAATTGTTAAATTGTTATGTATGGTTGTTATTGCTTGTTTATTTACTTTGACACCATCCCAGTTATCGCACTGCAAGTTCCCTTTGCTATGCTTTGTTTATATTGAATGATATTGGGTTGAAATGATAAATACCCCATTTAAACAACTTGGCCTAGGATGGAAAATTTAAATAAGAAACCCGATTGGTCAACAAAACCACTTTCGAAATCGAAATATATTCTAAATTAAGGAATGAACTTAACAATTTGTTTGGAAATTTAAATAACGAACTGAAGGGGTTTAAGTTGGAGTAAATCAATGGATTTAAAAATTGAAACGGATTAATAAACTTACCCAAGTGGATAAAACGAATTGAAAATTTAATTGAAATAAGATTTAGGAGCAAGTAAGTTTTTGAATTTAATAATTTAAAGATTTGTTAGCTCTAGTTTTAAACTCAGGCTTTAATTTAATAGATTTGAACTTGTTATATGTTAAATTGAGATTTAGGAAATTTTGACTTACTAATTTAATGAATTTAAATTAGGGATAATTTAAATTTAAATGATTTTAAATTTAACGAATTAACCAAATCAGGACATTGTAAATGGAAATGGACTTCTTTGATTAGAATTTAATTAAATCGGTAAATAAAACAAATGAAGTTTTGAAAAAAAGAGAATTTAGTTAATAAAGTTAATTTAATCAAATTTATGATAACAATGGATGAAATCATGGAGTGACATGAATTGAACTTGATTTAATGATTTAACTAAGTTCACCATTAAATTGAATTCGTTGATTTTGAACTAAATTTAATAAGCGACCTTTAGACTTTATTAAATCGAACTTGAATACTAAATTTTAAATTGTAACTCAAATGTTTGAACTAAAAAAAAAATTAAATTACATTCGAAAATATGTTTTAAAATATCTAAAATAAATTGAATCATGAAATGTCAAATTTGGAAGTCAAATTTGCACCTTGACTTTTGGACTTTGATTTGTTTAAACGTAAATTTAACCGACCATCGGGTAATAAATACGTAGTTATTAAAGAGACCGGGATCGGAAATGGACATACTCTCTGTCGATACTGAAAACCACTTTAATAACTATTATGCGCGAAGTGTTGATCCAGAATGAAGTGGATGGTTTGGTGAACGTGTTGACTGAAGAAAGAGAACGATATTGGATTACCCCTGACATGACTAAAACAGGAGCCGCGCCGGGCCATTGAGGATCGCCACCTCTAGCGGACACACTTCTTCGATACCATATCTATTACTTTTGTGATTCGATTTGGGTGCACCCCTTGATTTGGGAGTGTTGTTTCGCGGTGTTGAGATAGTAGCTACTATGCTCAACATCAGTCCGGATCACGCAACTACTAGTATCCTAGTTGGTATTGCCTCATGTACCTTGTCATACTGATTATCCTATTCGCGACCACTACGTTTTGATTTGTACCTTGAGTATATGGATTGCCCTCTGGTGACTTCCGGTTTTGGGGAAACTACGGTCTTGTATATGCTTTTGGGAATATAAATGTGTTAAGGGGAATTATGGTAACGCCTTAACACTATTTTAATATTCTATTTTACTGATTAGATATTACCTACATACCGTATTCTATTGTATATATAGATAGTTTATCGGATCCTTAGAGATGTTATTTTATTCATCTTTGAGTTATGGACTTTATTTCCTGCATTTGATTATCCTGCATAAGATTTTGAGTCCTGACTCGAGTGTTTCTTTTGTATATGCTCGGGTCAGTCTGAAGCTATCCAGTTTGCTGATCAAGGTTGGTTGAAGATGCTGAAGACTTAGCATTTATCTTTATCAGTCTATTTTGATGTCCGTGTCTGTTGGACATTTATGTATTTCCTTTCAGTCACCTTTTGTTTAGACATTGTTGTACTATATGTAGTAGCTTCATGAACTGCTATTATGACGATGTATTTCCGCTGCATTATCCTGTGACTGTGATGTTGTATTGATTCTCATTTACATCTATGTATTTATAATCCCATAATGATTCGTGTTTTCTATTATTTAAGTTGACATGTGAGGATTATTGTCAATTTAAATGGTCCAAATATACGGGTTGTTACAAAGTATGCCATCTAAATGAAGTAGTGGAACGTTGGCTAATTTGGTGTAAGCTTGTAATACCATCTTGTTTATTAAGGCATGAGGTTGCATGAAGCATGACACTTATGATAAGGAGTGACATATCGGCTAATGATGTGTAAGCTTATAAGATCACCATGCTTGTTAAGGAGACAACCAAGCGGTAGGTGCCTTTACTCTAATATTTGCATGGGATAAGGAGGCAAGTTTCCCATTTTGAAAAGACCAAAGTATCCTTGAATAAGGGAAGGCACATCAGATAATGGTGTGTAAGCTTATAAGATCAACATGCTTATTAAGATGTAAACCAAAGGGGCATGTGTCATTACACCAAAGTTTCCATGAAAAAGGATGGATAAGTACCTAAATTAAATAGACTATATTAGCCTTGAAGAAAGTCTATAAATAGGATTATAGTTTCATTTTGTTTTCATACTTCTCTAAATCGAAAAGCTAAAAAAAGTAAGAAAACAAGGAAGATCTTAGGAAAGTCAAGGAGCTAAACCACTAGCCAAAACTATAATTGCCAAGGTAAGGAAAACTTCTAATTTTAAAATTTCAAGTCATTCCATGAAGTAATGTGTAACTTATAATATGTTTAATCCATATGTTGCACTATTTTAACCCTTTTTGTATTATAGACATATGTTTTGCTTGTAATAATTTTTACCTCAACTAAGTGTATGTGATTGATGCTTTGGTTATTTGGAAGAAAGAATAATCTATACTGGTTTATATAAAGTTTCTTCAAGAATACTTATGATTTGTTATAACTTCCGGAAGAAGGCGGTAAAAGATAAAAGATCTAGGATAGTGCACTGTTACTTTATTTCCATACCGCGTCTTAGGAGATAGAGTACATCCGTACTATGTATTAGGATGCCAACTGCAATGGGATGTAATTTCTGTAGGATTTAGTTCCCTACACCTTGTTAAGATTAGATCCATGTGCAACCAATTTATTTTTTTACATTGATTTCAGATTTTGTTATGTTCCTAATTTACAAAAGATGCCTATATATGTCGAATGAGTTTTGACAAATGTTTGGAGAAAATTTACCTATTTTAATTAAGCATGTTTGAAATATAAATATACTTCAAAATATGGTTTAGACACCTAGGAGAATTTTGTGATATGACCTGAGATTTGGATTAAATAGAATCCTCACTGGGTCAGTGTTGCTCATGATGCTACACATAAGCGTTTCAAGTTTGGATAATTAAAGTTAGATTTTGGGACTTTTCATGGACAGTCGTAAGTGAAGAATTTTTATTAAAATTTTAGTATTGTAAATCTTGATGTACATATATGTGTGAAGTTAAAGACAAGATCGTATGTAAATTAACTTGTATTGCAAGTATGAATGTATAATACTTCTTTCGCTTAAAATCATTTACCCTCAATGGTTTGAGATTCTAGCATTTTTCCTTATGATCTTCTGACATTAATATCATAGCACCACATTATGAGGGTAGCATTCTTGATTTCGGCCAAGAGTGTCGGAGCGGGGTGTTACAAAGTGGTATCAAAGCCTAGGTTTAAGCAGTGCTTAGTAGAAAACCCTTTATCATGACACTAGAATAAAACTCGATATTTTAGGTTCTACAAGAATAGGAAGTTTATACTATCCATTGACATGTTTATAATTGTTATAAACAATGACAAGCTAAAAGATATGGGAAACTAGAGGTTAATGGGGAGGGATTAAGCATACAACTACTCCCCAACCTTCCCATGATTTGAGAATTTCTTAAAGGTGAGGTGAAATTCCAACAGTTGTAAGACCTATATGAAGGGAAATGTTTCTAAGGGTAAATGGAAGACAATTGGATTAAGAGGAGTCAGAATCCCAAGGATCAAACATGGTTTCAGAAGATATTACGGGACTTATGGAAGCACCCATGGAAATTGAATTGAACAATATTATAGAATTCTATCCATCACTACGATCTCCATGGAGAACGTAATATAAAGAAATGAAGGGTAGCTTAATGTATGGTGATTTAATTTATAATTTTTGACTTATAAATATTGGAGACAGATGTGGAAGTTTGTAAGTAATAACCCAAATTTGGTTTGTAAATAAAGGGTTATAAGTGGTATATCCTTGCGTGTATGACTTGAGTTTTGTTACTTAATATTTCGTATTAAATAATCTAGTTATATCTGGTCTTGATCATAACAAAGTTATTTTTTTCTTTAATGTTATGGAAGACCAAGAAACTGCTACTTCAACTCATAATCAAGAGGCTCAAGCCTCCCATAATAAAATCCTATGGATTCGTTCGCATCCTTTATTAAATAGGAACAAATTTCCTCAATATCTATGAACAATTCATCAGACAACTTATTGGATCGTTTTAAGAATTTACATCCAAATAAATTTATTGGAGATACCGAACCATTTAAAGCTGAATAATGGATCCAACATTTAAAAGATGTCCTTTGAAGTGTTGGATTACAGTTAAATATATAAAAGGAAGTTGGCTGTATTTCAGCTTTCAGGAGAGGCAAGGAATTAGTGGAAGTTAATCCGAACCATAACTGATTCAAGCATGATGACTTAGAGAAGTTTTAAGAAAATGTTTCTAGAAAGTATTTTCTATAATATGAAAGAGAGAAGATGGAAATGAATTTCAATTTCTCACACAATGAAACATGACAACAGCCCAAGGCATTGTCTCGATTTAAAAGTCATTTAATTAATACGCCTAAAAAGAGGGTTAGAAGATTTACAAAAGGACTTATTCCACTAATAAGAAGACATGTAATTGGCGATCCTCGCAAGACTCATGAGGTAATCATATCCAAATCTCTTAAACTCAAAGAAGACACATTCAACTTCATCAAGAAAGGAATCTTTCGAATAAGTGAAATTCAACAATCAAAGGAAATTTGGTAATCAAAAGGAACTCGATAGGAGAAGCCACAGTACAACGAGGAAGAAAATCGAGGAGGGGCACAACAAGGAGATGGTCTAAATAAGATGAAGATTTATTATAATTGCAATGATAAGGGTCATATTGCTCCTCGCTGTCCAAAGGAAAGAAAAAGGATTGCATGCTACAATTGTAATGGACCTGGATGCATGAACAGGGACTGTAAAAAGCCAGAAAAGGAAACCAGGGAAACATCAAAAATCAAATCAGAGTATATGCGGTAGTTTCTGAACAACCACATGTGGAAGGTAACTAATTTATTTTTATTTTATTTTTATTTTCAAGCTAAAATTTTATCTGATCCGGGGGCTACACATTCCTTAATACCTGTAGCATTCAATACTAAGTTAGGATTACCAATTGAGCAATTAACAAATCCCCTAGTAATAGATAAATTACTAGAAGAGGAAACTGAACTTAGAAGTATATGTAAGAATTCTCCTCTTTATATCGAAGATATGTAAATGCTTACAGATTCGTTCCTTTTCCCAATGGTTTGTTTTAATCTCATTCTTGGACTGGATTGACTTTACATACATTATGCCAAACTAGATTGTCATGACTATAACCTTTTCCATTCTAGGATATGAGACATTTATATATTCTTAAAACAAATTTGGAAATGCATTCATATCTGGATACATAACACATATAGACATTGAAAACGCAGGCCAAAAACTAAATCAAATCAAAGTGGTCAGTGAATTTGAAAAAGTATTTAAGGATATACCAGGATTTCCACCAAAATGAGAAACCGATTTTTGTATCGAATTGGTTCCTGGTACAAACCCAATAGCAAAAACAGCTTATCGTATAGTTCCACTAGAAAATCAAGAGCTAAAGAAGAAAATTCAAGAGTTAGAGGGTCAAGGATTTACTTGACCAAGTAAATCACCTTGGGGAGCTCCAATATTATTCGTAAAGAAGCATGACCGATCCCTATGATTATGTATTGTCTATCGAGAACTTAATAAGGTCACAATTAAGAATAAATATCCTTCACCTCAGATTGATGATCTATTTGATCAACCCTAAGGGTATACCAAATCCTAAAAGATAGATTTGAGGTCTGGTAATCACTAGTTAAGGATAAAGGAAGATGACATTCCAAAGATAGCTTTCCAAACATGGTAGGACATTATGGTTTTTGGTCATGCCTTTTGGACTAACTAACGCATCAGCAGTTGTCATGGACCTTGCGAATCATGCGTTCCATTTTTACTTTGATTAATTTGTCACAGTATTTATTGATAATATCTTAATTTAATCTAAGTGAAGAGAAGAGCATGAGAAACATTTGCATATAACTTTACAAATATTAGAGGAGCATTAGTTGTATGCGAAGATAAGAAAATACGAGTTTTGGTTGGAAGAAGTAAAATTTCTCGAACAAATTATTTTCAAAGATGGCATTGGAGCGGACCAATGAAAAGTTGAAGCATTTTTGAAATTTAATCCACTAAAAATACCTTTAGAGATTCGAAGTTTTCTTGGACTAGATTGTTATTATAGAAGATTTATTCAAAACTTTTCAAAGTTAGCAGCTCCAATAACTCAGTTACAAGAAAGGACATAAAATTTGTATGGAATGAGAACTGTGAGTGGCATTTCAGACATCAAAGAGGAAATTAACTAAAGCACTAGTTCTAACATTTCCAAAGAGTGAAGAATAATGCAAAATATATTTTGATGCATGTGGTCAGGGTTTAGGATGTGTACTAATGGGGAAAGATAAAGTTATTGCTTAAGCCTCTTGATAATTAAAGAAGCATGAAGTAAATTATCCAACTCATGACTTAGAATTGGTAGCAATAATGTTTACATAAAAGATATGGAGATACTCTCTTTAAGGCAAACAATTTGATTTTATTCCGATTATAAGATTTTAAAGTATTTATTATTGAAACTGGCCATCTCACAGCGGAAGTTATGAGTGCATTTTATAATTTTTACGCCATAGGATCTTTATTGGGCCTATGAAATCTAATTTATTTAAAACATTTCTAAATTTAGCTAAATAAAACCACATATTTCATTTTAATTTATAAATTATCGATAGAAATTTATTTAATTACTTTTCAATTTATATATAAATATACATATGTATCATATGTGTATGTGTGTGCATTTGTAACATGATATTACATGAAAGGTATAACATGCCTATGTATAGATATTGGATTTACATCGCAATGGACATGTTCGCTCATCCTATATGTATTGTATGTTGTCCAAATATGTGTATGTGTATGTGTGTAAATGTATATTATGAGAAAATATTATAGATATATTTATACTTAAATTTTATAGTGTTAATCAATATATGTGTGTCAATATATATATACACACACACAAAAACACACACACACACACACACACACACACATATATATATATATATATATATTTGTATATATATGAGTGTTGTGAGTTCAATCTTTTTATATTAAAATGTACATATGTAAATATATGTGTGTACTAAAGTAATATAATTATATGTATGTATGTATATATAATATTCGAATGTAATTATGATTTAGTATGGTTTATGTATATATAAATAAATTAAAAAATATAAAAAAAAAACTTTTTTCAAATGTTCTAGATTTATACACAACAGGTCCATTTTAGTTTATTATTTTATTATATTAATATATAAATGTTATAAATTAATTAGTTAAACAACTATAAATAAATGATAGGATAAATATAATATATATTTTAAATTTCTAGAAAAATAGGAATAATATTTCATAGCTTATGAAAAAATTTGAGATTTTTATAAGTCGAAGTATTATTTTTTGTTAATTAAAAACCAAATTTAAAAAACGATTTTTCTAAAAATATGAAAAATGAATTAAAAATCTAACCTTTTTGACCAAAAGCTTCAATGGTGACAATTTAATTTTAGAAAATTTAAGATCTAATTTTTAAAGCATATTTTATTTTAATTAAAATTTTAATTTGTATAATGATTAAATAATAATAATAAATATTAAATAATTATGAAAAAATTATTATTGTTACTAAAAAATTATAATTGGTATAAATATAGATTCGAATAGTTTTAGATCAATTTTACATGATATAATTATATAATTTAGTATTAGTCATATAAATAAATAAATTAATATATTAATATATGTACATATAAATTATTAAACATTAACAATTAAAATAAAATAATTTCGGCTATGTGTTTCAAATTATTATTAAAAATGGTTTTTCTATACACAAAACTAGTCAATATGTGACAATATTAATACTCATAGGAATCTCACCTAACTAACAATATAGTAATAGCAGTGTGTGTGTAAACAATATATAGTTATGTAGAGGTTATGCGTCATATATAAAACTAAACACTTACCTAAACTAATACCCTTAAGTACACATTTTAATGATGAGTTCCCTTCCTCTTGAAACCTTCATGATTCGTCAGATTGCTAGTTTTTGATACACCATTTGCTATCTAATAACTACTAATTTGAATTGATTTGGTTTAAGTTGTGTTAGAGCACTAAGAGATACAATTCAGCCGCTAAAATGGAGAGAGGAGGCAGCCAAAAAAGTCTTACTATAGTTAGGGTTAGGGTCTCTTATATAATGGTTGAATCAGAGGAAAAAGTGGATCACGTCACTTACCTTTTCTCATCAGATCTTAACCATCCGAATTTCCCTATTTTTAGTTGCCCCTATACCTTACAATTACAGCTGAAATTTGCCTCCAATTTCATGGGCTAATAGCATATTTAAGTCTGAGTAAACATGTTCAATAAATCCAATTTAAATCCTTATCGATATTTCATATCGATTGGTATATTTATAACGATTATAAACATATATAACAATATTTATTTCTCAAATCATATCCAAATTTTATAATCCATATTTCATAAATATTAATTGATAAATAATAATTATAAAATAATTAAATCGTTTGGTCTAAAGAGAATTCATCGTTTGGACTCGTCGGGTGTAAATTTGGTCAACAATTAACATCGAACTATTCGAATGTTAATGTTCACACGTCACTTAGCAGGTGGTATGACCTGTTGGCCAAATTCATCACTTACTTAGTTTTAGTTAAATCTAATTTTACATTATTAAGTATTACCCGTTTGTGACTTTTATTTACACCAATTTTTTTCCTCAAAATAAACTACTTGGACTTATTGAATTTCGTAATGGTCAAAATTTCAACATCGTCCATATTCAACTCTATAGTCCAAATACAAAATAGTAGGTTCAATAATAACAACTACCATTAACCGAACTATTTTGGCCAGAGGTCTTGACTTTGGGTTGATTTGAGTTGACCGTGATACTAACGCCATGTAACTAAGGAGATGAATCCTCTCTTGAATAGTGCTTCACATCCAATAATACTTCCACTCGACCCAACTAGTCACTCGATGGATGACGTGTAATGATTTGACTATATTCAAAGTGGAGCTTTCATATTGAAGATTCACAGCATTCTCAAGTTGAGAGAAATGTATAAATCAGCCACATCGATATTTTCTGTTTGACCTTAGTTATAGTAACCAACAGAAAACTATCAGGTGAGTCATTCCGTGGTTATATAATAACTACTAGTATGTAACCCCTAGGTGCCCCCAGCAGCCATGAGTAATCAACTATCTGACATTTGGAAAGCATTACATACTCTTGTCTCAGTGAATGTGTTAAGATCTAGTCTCGATGCATCTTGCCTAGAAACGTTTAAAATGATGTGTTTTATAACATTGTGATACAGTACTCATAATTACAACTGTTTGTAGTTACTATCATAAACACACCATTTATGGATTTTCTATCAAATATGTTTTAATTAAACATTTAATTATTTATAATAAATTATAAAAAATATATAACAGAAATAAGAAACACCTTTATTGCAAACGAGAACTGATTAGAAGTTAATTAATTGACAAATAAATTACAGAATTGTCCTCAGGACATACCCCTAACTCTTCAATCTCTCACTTGCACTTATGGCCAATTATAGAATCTCAATCCCATCCCTTCAATCAACTTCTCGAGAGTTGATCGAGCAAGGCTTTTAGTGAATGGATACGTTATGCTGTCATTGGTATCTACCCTTTGAATCAAGACTTCTTTCTTCTCAATGAATTCTCTAATCAGGTGGAACTTTCGAAGAATGCCCTATGACTTCTTGTGTACTCTCGATTCCTTTATAATATGTATTGCCTCTTTATTATCACAAATAATGGCATAAGATTCTCAATATTGGGTATCACTTCGAGCTCAAACAAAAACTTGCGCATCCAAACTGCCTCTTTTGCTACTTCGATGAGGGCGATGTACTCGGCTTCCCTCGTGGAATCAATAAAATTTTCTTACTTGGAACCTTTTCAACTAACGGCTCTGTCTTTAAGCATAAAGAGATAACCGTATACTGACTTACTATCATATACATACTTTGAAAGCTCGAATCAATATACTTCTTCATAGGAAGTCTCTATTCCTATGTATGAGGAATAAGTCCTTAGTATTTCTCAAATAATTAAGTATACATTTTACGACCGTCCAATGTTTTTTTCCAGGATTAGACTGGTTTCAGCTTATGCATCCTAATGTGTACGCCACGTCCATTCTAGTACATAGTATGGCATACATTATAGAACCTATGTCTAAAGTATAAGGAATCCTCTTCTTCTGCTCTTTCTCCTCATTGGTATAAGGAGCCTCCATTTTAGAAAGGATGATTCCAAATTGCATCGGAACATTTCCACACTTGAAATTTTCCATACTGGACCTTTTCAATATGGTTTCTATGTGCAGACATTGGGACAATCCCAACAGCCTCTTAGAACTATCTCTATAAATCTTTATACTAAGTATATAGGCTGCTTCGCCTAAATCTTTTATGGAGAATTTTTTGAAAGCCAAGCTTTCACTAGTTGCAATAATGAAATTCCATTGCCAATTAATAATAGATCATCGACGTAAAGTGCTAAGAATACGAAAGCGTTAACCTATTCCTTTTATTATATGCATGCTTCCTCTACGTTATAATAAAAACCAAACTATTTGATTACTTTATTAAAACAATTATTCCAATTCCTTAAAACCAATTTGAGTCCATAAATGGACTTCAATAATTTGCAAGCCTTTCCTTTACTCCCATTGACCGTAAAACCCTCTCGATATGACCTATAAACGGTTTCTTCTAAATCACCTTTTATAAAAGCCATCTTTGCACAGCGATGGCTAGCATAATCCGAATGGACTTAAGCGTGAATATAGACGAAAAGATCTCATCATAATCAATACCTTGAATTTGATGAAATCCTTTAACAACTAGCCTTGCCTTAAAAACTTTAAGCATGCCTATAGGCGAAAAGGTCTCGTCATAATCTGCATTTAGCTTTTTCATAAAAATCCATTTGAAAGCGATATGTTTTATCACTTTGTGTATGTCCGACAAAGTCCAAACTTTATATTCATACATGGAATCCATCTCTGATTTCATAGCTTCAAGCCAGATTGTAGAGTCTTTACTCTACAGTGCTTGTTGGAAAGGTAGAGGAGCGTCGTCATCTAAGACACAACCTTCCTTCTTGCCATCCATGAGAAAACCATAGCATCTCTTTGATGCATGAGATTCACTAATAGACCTTCCAATAAGTTGAGTGTTTTCATGTACGGGTAAACTTGGTTATCCCTCTGGTTTGGCTTCAATGTTAGTTTCTTGGATCTCATCCAAGTCTACAACTTTACTGTTAATTTCTTTTGTCAGAAATTCTTTTTTTTTTAAAAAGACAACATGTATGGAAACAAATACCCTTTGTTCCTCTGCGTTGTAGAAAATATATCCCCTAGAATTTTTGGAATATCTTATAAATTTACCAAATGTTGATCTTGCCTCAAGCTTATTAGGGCCAATGTTCTTAATATAGCTAGGAAACCCTACACTTTCAAATAATTGAAATGGGGTTTCTTCCCATGTCATATCTCATATGGCATCTTAGGCACTGATTTAGTGAGCAACAAGTTCAACATATGAGCTGCGGTTTCTAGCGCATATCCCCAAAAGAATAGAGGTAACTCATCCTTACTCATCATAGAACGAACCATACCTAATAGGGTTCGGTTCCTTCACTCTAAGATACTATTGTATTGTAGAGTATAGGGTAGAGTAAACTAAGAGATAATTCTATTATCCTTTAAGTACTTTTGGGAATCTTGTCCAACATACTCACCTCCTCGATCTGGTCAAAGAATCTCAATCTTATGGCCCATTTGGTTTCTAGTACATTTTTATATTCGAAAAATTTATTATAGACGTTGAATTTGTTCTTCATAAGAAACACATATCCTTGTCTCGAGATATTATAAGTGAACATAACAAAGTAAGAACTATCATCTTTGGTAATTACAGGCATAGGGTTACATACGTCACTATGTTTTAACCCTATGGTTTCATCAACTCTTTCATTACTCCAACTGAAGGGGCACTTAGTCATTTTAACTTTGAGACATGAACTCACATGTATCAAATGATTTAAAATCCATCGACGGTAAAAAGCCTTCGGTTTTCAATTTATATAGCCGTTTCTCACCAATATGACGTAGCCTACAATGCTAAAGACAACTATCGTTTGTGTTGTTATAAGAATTATTCATGGAACACATATAATTAATATTAATCACGTAAATTCCATTATGAAGAATACCATCGCAAACTTTATTTCCATTCAAACTAATGTTCATAACATTATTTGCAAAAAGAAATATATATCCAGTCTTAGACAATCTAGAAACAGAAATAATCCAAAAAATAAAGTCTTTTACAAAATAATTATTATTTAATATAGTACTAATCCACTAGGCAAAAGTAGATGATAATCTCCTATTGTCGTTGCATTTACTGTAGATCCATCAGCAGCTTGGACCCTCATTTCTCCTGTTGCCACACGATGTCAGTTCCTAAGCCTCTGTAACAAATTACATATATGAGTACTAGATCTACTATTTAAAACCCAATATAGTTTATTGATTGTAAAACAATTTTGAATCATAAATGTACCTAATGGAGCCACAGAACCATTCTGCTTCTTTTCCTAACAATCTCCAATAGTCAGAATAATTCATTTTCCAGTGACTTGTCCTAACATAAATGTTGGTATTTTTTTCCTTTCTTCTTTTTACCTTCTCTTTTTCGCATCTTCAAACTTTTTAAAGATGATGCAACACCTTTCATATCGTAGACTTTATTTCCATTGTGACTCGACCGATCTCGACATATTGAGAAGCTCTATGAGATTCGCATTTAATTGGATCATGTTATAATTCAGCATGAATGATTCATACTAAGTGGTAAGAACCAAGGATCAAGTCTACTTGCAATCCTTTGCTTATCTGTATGTCCAATTGCAAAAGCGTATCAATATAGCCTTTCGTCATTAGCACGTCTCGTCCACTTTCTATCCTTTAGTTATTTTGATATTGAATTGCTTCTTCGTGAGCTTGTACCTTGCTGAATGTGGTTGTTCGCCAAACAGGGCCTTTAGACTATCAAATTTCTCATGGACATATATGGTTTCATGCTGCCTCTATAATGGTTTATGTAACATAGACATCATGAAAACTTGGGCGATCTTTAGGTTCCACGCCTATTTTTCATAAGCAAGTCGTAGTTTGGGTTCTGCATTATCAGTTGGTTACTCTTTCGGTTCACATGTAATAGCAGTCTAAAGGCGCTCGTAAGTCAATGCTATTTTGATTGCTCTTACCCCATCGGTATAGTTAGGTCCATTGAGTTTGTCATTTTTAGAAAATAGTTTTGGAGTTGGAATTTTTTGCAAGTTTAAGTGGTAGATTATTAGGACAAATCATAATAGACGTTCTTATAATATTAGTAAGGTTAACTATATGTTTCATTTTACTAATAAGCTCCCACTAGTTTTTATGTTTCCCCAAACTCTAAGTCAAATCATAGAAACCTTTCGACTTCACTAGTAGGTGTTAACACTCGTATGTCTTGGAATTTTTACCTTAAGGAAAGCTCAATAAATCGTACTTCCATATATAATGGATAACTCCTTATCGATTGTATAATATACAACTCCCAACCCATATTATCTTGTCCTAATCTGCCTTTACCTTGAGAAAAGCTCAAATAAAGTTGGATTATTCACTCAGACCGACCATTTCGCAAAGGCCTAAATATATTGCACATACCTTAAAGAAAGCTAAACAAATATGTGCAGTTATCTTACCTTGTCTATTCAATATATTAATAGTACTACATATAACATCCTTAGCTTGAGGAAAGCTTAACAAGTAAAGAGTATGCAAGTAATCTATTGATACATAAATGGCAGAGAACAACATTATATTGAAGATTCATAATCTTTGTTATATTATATTGAGTGATGCCAACTTATGAAATAATATAATTCTTATGAACAACCGTGATTCAAGTGTTAGACACATTGAAAATCACGGTATATGTACGAATACATATATATTTATTCCTTAAGTATATTTTGGGTTTCTTTCATGTTACACCTTTAGTTTATACATTCGCATTATATAAGTTTTATAATTATAAAACTTTTGTATTTATTATTACTTATATAATAGTCTTATGTATAATATTATATTAATTAAATCATACTTATTTTATTTTAATCAACTAACATTTAAATTAATTTTATATTGATATAACATTTATATGCACTATAACTTTTATAGTATAACACTCATATACATGTATATATTATTAATTAATCTTTCAATTGATTAATCAGTTTAATTAAACTATTTTAATTAAATAATTTAATTGAATAATTAAATTATTTAATTAAATTATTTAATTAAAATAGTTCATTTTGAAAAACATTATTTATACATACATATTTATGATATCTTAAATATTTTAACATATCATAACATATATCATAATATATAATACATGCATATACATTTTATTAATTAAGTTATTAATTAATTTAATTAATTAATCTTATTAATAAATTTACAGTTTTTGAAATTTATTTTATATTAGTTTCAAACATTTTGAAAAACTTTATTATATTATAACTTTATAATAGTTTATATCTTATTTTAAATTTTACTTTTAAATTTAAAATCTTATACATTTTTTAATTTTGAACAATTTTGAAAATTAGCTCAAGGCCCAATTCAAATTGGGCATCTCTATTAGGGGTAACCTTTAGACTGTGAGCTTTTAACCATAAAATGACTAATCCGCATGGGCTATAGGGAATCGATACTATTGTTAGAATTGGGCCAGCCCACAACAAAAGTTATAGATTAATTTCAAAAATTTACTGTTACATCCCCCTATTTGGAGGCCCAAAACTAAGGATTACGGATGCTGCACTCATCCATAGTTATTATTCCTCGGCGACCAAATAGGATGGTGTTAGATACATTGATACATAGAAACACATGAATATGAAAAAAGTTTAAAACAAAAAACAAAGTCCGCATTCCATTTCAAAATATTTCAAATTAATTGCATAATCCTAAAGCGTATACCACGTTTATACAAAATATACTTATTACAAAATACGCCAAGAGCGACATATGAAGGAGCCCCCTTGGATGATCAAAGAATACAATATGGCAACAAAACTGTTTGTCTTTAGAACCAAGCACAACGAAAATAAATGAACTTTAAGTAGCTAACATGCCTTCTCGACGTCATCAGAAGCTTTATTCGTCTAAAACAACACTTAAAAACCCTAAACCTCAAACTACTCAAAATCAATTGAGTGCCCGAGAGTTTAAGGGAAAAACAAAAATTTCGGGTCAAACATAAAGCCTGGTATGAATAATAATCTACCATCTCAAATTATTCAAATATCTAGTGAGACCATGCCGCTTAGCGGAATGGGTTCCCCCCACTTATATCTTAAAACCTTTACAAAATCATATGCTATGCTCCTACATCCACAATGGTAAAAATAATTCAAAATTCTATGATGATATGCAAATAAGTAAGTTAATTATGGAGTACCTATCCCCATTCATTCTGGCTATCTGTCTCAATTATAGTTTCTAGGGTTATTATTAACCTGTTAAATATTTTAGGACTATCTGTCCAATTTAATAGTTTTCATGGGAGCACTAAGAACCTATTGGTAACTCCAATATTTTTTCTGCTATCCTAGATTTCATGGGCTAACTAGGAACCTATTGACTAACTGTCTAAATATGGATATATTTTTCATATGCTAACTATAAACCTAATAGCCCCTGCCAATATCAAATCATAGTTTTCATAGGATGACTATGAACCTACTGGCCCCTGCCAATATCTTTCCCTTTACACAGTTTTCATGGGATTACTATGAACCTATTGGCCCTACCAATTTCTTTAATTAAGATTTTAAAATTTTCATAAGTTATATTTACTATTGGGTCAACCTAGTTGGTTATTCTGTCCTTTTTCAAAATACCCTTATGGGTTAATTACAATGTGAATGAATATATGATGTGCACGTTAATATGCATATTTTTACCGCCATATTTAATCTATTTAAATTAAATAAATGATCATATTGGATATTTTAACTTGTTTTAACCAAAATCCACATTAATTCCAAATTGTCACATATCCATCTCCATATAGGGACAAAACGGTCATTTGTGTGCATATATTTCTTTGAGAAATATTAATTGGAAATTTATACATATTTTTGTAGGAATTTGATCTCAAATAGGAGTGCTTTCATGAAGGAGTATGCATGCACAAAGAAGACGCAGAAGAATGATGATGGAAACCTTTAAGTTAAAATTTCGAAGGGTAGCATCGAAACCCCTTTTCAACCCACTGCCTTCGGAACCCTCAAAACCTTTCAAAAGCATTTAGGAAGTGGCTTAACTTGTGTTAAAACCAAGACAACCCTTCCAAAGCATTGATGGCTTTAATACACTTGGAAGGGAAAATAGCGGCTAGGTTTTGACTTTGTCGGAACAATTACTTTCGAAAGCACTTATACAAAAGGAACCCAACTAATACTTTAAACATAAAATGACAACCTTCTTCGAGAGCTATTTATAAACTCATTTCAAAAACATTCATTTCGACTAGGTTGAAAGCTCTTAGCTAAACTAAGTAAATACTTAACCTTTGAAAATCAAATTGGGTTTCGACCCTATCGGAAGCATTCCTTTCGACACCATAACTTCCACCTTTCCTCCAATCTACTAATACCATTTGAGTGATACCTTGAGTATTGATTTCAATTAAGTGGGTTTTGGCTGGGTTGGTTTCAGCTGAGTTGGAGCGAAAGCATTAAGTCGAAAGCCACTTCCAAAAGATGTGAACCAACTTTTTATATAAAAGGCTGAATTAAAGCTAAGTTTAGTAAATGCTTTGTAACTAACCATCCCATTTATAAACACCTGATTGGTTGCCACAAACATTTCAAATACTTTACAAAATAATTGCGATGTTTATCAGATCTAAATCAAAGGAAAATTAACATTTAAGCCCTTCCATTAATCAAAGCCCACATTGCAAATAAGTCCTTTCAAAATAATTTATTTTCCATATCAAATTAATTTGAAAAAATCCTGAAAAATCACAAAAATTCAATATCATCATGTTATCTAACATATTAAGTTTCTTCCTGAAATAACTAAAATAAATTTCCAACCCAAATATAGCATATTTTCCTTTAGAAATTTATAATAAATTCTCCATAGCTTGAAAAATTATGTAAAATTGAACCCATCTCTAAAATCATGTTTTACCTAATATATAATTTTTCCATGGCATTCTAAATCCAATAATAATCGTCTTTGCCCTAAACTGTGCAATTTCATACGTATATGAATTGGTTTAAATCAAACATATAATAATCCAAGAATATCATCAAACAAAACATCATAAACACAAATTTTATCTTAAATCCAAAAACATATGATTATAAAAACAAAATAGATGGAATGAATTATTATTCACCTTAGTATGATAAGAAATTTGAGATTTGTTGTTGATTAATCTTTCCTAGCTTTGACATTAGCTTTAGATTGAATTCTTCCTCTTTTCTTCCTTATTAATGGCGGGCTCTAATTTAGTATTTTGATTTGTGTTTGTAGAAAATGAGAAATAAAACGTGAATGGCCAATTACAAAAGTGTATAGCCATGAGTATAAGGAGGTGCGGCTATTTACTAATATGCTCATGTGTAATTTAATTAGCTTACCACCCGAATTAATCCTATTTATTTTATTATTAAGCATGATCCTATATGTTTCATCCAAATCTCAATCTCCTTATCATCATTATTCTATTTAATTTATATAATTAAATTTTTTGAATAATGTTATCAAAAATTAGATATGTTAAAGGCTCCCCTCTTAAAGAATTTCGTCCTCAAAATTCAATAAGGACTAGATACTGAACATAGAAATCATCTATAAAATCGCCTAACACACATACTAGCCTATCTGACTAGTAACTATCCATATAAATCTAATATAAACATACCCTCAAAGCAGTTCAGGATAAATATCTCTAATCCTATCCTTGGTCTCCCAAGTACAGTCGTTCTCGTTGTTGCTCCACTGAACTTTCACCGATTTGACTGTCTTGTTCCTCCATCTTTTCTCAACCCTCATCACAACCCGAACTAGTTGTCTAATAAAAGTCAAATTAGGCTCTACTATCAAGTCTTCCAATCTTGTCGGAGGAATAATAGTCTCTGGATCATGCACAGACTTGCGAGGATGAGAGACATGAAATATATTATGGACACCAACCATGCTACTCGACAACTCTACTCTATATGCAAGCTTTCAAACCTTTCTATAATCTGGAATGGACCTACATATCTCGGGGCTAACTTCCCTGATTTTTCGAATAACACCACACCTTTCATAGGCGATACTTTAATGAAATACTTGTTTCCAATTGAGGATTCTCGGTCTTTACGCCTCTTATCTGCGTAACTTTTATAATTGGATTGAGCTTCCTTTATCCTTTCTCGGATTAACTCAATCTTCTCTGACGCCTCCCTAACCAAATTTGGACTAAGACTAATCTGTCTCCAGTCTCTAACCAACATGCTGGTGATCTGCATGGTCTTCCATAAAAAGCTTCAAAAGGTGCAATTCCTATACTAGTTTGGTAACTATTATTATAGGAAAACTCAAACAAATGTAGGTGATCCTCCCAAGGTCCACCAAAGTCCAATACATAAGCTCTCAATAAAACTTCGAGTGCCTTATTGACTCTCTCCGTCTGTCCATCTGCCTGAGGGAGATATGTAGTACTCATATTAAGCTACTAAGAAACAAGGCACTCTGTCATTGATTATACTACTAGGAACTCCATGTAGTCTAACTATTTTCTTTATGAACAACTTAGCTAAAACAAGAGCCGTGTTGGTTGACTTAAATGGAATGAAGTGGGCACTATTGGTCAATCTGTCCACTACGACCATATACTTTCATTTCCCTTATTTGATCTTGGCAACCCGTTTACAAAATCCATAGATATCGAATCCCATTTTCATGCTGGAGTCTCTAAAGGCTGAAGTAATCCACTCGACTTCTGGAGTCTCTAAAAGCTGAAGTAATCCACTCGGCTTCTGATGTTCGGCTTTCACTTCTTGACAGTTTGCACACTGCCTAACCCATAAGCCAACATTCCTCTTCATACCTTCCCAATAGAAGCTCCTCTTCATATCTCGATACATCTTGGTACCTCTAGGATGAATCATAAACTTTGACCAATGACATTCTCTAAGAATTTCCTTCCTTAAGTCCTCGACATTAAGAACACACAACCGTCCCTTCTTTCTCAACCATCCTCTTTAGTCAAGGCTAAAATCCTTTCGATCATCGATCTCAGTTTCAACCACAAGATTTCTAATTCTCTTGGACAACACTGCATACTCTTTTTACTTAGAAGCAATCCTTCCAATCAACACTGATCGAACTTCTAAACAGGACAAAATGGTGGCACTCTGGTACTAGTAGTCAATCTTGACTGTACTTCGCAACTTGCCAAAGCTTCTAAATCCTTCCACTCCGCCAACATAGCTAGCACCACATTTAGATGTTTTCTACTAAGAGCATTAGCTACCTTATTAAATTTTCCTGATGTATATTCTATACCAAAATCATAAGCAACCAAAAACTCTAGCCATCTCTGCTTTCTCATATTCAACTCATTCTGAGAGAATAATTATCTTAAAGACTTATGATCTATGTATAGCTCAAATCTCTCCCCTAAGAGATAATGCCTCCAAATCTTCAATGTGAAGATCACTACATCCAACTCAAAATCATGAGTTGGATATCTCATTTCATACGGTCCGAGCTATCGTGAAGCATAGACAATCACTTTATCCTACTACAACAACAACTCCCAATCTAGTTCCACATGCATCGGTATACACCACTAACCCTTAATTTTCTTCTGGAACTACCAACACTGGTGCATTAGTCAACAAATGCTTTAGCCTAAGGAATTATTCCTCACATTTGTCGGACCAAATAAAATTCATCTCCTTCCTGGTTAGCATAGTCAAAGGCGCTGCTATCTATGAGAAATCCTTAATGAATCTTCGGTAATAGCCAGCAAGTCCACGAAAACTTCTAATCTCAGTCACCGTCTCAGGTCTCTTTCAATTGTTAACAGCTTCGATCTTATTTGGATCGACAAACAAACCCCTCTCTGGAACCACGTGACCAAGAAACTGTAACATTCAGTATATAGAGGCCAAAAGCTAAGCGCTACAGATGCTGCAGTCGTCCCTAGTATTTACTTCTGGTGACAAAATATGGTATCCATAATATTAGAAGCACTTGAATATGAACAAATTCACATATTTCCAAAAACAATATTTTACTGATTACATTTCAAAACAAATTCATATCTAAATTACATAATCCCATATCGTTTCCCAAGTAAAGATCGAATATAATCAATACAAAAATATGCCAAGAGTGACATATGATGATGCCGCTTGGTTTGTCAGAGTCAATGTAGTCATATTTGACTTAATATACACAACGAAATCAAAATAAAATAAAACTATAACCTCTGGTTAGTTATCCATCAGCCACCTGCTCGTTTCCAGAAGCTTTATTCGTCAAAATTTCTAAACCAGTAAACCTTAGCTTACTCTAATCAATTTTGAGCACCCAAGAGTTTAAGGGAAAACTAAAACTTCGAATCAGACATAAAGCCTGGTTTGTATAATATTGATACATCTTTATTTACGAATATTAAGTGAGACCACACTTAGCGAAATGGGATTCCCCTTACTAATATCCTTTTCAAAACATATGTTTTGCAAATCTTTTCCTGCCACCAAACTAATCAATCAAACTCATAATAATAATAATAGCAATATCCGTTATGCTAAAAATAGGTAATAAATGGACTCTCTGTCCGAAATCCAGGCTAATTGCTCACTAACTGGACTAACTTGTCCCTTTGGCTGACTCGGGCCTTCCAGATAAAATATCAAATGGTCCAAACATCTGTTAGACAAAACTTCTTGACGGTCTGTCCTTAATTTACTTCTTCAAGGGTCAACCGATCCTAATATTTTTGCGGGCTAACCAATAACCTATCTTTGTACATAAATATTCCTTTCTGTGTGTAACCAACATCTTAGTCCTACTTGTGACTAAGCCCTACACATTAGAATTCTAGACTAAATTAGCTAGGGCCTAATAGCTAATGAGCATAGGGCGCTACCCTACAAAAGTCTTGTCTGGTCTTCTAATCTGAGTTATTTACGTAGGGTTAACTACCCTTCATCTTTTCCTTAAAAACCTTTTCAAAGTGATCTAACCTTTTAAATCATACTTATATAAGGAAAATACATTTTTATCTTTACTCTAAGCTATTTTGCAATGTTATATATACGTTACTCGAAACAATGTTAATGAATTTTAATAAAGACTGGATATCCTTTTAAAACAAATTAAAATCCTTATTAACTTGAAAATTTTTGGGCTATATTGCCTAGTTAATACATTCGAAACCTTCGCTTAAAACCTTTAAACAATCCTTACGAAACCCTTGAAATTAACCCTTTCGAAACCCTTGAAAGCCTTTCTTTCGAAAGCTTCAAAACATTAGACATCCTTCTATAAAACCTTTAAATATTGCCTTTCAAAAACATAGGAAAAACCTTTCCTTTCAACCCTATCAAAACCCTAGGGAACCACCCCCTTCGAAACTATTCATTAAAATCCTTTCGAAAGCATTAAAATACTAAACCTTTCGAAAGCCTTATGGTTCAATTTAAATAAGGAGGAAACCTTTCGAAACCATTCAAAAATTTACCCCTTCAAAACCTTTCAGAAACCCTTTAGATTGTGCTTTCAATTACAGCAAAAGAATCAAAAACCCATTAAAGTTGAAATCCTTCCTTTCGAAATCATCCATAAGTAAGGAAATGATGGTGTCAAACCATCTCTTCGAAAGCATTGGAGAAGTGGCTAAATTTTAGAAAAGAAATACCCCTTCGAAACCCTCTGGGTCAAAAGGTAAAAAGGCGGTAGCGAAAGGTTTCGACTTAGTCGAAAATAGTTGTTTAAGAACAAAGGCGCAACCTGATCGAAACCATTTCCTTTAAATCCATTTGGCCTAGTTGAAAGCCAACTAAGTCGAAAGCTTCTTAATCGAAAGCAAGCAGGCACATTTTTATTTAAAAATAAAGTAAAGACTCAACCCCTTTGCAACCTCTGGTTTCGATCCACTACCTTTCACCTACATCTAATTCACTACGTACCGGTTCCCCAACACCATGTGCATTGATTTTGACTATGTCAGAGGCGAAGTTAAGGAGGCGGAACCTGCTGCAGAAAGCGTCGAAACAGTGAAAAACATATAGATTGGTCCTTTTAAACTATTTCTTTGTACCTAATCTACCTTGTTTGTCGAACTGTGATTGGTTGCAATTTTATCTTTTCTAAATGTACTACTGACTTTCCAGAAATAAAATTTTGAATTTATTTACAAAAAGCCCCTTCTCTTTTTATAAATATATAAAACATTTAAGTCACATACCTTAAATAATTTTATATATCCATTAAAATACTTAGGAAAATTCTACAAAAATTCTTGAAAATCACATTTTATATGTTTTCTAATATTAATTTCAGACCCAAACCATTAATTATTTAACCATAAATAATTTTTAATCCAAAATAACATTTTCTTTACTAAAAAATTCCTATAAATTCCCCATAAACTCAGAAAATCCTGAAAATTGAAACCCATCTCTAAAATAACATTTTTGATCTATATAAAAATTAGCAAGGCATTTGGATGTCATTTGATAGGATTCTTATATCTAAACTTGTCATAAATCTATGTGAACAACTATAAATCATCAACAAGTATATGTAATCATTCCATCATTCAAAAACATGGCAAATCAATGCAAAATATTTTGGATTTCATCTTAAAACCGCCAAAATAAGAAATAAGAGATGTGAATGGAACTGATTTAATTAAGCTTCTTCCTTAGCTTTTCTTAATCTTCTTTATCTATTCACCTTAGCTTTAGAGATTAAAGAGATTGAGATGTGAGTGGAATTGATTTGACTAAGCTTCTTCCTTATCTTTTCTTAATCTTATTCCTCTTTCTCTTTTTAATGGTGGTTGGCCTTAAGCTTTTAAAATTTTGAACAAATGAAAATGAACATTATAATATACACGGCCAAGTTTTAGGGATATAAGAATAACCTCTTTCCTATTTTATCCCTCCTCTTATTTCATTTTAACCTTTCTTTTAACTCATTGGTTAAATGGGATGGCTATCCCTTAATAAAATCAAATCTCAATCCCCTAATAAACACATTATTTTATTTAATTTAACTAACTAAATATCCTAAACAATGTTACAGAAAATATAGGGTGTTAAAGATAACCTCTTTCTTCCAAAAATGACACTTGGTAAACTTTTCCTTCAGCTGATTCTGCCTCGGCGTCTCGAGCACCACTCTAAAATGAACTTCGTGCTCCTTTTCATTCTTAAAGTACACTAAAATGTCATCTATAAACAACAAAACAAACCTATCTAGGTACTCTCGGAATACCCGGCTCATCAAATCCACGAAGAAAGCAGGTGCATTCGTTAATCCAAACGGCATCACCAATCACTCATAAGAACCATACCTAGTCGATAATGCTATTAAAGGAATACTATCCTCCACCACTCTAAACTGATGGAAACCTGTCGCCAAATCCAACTGAAAAAACACTATGGCTCCATTTAACCGATCAAATAGATCATCATCCTCGCCAAATGATACTTATTTTAACGGTCCTTTCGTTCAACTTACGATAATCGATACATACTCTCAACAACCCAACCGGTTTTTTCATAAACACCATGGACGCTCCCCAAGGCGAACAGCATGGCCTGATAAAGTTCCTTCCTTCAAGATCCACCAGCTGCACCTTCTATTCCTTCTTTTCCATAGGAGTCATCCTACTAGATGGTATACTAACAGGTTTAGCTCCGAGCGTAAGGTCTATACGAAACTCAACTGCTCATTTTGGTGATAGTCTTATGACTAACTCAAAGATATATGCAAATTCTCTTGCTAGCCGAACCTGACTTGACTCATCTCCTATTTCCGTAGCATTAAGAAAAGTATTAACACTCCAGTCAGAATTCTCCACTGAAAGTATTATTCGGTTATGGCTATCAAGATGTCTCAGTGATATCTCCCTATCCTGGCAAAATATTCCTGCCTCATACCTACCTAAGCAATCCATACCCAAGATGATTCTGAAATCTACGAAATCGAAAACATATAGATTGCATACAAACTTATGACCTAACAAATCCAATTCTACCTGGTCACATCTAAACCCTAGAGTTTCATAACCCCTGGATTCGCAACCCTTAAGGAAGTAACATAGTAGATGGGTTCTAAGTATAATCTATCAACTAAACACTGAGATATAAATGAATGTAATGCACCGATATCAAAAAATATCCTAACTGGTATATTCTGAATCAAAAACATACCTTCCATCATAGTCTTCCCTTTATCAGCTGTAGTAGATCTAGCTGGTCCAATAGCGAAAACTTTTCCTTTGTCCTCTCTAATTGGCTCCGGTCACTGATTCCTGTAATGCCAAACTTAATCACATTTGAAGCAATTCACATTCTTCTTACTTGCGGCTTTCTTTCCATTTCCTGACTAGCATTCATTCGCAAAGTGACCCTTCTTGACACACTTATAGCAAACTATCTCATCCTTTGACTTTTTAGCAGTATTATCCTTCTAGGCTCCCTTCTTCTTAAAGAACTTTCTCTTCTTCCCGTGAGAACCCTGAGTTTCCACTAACTTCTCTTTGGCATAATCTGCAAGTAACTTTTCATTACGAATGGCCGTATCCACAACTAAATTACTTAGATCATGGAGATGTGGCAGGATCGCCCTAGAAATCTCGGGCCTTAGTCCCCTAATGAACCTCTCGTTCCTTCTGTTGCCAGTGTCTATAATATTATGTCCATAACAGGATAGCTTCTCAAACTTAGTGGCATACTCAACAACTGACATCTCTCCCTGCTCTAGATCCATAAACTTCCTCATCAGCTGTTATTTAGAAAATTCAAACACAAACTTCTGCTTAAATCTCCTTTTAAAATCATCCCAAGTCAATTGCTCTTCTGGAAATTCGATAGTAATACTATTCCACCAGTGTAGCATTGACCGCTGCAATTGTCTAAAGGCAAACCTTCTCTTTTGCCCATTATTCAGACTCAAATCAGAAAATATGTGCTCATAGTGCAATAACTAATTTTCAACCTCTATGGCACTCTCCGTCCCTATGAATGACTTCCTACCCAAACTGGTGCAGCTTAGCATAATTATTATCAATCGGAGCTACAGGATTAGCTCCTCCAACATTTCCAACAACTCCTTATTGCATCATATTGAGGAAGAACTGATACATCACCCCCATATCTACTGGTGGATTTCCAGCGTCCACATTGGCATCAGCATTTTGATTATTAGCATTTGTCGATCGACCCAAGTTCTCCAGATAGTAGGTCGAGCATTTCCATTAGTTTAAGTGATTCCTCTACCGAGATTTCCTCTTCCATTTCTCGCTTCCATATCCCTTTTCTCGTATATGTACATATAATCCTCTGTAAGATATAGAAGAACGGTCTAAGAGAGCGGAGAATATGTACTTATATATATATATATATAACTATATATAAAATACAAGTATGCCACTATAGCATTAACCCAAACTCTGATCTCATTATCTGATTCATTTAATCATGTTTGTAAAATCCTTTAGGTTTAAATTCCTTTTAAAGTTTCATAAACCTAAGCTTTGATACCATCTTGTATTTGGAGGCACAAAACTAATGCTTACGGATGTTGCGGTTGTCGATAGTTATTAATCCTCGACGACCATATACGGTGGTGTTAGATACATTGATACATAAAAACACATGAATATGGAAAACTTTCAAAACAACAGACAAAGTCCATATTCCATTTCAAAATATTTCAAATTCATTACATAATCCTAGAGCGCAGACCACGTTCAGACAAAATATACTTAATACAAAATATGCCAAGAGCGAAATATGAAGATGCCCCCTTGGATGATCAGAGTATATAATATGGCAATAAAACAAGTTTTCCTTTACAACCAAACACGGTAGAAATAAAAGAACTTTAAGTAGCTAACATGCCTCCTGCCCGTCACCGGAAGCTTTATTCGTTTAAAAGAACACCTGAAAACCCTAAACCTCAAGGTAATCAAAATCAGTTGAGTGCCCCAGAGTTTAAAAGGAAAGAAACTTAGATTCAGACATAAAGCCTAGTATGAATAATAATCTACCATCTCAGATCATTTAGATATCTAATGAGACCAATGCCATTTAGCGGAACGGGTTTTCCCCTCCATTAATATCTTAAAACGTTAATAATACCGTATACTATGCTCTTGCATCCACAGTTGTTAATACAATTCAAAATAATACGATGATATGCAACAAGTAAGTTAATTCTGGAATACCCATCCCTTATTCTGACTATCTGTCTCAATTATGGTTTCTAGGATTACTATTAACATGTTAAATATTTTAGGATTATCTATAAAGTTTCATAGTTTTCATGGGATCACTAAGAACCTATTGGCAACTCTAATATCTTTTCTGTTATCCTGTTTTCATGGGCCAATTATAAACCTACTGGCCCTGCCAATATCAAGTCATAGTTTCCATGGCCTGATTATGAACCTACTGGCCCCTGTCAATATTTTTTCCTTTGCATAATTTTCATGAGCTTACTATGAACCAATTGACCCTAGCCAATATTTTAGTTAAGAATTTATCATTTCATAAGCTACATTCACTGCTGGGTCAAACTAGCTGGTTATTCTGCCTTTCCTCAAGGTACCGTTATGGGTTAATTACATGTGAATGTATATATAAAGAAGTGATACTCTCAAAAATCTTTATTTATGCCATGGTATTTCCTTTTTGAAAATGAGAGTGGGCTATTTGTTATGAAACCTTAAAACATCACTTTTGAAACCCCTAGATGACCTCCTTCGAAAGCGTAGAAAACCTCTTTTTAAAATTCTAAGTACATACCTTTCGAATGTGTCAAAACCTTTCTTAATAGTCTTTAGGAAAATTTCTTTGAAACTAATGAAAGTAACGCTTTCGAAAACATTAGGTTTTACTGCTTGAAAACATCCTTTGGGTCAAAGTGGTTATGTGCGAAAGTATCTCTTTCAGAACCCCTTATAGAATTGTTTAAGAAAAAGTAGAAGTTGTCGGAACCACCTATTCGTAATCTCAAAACCTTTAACTTAAAACTTCGAAGGGTAGTGTCGAAACTCCCTTTCGATCCCATTGCCCACGGAACCCTCAACCCCTTTCGGAAGCATTTAGGAGGTGGCTTAGCTTAAGCTAAACTGAGATAACCCTTTGAAAGCATTGATTACTTCAATACACTCAGAAGGGAAAATAGTGGCTGGGTTTCGACTTGGTCGAAACCATTACTTTCAAAGTACTTAAACAAAAGGAACCCCTTTCGAAAGCTAATACTTTAAACATAAAACCGCAACCTTTTTCAAAAGCTATTTATAAACTCCTTTCGAAAACATTCATTTTTACTGGGTTGAAAGCTCTAAGAAAAACAAAGTAAATACTTAACTTTCGAAAATCAAAAAGGGTTTCGACCCCATCGGAAGCATTCCTTTTCAACACCATAGTTTCTACCTTTCATCCAATCCACCACGTACCATTTGAAGGATACCTTGTGTATTGGTTTCGATTAGTTGTGTTTTGGCTGGGTTGGTTTTGACCGAGTTGAAGCGAAAGCGTGGAGTCGAAGGCCCCAAAAGAGGCGGAACCAATTTTTATATAAATGGCTGAATTTATGCTAAGTTTAGTAAATGCTTTGTAACTAACCTGCCCATTTATAAACACCTGATTGATTGCCACAAAACTTTTTAAATACTTTACAAAAAAACTGCCACGTTTATCTTATCTACATCAAAGGAAAATTAACATTTAAGCCTTCCATTAATTAAAACCCATATTGCAAATAAGTCCTTCTTTCAAAATAATTTATTAATTAAAACTCATATTGCAAATAAGTCCTTCTTTCAAAATAATTTATTTTCCACACAAAATTAATTGGAAAAAATACCAAAAATCACAGAAATTCAATTTCATTATGTTAAGTAACATACTAAAATTTGAAACTCAATTTTTTCCTGAAATAATAAAAATAATTTCCAACCCAAATATAACATATTTTCCTTTAGAAATGCATAATGAATTCTCGACGACCATATACGACCGTGTTAGATACATTGATACATAAAAACACATGAATATGGAAAAATTTCAAAACAACAGACTAAGTCCATATTCCATTTCAAAATATTTCAAATTCATTACATAATCCTAAACCGCAGACCACGTTCAGACAAAATATACTTAATAAAAAATATGCCAAGAGCGAAATATGAAGATGCCCCCTTGGATGATCATAGTATATAATATGGCAATAAAACAAGTTTTCCTTTACAACCAAACATGGTGGAAATAAAAGAACTTTAAGTAGCTAACATGCCTCCTACATGTCACCGGAAGCTTTATTCATTTAAAAGAACACCTGAAAACCCTAAACCTCAAGCTAATCAAAATCAATTGATTACCCAAGAGTTTAAAAGGAAAAAAATACTTAGATTCAGACATAAAGCCTGGTATGAATAATAATCTACCATCTCAAATCATTTAGATATCTAATGAGAACAATGCTATTTAGCGGAACGGGTTTTCCCCTCCATTAATATCTTAAAACGTTAATAATACCGTATACTATGCTCCTGCATCCACAGTTGTTAATACAATTCAAAATAATATGATGATATGCAACAAGTAAGTTAATTCTAGAATACCCATCCCTTATTCTGACTATCTGTCTCAATTATGGTTTCTAGGATTACTATTAACATGTTAAATATTTTAGGATTATCTATCAAATTTCATAGTTTTCATAGGATCACTAAGAACCTATTGGTAACTCTGATATCTTTTCTATTATCCTGTTTTCATGGGCCAACTATAAACCTATTGTCCCCTGCCAATATCAGGTCATAGTTTCCATGGCCTGACTATGAACCTACTGTCCCCTGTCAATATTTATCCCTTTACATAGTTTTCATGGGCTTACTATGAACCAATTGGCCCCGACCAATATTTTATTTAAGATTTTATCATTTCATAAGCTACATTCACTACTGGGTCAAACTAGCTGGTTATTCTGCCCTTCCTCAAGGTACCGTTATGGGTTAATTACATGTGAATGTATATATAAAGAAGTGATACTCTCAAAAATCTTTATTTATGCCATGATATTTCCTTTTTGAAAATGGGAGTGGGTTATTTGTTATGAAACCTTAAAACATCACTTTCGAAACCCCTAGATGACCTCCTTCGAAAGCGTAGAAAACCTCTTTTTAAAACTCTAAGTACATACCTTTCGAATGTATCAAAACCTTTCTTAATAGTCTTTAGGAAAATAGCTTTGAAACTAATGAAAGTACCGCTTTCGAAAACACTGGGTTTTACTGTTTAAAAACATCCTTTGGGCAAAGTGGTTATGTACGAGTATCTCTTTTAGAACCCCTTATAGAATTGTTTAAGAAAAAGTGGAAGGTGTCAGAACCACCTATTCGTAATCTCAAAACCTTTAACTTAAAACTTCGAAGGGTAGCGTTGAAACCCCCTTTTGGCCCCATTGCCTACGGAACCGCCAACCCCTTTCGGAAGCATTTAGGAAGTAGCTTAGCTTAGGCTAAACTGAGATAACCCTTTGAAAGCATTGATGGCTTCAATACACTCAGAAGGGAAAATAGTGGCTGGGTTTCGACTTGGTCGAAACCATTACTTTCAAAGCACTTAAACAAAAGGAACCCCTTTCGAAACTAATACTTTAAACGTAAAATCGCAACCTTTTTCAAAAGCTATTTATAAACTCCTTTCGAAAACATTCATTTTTACTGGGTCGAAAGCTCTAAGAAAAACAAAGTAAATACTTAACTTTCAAAATCAAACAGGGTTTAAACCCCATCGGAAGCATTCCTTTTCAACACCATAGTTTCTGCCTTTCCTCCAATCCGCTAGGTACCATTTGAAGGATACCTTGTGTATTGGTTTCGATTAATTGTGTTTTGGCTGGGTTGGTTTTGACTGAGTTGAAGCGAAAGCATGGAGTCGATGACCCCAAAAGAGGCGAAACCAATTTTTATATAAATGGCTGAATT